>VWZT01009623.1:796705-1031287 GCA_013397055.1 Pachycephala philippinensis
TTTTTTTTTTTTTTTTTTTTTTACCATTTCTTTGCAGAGCAGCTGTGAGCTATAGCAGAGAATATGTGCCATGCATTCTATGGCAAAACACGGTCCGCATTGCTCCTGGATAAATTAGTCACCAAGACTGTATAATTGGTTTCTCAATTATTTATGAAGGGGTCTTTTAACAACAGTAATTCTTCCATTAATGGCAAGTAAGGATTTCATTATCTCAAACTGCACTACCTTTTTGTTCCGTGCCATAGTAAATTTCAAATTTTACTCTTTTTAATGGCTATAATATATGAAGGAATTCCATCTCTGTAAAGTAATTATTCTTTTCGCCTGCCTGGGAATATAAGTGCAGGTCATTTTATTTTTGGTCTCTTAATCACAAGAAAGGCAGTAAAAGGGCTGTTCCTAGTTCTCAGCAGTGGGAAATGTTTGCTGTGATCTCTGTCCATGTGTCTGTCCCTGGCATGTGATGCTGCCTCAAACAGAGCTCAGGATGAAGCAGGGGCAAGTGGGAGTCCTCATCCAGCACCAGCAGAGCCCCCCAGGTCTGCCTCAGCCCCATCAGGAGGCATCAGTTCAGGGCTTTTCAGGCTAGAAAAGGTCCTGCATCGCCTACCCAGCCCTGTGGAAACCGAGCCGCACTCCTGCATCCCATTACCTCCGTACTGATCCTGGTGAAGACATTAAAATGTAATAAAGCCGCCGCACCCCTCAGCACCACCCTGGCAGCTGCTGCCCCTCAGCTGGATTTCCCATCTCTGGGCTTTGTTAGGGTGGCATTTCTCCCAAAACATGAGAGCATTGTCACCAAGAGATGCTGCCATAGATGCACAGATCAGTTGTTGATGTCCATGAGGCCTCGTGATCTGTGCTGTCCTAAAATGCCCCTGCAGCAACCCCTGGGCACGCCTGGGTCTGAAGGGGCAGACAAGCCCAACCACCTGGCGTGGCTGCCAGCTCCTCTGCCCTGCAGCTGTGCCCAGGCTGAGCCTTTCCACCAGCACAGGCTGTGGGATAAAAACCTCGAGGGAATAAAATAGGATTCAAACAACAGAGAGCACTGTTTTGGAGAGGCAGTTGCAATTCACCAGAATTGCTTTAAAACAGGTCTGCTGGTATTTGGGAAGCTGGCTGGACACTGCTGGGTCATGAGGAAATGTTATTTCATGCACACCCTCCACAGCACAGGCAATAGCTGGAAAGCCGGTTTGTCTCTGCACATGTACATGTGCTCCTCAAATCAAACTCATTTCCAAACAAGCAGGTTTGCAACTTAATGTTCTTTCTCCATCCGTCTGCCCAGCTTTGATCAGCCAGTTATCTCCACTGCCTTCAGCAGGACTGCTCACATTTGAGTGTCTTGCTGAATCAAGGCCTAAATATTTTGAAAGCCTGAATCAGCAAAACATGCATCTGCTCTGGGCTAATCTTACCCAGCAAGCCCCACGGCGTGCTTAACCTTAAGCCACTCTTCAGACCTATCAGTGCTAATCTTAACTGCTTTGCTGATTTGGAGCACTATAATTTTCCAGAGGACATGTCCTCTGCTCCTTCAGACACCAAAATTAGCCTGAAAACAGACAGGGAGGTGCAGGCAACATCCTCAACCCAGCAACTGGGCTGGATTGGCTCAGCCAGGGGCTGCATCCCTGGGATCACACCAGGCAGCTGCTGGTGCTGCCTTCAGCAGAGCATTTCTAGAGTGGTGCAGACAGCAGCTATGGAGATCAGGGATCTTGAGGCTAGAGGGGAGCTGTCCCCCAGCCACCTCGCCGTCTCTCTCTCTCTCTGCTGGGCTGGCATCAGAGGTCTCACTCCCAGCCAGCACGCCGACTTTCATAACAGTGAATTATAACTTGGCACTTCTGTAGCTCTCTCTAGTTCAAAGCCATGCTGCAACATTATCTAATTAATTCACACAATAGCCCTGGAAGGCAAGAAAGGGAGGTAGGAAGCTGAGTTACTTGCCCAATGACAAACACTGAGTCAGTGGAGGAGTGGGAGGAAAACTCAAGGGCCCTGGATGTTTAGATCTGAGATGGCATCCTTCTTGTCACAACAGCATTTCAGTCATTTAAAAAATAGCACCTGTACATTTAATTACAATTACAGCCAGCTACTCCAAATTAATAGATTAAACAGGGAGAGAAAATGTTATCCTAATTAGCAGCCCCAAAAAATAAAAAATCACATGCTTTTCACATCTGTAGGATGTTAACCAAACCAATTAAAAAGTATAAATACATGGTATAAGCAAAATTAGCAAAACCCCCTTTTGAAGGCACGTATGGCAGAGGCTGCCCCACTGACAGGGCTGCTCAGGTGCCAGTGGTCCTGGTCCCCACTGCAGGCAGCGAGGGGCTTGACACCACAGGAAAAGCCACAACCAGCCTGCTACCACCACAGCACCCGCAGGACAAGGTCCCCACCCTCCTTGCTTCAGTGTCTTTTTATTGCACAA
The DNA here is from genome assembly GCA_013397055.1 of Pachycephala philippinensis. Classification (NCBI taxonomy): domain Eukaryota; kingdom Metazoa; phylum Chordata; class Aves; order Passeriformes; genus Pachycephala; species Pachycephala philippinensis. The sequence goes on from VWZT01009623.1 coordinate 799,164, forward strand.
AAGATAAATGCAGAACTATAAGGGGTAAAGGGAAAGTGTTCATTGAAATAAAGAATATGAAAATGTCACCAGCACCCTTATAGTAGGAGAGCAGACCAATCAATAAGAAGAAATAATAAAACAGGGATTTATTCACAGAAACTATCATTACAGGAGGCAATAGGCAATTAGAAAGAGTGTTCCATAAACTCACATCAACAGTAGGAATATTGTATAAAATACATTTCTAGGTATGAGGGGTTAGAAGAGGTATGTTCAGAGATTTATTGTAATCCTTAATGTAATTCCAGAGGTCCATTAATCAGCTGGAAGGCCTTCTATAAGAACACAATTTCATTAAAATATTCAGTAGTTATAGACTGAAGAGGAAAAGGCCAACTGAAGCTAATTAACCCAAGGGAAAGAAGTCTGCATAGTACTCAGAGTACCTGACTGAAATGGGGGGGAAGAGGGAATGGAAAGACAAAGTTGCATGAAAATGCAATTAATAACAAATACTGCTAGGAAAATAAACTGAAGCAGCATTAAAAAGAAATGTGACCTGTACATAAGGAATTATTAAAAGGGGGAAATGGAGTGCATATGTGGAGAGGTTGTAGAAGGGGAGAAAGCTTGGTTTGAAAGATATTTGTATGAGCAGAAGAAACCCAAATCGCTACTATTGTGGATGAAGGCATCTATTGATGCAAGTTAAAACATGTTTTCTAACAAGCAATTCAGATGAAAATAATGTCATGCTGCTTTGCTTTTCGGACCAACGATTATTTAATCAGAAAGCTGTATTGGGAAAGAAGTCTCTCGGTAGGATAGAGTATCTGACTATGAAAATGTGCTGTGGTAGCCAACCAGTAGCCAACGCATCTTCAGCTCTGGGGCTTTGCTTTTGTATCCTTGCTCTCCCCAAGGAATTTTTTCAGAGTTCATACTAGGTTGATTCTGTTTGTCTGGCCATGTCATAATGATATCCAGCCCCTGGAAGCCTTCCAAAGAAGTTGGTGAACAGGGGATTCCTGTACTTTGCTGTTTTATAGCCCAAATAGCTCTCAATAATTGAACATTGGTGTGGTGGGAAAAGTACCAACAAAACTTTTATTATAAATCTTCGCCTTCCTCCAGGACTTAGGGTCAAATAAATAAAGACATGCACAATTTGCATGCTGTTTTTAGCATCAGCAGTTATGAAAAATGTGGCACATACATAGATTTTCCTTGAGCAGCTCATTTTTCTGTCCTTCACTAACCTTTTCCTCTCCCAATAATGGACTCTTTTTTATGTCAAGCATTTTGCAGCAGGCTGAGTCTAAAGGGTCCACATCTGCATCAGAAAACTGCTGTACTTTCAACCAAGCAGGAATATTTTCTTCTGCACTATGACCATGTTTTCCCTCCCTCGCTCTCTCAGGGGGGTTAGAGGCCAGCTGAGCCACGAGCTCCTCCTCCTCCAGCCCCAGTTTGGTAGGACCTGCCCTGAAAACAGAGGAATGTTTGCATTCCCCCCCTCCTGTCCCTTGGCAATCCCCACACATGACCCCAAAGCCAAGGATGCAATGGATCAGCAGCAGCTTTTTCAGACATCATGCAGTGGCCAGGACAACCACCAAGCCCCTTGCCAATACCCTGCCCAGCATTCCTGCACCAGCCTCAGCCAGGCAAGTCCCAGCCCTCTGGGTTGCACCCCCTCCCTGGGGAAAGGACTGGCAGGGGCAGGAGGGCTGCCCCAAAGCCATCGTGCTGCCCCTGCAGAGCTCTCCAACCGTGCAGGGCTGGCACAGCTCCTCCAGGCCAAGCTGCTCGTGCTGGGTTTGTATAAACATTTGATAAAATTGCCACTGATGGACTTACAATGAGTTTCATCAAATGTTCTTAACCTGGTCCTGCTCAAAGAAGCCCCAGTTATAAGCTCCTTCCCTAGAGGGCATGGAGAGGTTTTTGGGAGCATGTGCCTCACATTCCAGGCTGCAGTGGCCTTCCCAGTAGAGCACCTTGATTTCCTGCACACTGTGTGCTACAGACAAAGCCTGTGATAAACAACCCCCCAGGAAATTAGCATTAATTAGCAGGGTGCTGCAATCCTGCAAGTGACTGCCACTTATCCCACTAATGTCAGCTCTGCGCTATGGGAGCTCTTAGAATTCCTGACATTAAAATTATTATTGGCCACAAATAAAATGTAATTGATATTCTTTCAGAAATGGAAAAAGTACGGTAGGATACTCTGCAGCATTATTAAGTAGTGCTAAATCAAATATCAAAGGATGAAAATAACGCTGTATTTAGCAATCAAGTTTACTTTAATAGATGCAATCAGAGTCCCATGACTTACAATTTTGCCTCTAAGGGGTATGTTCTCTCTGAGGAAAACATGAAAAAAAGAAAAAAAAAAGACAAAAGTGCACATTTAGGTAGGGTCCTCATTTACTCCAAAGCTGTCTGTGCTGTTTGCTAGTTCTGGCAAGGTTTCTGTTTTCCTTCTCAGATGACCATTTACACTTCAACCTTGTTTTCCCCAAATATCCTGAGCTACTGTTGGAACCACTCAGTGCAAAACAAAACCAACACCCAGAAAATCCTGTCTGTGCAGCATTTAATATGAAATTTTAAACTCTGTAAATTTAGCTACAGAGTTCCCGGTCTCTGTCGTCTCTCTGTATCAAAGGGGGAAGCAAGCCGTGACACAGGTGCCCGTGCAGCAGCAGCTGGGGATGGGACCTGCCCTGGGGGCTGCCCTGGTGGGCACAGCCAGTGCTGGCCCAGGAGAGGCCACAGGTGGTCACAGCCTGCTCAGACACCCAGTGCTGCCCACGACAGGGCAAGGGCACCCTCGGAGCCCCGAGCGGAGCCAGCAGCTACCCAGGTGTGCTGTCACAGTGGAGACCCGCTCCCCGAGCTCGGAGCTGCCACACAAATCACCAGCAGCGGCAGGGGAGCTGTCGAGACTCACCTCCACACCTCTGCTACCTGCACAGGCAGCCTCATTCTCTGTCTACAGAAAGCGCTGCTGTCTGCCAGAGCTGCCATTCCAGGTACAGTCACAGCTTTTTTCCACAGCAGGACCAGGTAGAGGAAGAGATGAGTCAAACAAAACGCTGCCTTTTGGATGCTGCTAGAGATTGAAGCGAGGCTCTTCTACAGTGCAGCTCCTGTCTTCCTGCTGGTTGTCACCCCAGCCTTTGCTTCCAGCTGCAGTCATGATATAATACAAAATATATACATCTCACAGCATTTACTGAAAACACACTTTCTCATTCAGCTGGTCTGGATACTCGTAGGGAGGGAGGGAGGCGTCTGGATGGCGAGGTGTGCAGGAGGGTGATCACTGCTGTTGGACTTGTTCTCCAGTGCTGTAAGTGGCATTTGTCCTCCAAACTCTGGCATAAGGACCTGACCCATCAGCATTGTACCAGCAGCATGCTGACCTAGGTAAAACATACATTGCAACACAGACTGGCTGCTCAAACGATGAAAACTTCATTTACTGTCACTGCTTCAAACGCTGGTGGCCCTAACAACCCAAGAGACACCGACAAACCAACCTGTTACTTTCTCCTGAAGTCAAGTGCTGTCCATCACAGTCAGGAGAGCTTTGCTGACTGACCCCAGGTGAGGACCACTTCCTGTGGGGATCAGCAGGCAACAACAAGCACACTGAGGTGGATCTGTAGCAGTGGTGCTTCCTCAGGTGCCAAAACTGGGGTGAAATACCTCATCTTCATGTTGCCTTAAAAGCCAGGTAAAACCGATCCCTGAGTAATAAACTGTATTTATTGCACCTGAGTAGAAGCCTGCAGCTCAGAGCAGTGTGTGTACTGGTGCTGCCTACAAACCTTTGTTTTGGCCACATTCTTTATACAGTGCTCCATCACCCATGATGTACAGGAAGAGCACGTAATATACAGAGGATATGCATTTTAATATCACCATGGGCAGTGGGTCTGTTATTGGTTTGACTGATACACACTGGGGAGAAAATTGCTTTTGGTAGTGCTTTTCCTGGTTCTTGACAGGGCAAAAGAATTTACAGGAGGTCCAGAGCTCACACGTGTTGAAGGGGCTGCACATCCCCCTCTTGCACAGGCCCTTTCCCTGCATCTCCGACCCAGGGAGATGGGTTTTCCTTAGCTTTGCTGGGCATGTGCTGCTGGCTGCTGTGTTTTCCTCCTGCTGCCCCGACCTGGGGAGAGCCTGCCAAACGATGGCCTGTCACACTGGGAAGATGAAGAGGTGCATCGGACAAAAGAAACAGAGAGGAAAAGCAGCTGAAAGCCAGGGGCAGTTAACAGCTGGCCTCGCTAAGCCTCACGTCTGTAGGGTACAAGAACACTGCCAAATACACATTATCCAAGAGTTTTAACACAATTTATTTTATGCTTAAATAATCAACTAGATCATCCAGTGTTTGTTGTTTTCATACATATGTAATTAGAGCTATTATCAATGAATGCTGTTTCCATATGAATATAATCAACAAATTAAAGTATTTCACCAAAACCCAAATAAAAATGCCCTTTAAAACACAGCAGCCTTAACAACCTAATATTACACTGCTAGGATGATTACAGATGATTGGCTTACTGAAGATTCTACATCTTATAGCCAGTACACAATACAGTAATAATTTTACAGCGTGCTGCCAGTCTATTAGCTAATAATTTCTCTTCAGTTCATTTAAAAATATCCCAAACTTGTGCTCCTTAGAGCACCAACCCACTTCTAAAGCTGCAAGCATTACCCCCATTATAAAGCGAGAACAGATAGCACCCCCCTCCCCATAATGCAACTACTGTATATGTTATGGGTCTTAGGTCATTTCATTGAAAAATTGGCAACAGCAACAAATATTAGATGAAGGGCTTTGTGTTTACAGATAAAATCTTATTTTTCATGTTGCGGTATAGTGTTTGCAAAACTGGAAAAGATTTAATCAAAATAAGGTGAAACACATGCATCAAAATATTAGTACTCTGAAGAAAAATTTTCACAGAACTACAGAATTCCTCATTTTGGGAATCATTTAAATTTGCAGCAGATTTTAAAGATTTTTTTAAAATCAAGCTAGCGTTTTTGCATATACAAACATTATAATTGCTAATATACAAGAATCTGTGAAGATACACCCAGAATATCCCTGTAGGTGCAGCCATTTGAGACACCTAGCCTGCTCAATGCATTTGCAATATTCTGTTTGTGATCGAAAAGGCAGTGCCTTATCAACATTTATTCTATTTTGTTAGAATTTATACAGTGTTATTTATTTACAGCAAAACTATTGATGTTTAAAAAAGAAACAAATAGTGTTTTATACCCTGACAGTTTGGGTCCAAGAAAAATAAGGCGAGCTGTTGTGGATTTTAGTATTTTTAGTGTCTTTCCATGGTTTGACCATTTCGTCTTCGCACATCCTCTCTGGCCACAGGAATTTATTTCTTTTGAGATGACATCAAACTGCTTGAGAGAAGCTGTTAACAGCATGGCATCTTGTATATACACTGCATTGGTAACTGTGCACCCTCCAATCCTGTGAATGAACGTGAATTTCCATGCTCTGTAAATTGGCTCATGCTAAATTAATTTTTTTGTTTGGGGTTTTTTTTTTTTTTTTTTTTTTTTTTTTTTTTTTTTTTTTTTTAAAAAAATATTGGCTAATGTGGGGAAGCAGCAAACACACGCACACTTTTATAGGTGAATGTTTAATTCCTGTTGATTTTTCTTCCGTGAGTGTCCCTCTAGAATACTGGCAGTAAAAGCACACAGTTCTGTGGAAAGAAAACAGAGAACAGATAATTTCAGAATATCTTGTTAGAATCAGTGTCATGCCTTTCCCTGACTAAACAGAAGTGTAATTGGCACAATGGAATTCTGCAATAGGCTACATCACACAGTTTCTAGGTAGGCAACGACATTCGCTGAGCTCCCAGCATGAAGGGAAAATGCAGCTGCAGATGTCCACGCTGCTCGTGAACTGATTTACAAATATGCTTGCAGCACACTGCATTTCATCACCCCGGACACAGCACCAGCTCATCCCACCCAATGATGACAAGGCATAGGTTCTCTTATCATGGAAGGAACAGCATCATCTCCAGACTGAGAGAGCTGCTGCTTCCACAGCACGTGTTTCTGCATTGTGTGCAAGCATCCCCACAGTGATGGAAAACCTGCTCTCCTTGCACATCCACCTCTGCCAGTTGCTCAGGGAACATGACTGGCAGAGCCAGGAATGCAGAGCCCAGCCTTTAGGAGGCTTGGTGACGGACAAAAGCGAGGACAAGGAGCAGCCCCATCCATCTCGCGCCTGGTTTGCATGAGCGGCAGTGAGGAGACAGGGTTGCGCTCCTGCTCTCTCACCCTTCAAAGCAGAGCCATGCACGTAAGGACAGCAAGTTTGTGACATTTGTCATACAACAGCAGAGAGGGCAGGGAGCAGAAGCACAAACACACCAGCAAGAGGGAGCTGGAAGCCCCGCGGCTCTCGGGCACCTGGGTGCAGGGCAGCGTGCTCGGGAGCGTGGCTGGCACAGTGCCGGCGGCACTCAGGCTGGCACGGACATGCCCGGTTACTAATCAGGTCACAGGTCCACAGCATTCCCCAGGAGTGCTCGCAGTCTCCTTCCACGCTAAAGCAATCTGTCCTTGCCCACATCTACAGTTGTCATCAATGTGTCCTGCTGCTGAGAGCCGCCTGTTCCCACTGCAGCAGTCACGCCAGCTCACACCGTGCTGTCCTGCAGAACTGCACGCAGGAGTTCTTGGCTTCTCCTTTTAACCCATGCTTCACAACGGGCTTATTTGCAATGGTGACAAGGACATTTTCACAGCAAAACCTAGCTAACATTGTGATTTTTTTCAAACACTCCAAAGAAAAGAACCACTTCTGCCTCCTCAACAGGATTTTTTTTTGTCTTTTGTAATTACAAAACAAACTGATTTTCTATAGAATCCCCTGCCTGTGCAAATACATCCACTTCTGCACCCAAATTAAACGTTTTCAATGGACTCTTGACCAGGCTCACAATTACTTAGTGCACATTTGGTCATGCTTATCATATCAAAGTTTGGAGCACAGAGATTCATCTTACAGGACAAAGTTCCCCCCTCAGCAAAGGTTTGTTATCCAGGGCAGGCTCTCTGACTTCCTCAGGGACTCTAGCATGGAAGACTTGCCTACTGGAAATCACAGGAGAAATGCATCAGCAGTCATGGGAGCAAATCTGTTTCTGAGGAACTCAGACTGCCTTCCTGAAGGTCAGACTCTGGTTCATATATTAGGCAAAGACTGCCTTACTTGTGTCATTTTGTTTTAAAATGCAATGCTTTTCCCTTATCCCTGGTGTCTTTCACATCACACTTGTATGCTGGCAGGCTCTTTAGCTGCATTGCTTATGGGGTTCAATGCCTGAATTGACACATTTCTGCTGCTTTGCCCCCACAGATTGACAGTGGAGCAGCACGGGACCCAACGTGGGACACAATTTCATACAAGCAGTGCCATCCCTTTGCCTTGCTTTACTCCCATATCCTTGAGCTCCATAAAGGGGAAAGCTATGTCAAAAGAATCACCTCCCTTCTCCAAACAGTAAATATTTCATGAGTATGTTGAGCAGCAAGCCACATGAAGCTGTATTATTGTATTAGCACACACGGGAGGGCTCTCAGTAAAAGCAGGAATCCACGTGGATGTAGTAGGTGCTTCCCAGATACTGAAATCGCACCAGTGACAGCACAGAGCTCACTCCTCGGGGCCTGATCCCATAAATCCCTCAGAGAGATCCCACACACAAACTGCTGTTTGTCTCAAATGGCCCTACTCACATGCACAGAGAGCCCATAGGGCCAGGGGGCTGTAGGGGCTACCTTACTTAACATCAGTCAGAAGGGACTGGTGACTCAGAAGAGACTGCTTCTGTCTGCCCTTTTCCTCACTATCTGCTCTATTTGCCAGGTCCTGTTTATCCTGTTCTCAAATCCTACAGTCAGCCCTACACTGTATGCACAGTAAAAGGCTAATACACAGTCTTGCACTTCATAAACTCTTCCTCTGTCCAATTCCTGAAACCCAACAAAGCTAAGAGAAGTTCTGAGCAGAAAAAATGGACATGTCCATGGTAAACCTATGCACTTGGAGCCGTGACTGATGGACCAGCATTGACAGACATGGACGGGCTCCCCCATTTACAGGCACATCTCTTCGTGACTGTAGCTGTGTCATCGAGACAAAGCAGCCTCTGGCTTCAGGGTGCTCCATCACATCTTCACAGAGCCCCCTGCGAGGGTGTCTTTGTGCATTTGGGTTTAGCTTGGGAAGCCCTTAGCTGGCTCGCTACAATCGTTAAGGCTGGATCAATAAAATTCACAAGAAACAGTTGGTAGGGATTATTTGTTGGCAAATATTGAGACACTTCACTTACAAGGACTTTGACTTGCATAACTGCCCTCAAATCACATGTCTGACAGTGGAAGAAGCCTTTCACTGCTAGCAGGTTTACTTGTGTGCAGCTCCTTTACTATTTGTGTTTAAGTTTTTAGGGTCAGAAAGTCCTATGGATTACAAACACTAGACACTGTAAAATACCCAGAAATCTTGCACATGCCTGAGTATTGCTTTGCTTTATTTTCCAAGAAGTAAAGCTTAATTTCTATACATGAACACAAGGTCATTTTCTGCTTACAAGATCAAGAGCCAGCTATTCAGCTCTGCAGCTGGAAAGCAAAGTCAGGGTAGCAGAGGCAAGCCTTTGTGCAGCCCAGGTGCTGTTCCCCATGCTGGCAAAAGCCTTCAACAAGGGAAGAAAATTGATCACACTGACCGTTCAGTGGTCGGCTTTCAGCTCTCACGAGTAACTTTTCTTCTCCACGTGTCTGACTTCTTTCTTTGTCTTGACCTTATAAGCTTCTCCCTGCTTTAAAGGAAAAGTATAAACATTAACACAGTCTGCAGAGAGCACTCGTAACTGTAAACCTGCTTCCAAAACAGGCTCCACATTTTGCTGTAACAGGATAAGTAAAAAGCAGTTAAATCACATTAACACCTCATTTCAAAGATACACACAATCTATTTATCCACTCTGCTGAGCTGCAAAAGCACAGGTCTGAAATATCATCTTCAAGTAGAAAACACAGCTCTACAATTTCAGCCTGACCCCTGGGCTGGAGTGCCCGGCTGGCAGTCAGTCCTCAGCAGAGCCTCTGCTGCCAACTGCAGCGGGAGCTGGTGCCACTGACAAGGAAAAACCACCTTTCCCAGCCATCCTCCCGGGCCAGCCAGATTGGTGGGCATTCCCAACAGCAGAGGCTCTGGCTGCTCTCATGATGTTTCACAATGTCTGTGCTTTAAAGTGAGCAGGTTAGTAAGGGAATGAAGGGAGGAGGAAGAAAGCCAGCAAAAACCACCACTGAAGCAGCACAGAAGTAAAACCAATGACAGTGACAAGCAGTGCAGGTTTCAGTGTCTTTAAAACAGCAAATCCCAAAATAAAGTTCATCTTTGCTCATTAAAAGTAGCTCAATAATCATCTAAAAATAAATTCTCCAGTAATCACAAGCCTCACTCACATCAGAGAAAGGCATCTGTTTATGTGTGGCTATGGGCAGAATTTACCCCTCAGGTGATCTGCATTGATGTATTTGTAACTATTTGTAGTTTCCAACTAATCTAATCTGGTGCAGCAAATTGAAAATGTTTCCCCCTTGCTGGGCAGAATTTTTTTTCCTCATGAACAACTAGGAAAGAGGGAATGGAAATAAGTTTGTTTCCATTCTCTTATTTCTGTGACATGTGTGTCCCCAGCTTTTTTTCTTTTTTCTTTTTTAATTACCAGAAGATAAGGGGTATTTGTTATCTTCCTTTCTGAATCTGTTTTCACTCAGACAAGAATTTCATTAGCCCCAATGACAGTTTTACTGGAGCAGAGGCCTCTGAGGGCCATGTGCTGGGGAAGAAGGCATGAGCTCCTCTGAAGCCATTTGTTTCCAGAGGCAATGCCCATTCCCCCAAGGCCTCCCTGGGACAGATGACAGCTGAGACAGCCTCCCCACTCCTGCCCCTGTCACTGAAGCCCTCTGCAAGAGGGGCTGGGGTGTGCTGGCACACAATAGTCCTACTCTTCCCACTGTCCCTTCTTTTTCATGGTGATAAAGCTGGACATAGTCCAGCCCTGCAGAAAGCTTCCAATTTTGATCGGCAGGGACAAAATCCTGTCTTGGTGCTTGCTTGTAAAGGATAGCACTGCTTGGGTATGTTCCATTGCCCTGAGTCCTGCAAACCCTCACTCCCCAGCAGCAGGGGTATCACACAGGTGAGCGAGAGGCCGCTGGGATCAGACTGCAGCTCACTCCTTTGGGCTGGTGGAAAGGCCACGCAATCCACCTGCAGCTGTAAGGCACAGATTCTGCAAGGGCAGACACACAGACACTTGATGGCACAAGCCAGGCCCCAAACCCACGGCTCCAGCCTGCTGCCTGTTTTACAGAAACAGACCTTGATGCCCTGTGCTGACAGAATTCATCCAGGCCCCCCTGCCGCCGCCCCTGCCCCACGACCCCAACGCACAACTTGCCAATAACCACAAGCACTGCACTTTTTGCCAAGACTTCTTGTTAAACGCAAACCTCCAGCCCTTTAGCAGCACTTTCTAGCAGTCAACACAACCCTCTGCGCCTACTGTTATTTCCTGGTAGTCCCCGTTGCATTACCATTTCACCAACTTTCCTCTCATGGGGGATAACAACGCGTCTTACTACCTTCCGGGTGATCTGTGGGAAGCAATACATGAAAAGCATCGATTTTTTTTGTGCCTAGATTCTAAAGGGAGAAAGTATGTTAAAAGAAGTTACTTGAATGCAAAGACTCAGAGCAGTGATGTAATTCATGATTACTTTTCTTGTGATGACGTTGCCTTCTTCGTCGGTAAACTGTTCCTCTGTTACAGATTCACCAGGAATGTTTTTTGCTTCCTCACCCTAAAGAACGTGTTATAAGATTAGCAATAGAGCCTATATTCTGTCAAACCCACACATATTTCCACACCAATCCAAGCAACAAGCACATGCTAGCTTCAACTTTATGTAACACTTTGCTTTATGTCACACGAATTGTATGAAAGCCTCGTTCATTTAGCAATGCTGATACCTGTGCATTTATTCTACAAAATGTTTCCTTAAAGCTTGTAGGGAGCTTCTAGCACACTGCTCTCATTAACTAATGCATGTCAGGAAGCTCTCTGGGCAACAAAATCTAGTGGTCAGTCTGAGTCCTATGAGATGGAGGCACAAATTCATGATGATATAATCTCCAATCACAGCTTCTCAGTGTCCAGCACACACAGAAACATGGTCTAACGTGGGGGAAGTTTGGGACTTAAGACAGCTCTGCCTATAGCTTGCTAAACACGAGGTCTTAAACACACACACAGAAGACAGACAAGACTTCTCAGCACTTACAAAATGGAGGAAGTTATCTTACGTGACACTTTGCCCAGCACGGTGCCACCGTGCCCTGGAGCCTCGGCAGCTCGGTCCGTGACTTACTGAGATCAGGAGCACTCCATCCATCACTTCTTGTAGTACCAGCAATTTATAGGACCAGTGTAAATAAATGTAAAAGCAGTTTCCTAACTGGTATGCCAGTGACTTAATTCCACTTAAAGGAATTATTGCTCAAATCATAAATAAATGACATTACTTTAGAGTCTGAGCCTAGCTGGCAGTAGTGAACTTAGGTTCGAAAAGAACTTTGCTAACTTTACCTCACAAAGTCATGTTTCCAAACCTGGGTGCTGAAGCAAGCACGGCTTTTGATGCTTTAAAAATATCCATTGTCTGTGCTTATATCTTTCATATAAGTAAGGCAAACATGATGATAATGCAGCTGGCCTACATATGAAACATTTCCACTTGTAAATGAATAACCCAAACAATCAAAAAAATCCTTAAAAATTTTCTTCTCCCCTCACCCTCAATCCACTATGGAAAAATTACAACTAGAGAGAGGAAGCAGAAAGAAACATTGTATAAAACACATTACAGCAATATTAACTACAAAATAATATTTGAAAGGAGACTATCACAGCTTTTGTAATGCTTCCACATACTGAACAGCACAGGGCAAACACAGTTTCTATTTACTGTGGACTATACACTACATAGTTGTCTACATAAGCTCCTGGCACTGCTCTATAACAAACAAATACAGTGATGCCATGTGTATTTTTTTAAAACCGTTTTCCCTACTAACGCAGCTTTTTCAATATGTACATTGTAACATTAGGATTGTATGCTATTTCTGAGCTTTAAGCAAAACAAACCTTTCCTTTTGTTTACAAGCCATTTGTGGTCTTTTCTTGCCAAGCTTTTCCATTTTCCTTGCCTGGGGATGATGGCAGTGGGCGGGAGCCAGGGGGGTGTACTGCAGAGCAGAGCCCCCAGCCACGTTTGTCCTTCTTCGCAAGTGCAGAATTTCTGCTGGTTTCATTGAAAGCTGTACTGAAGTCACCACTCGATAATTAAGCAATGGAACATTTTCAGACATTTTACACATCTTTCTCCCCAGGCTTTCACAGGCTGTTAGCAAACTGCACAACTTGTTGAACTCTGGTGCTTCAGGAAGCATTGCCAAGGGCAGACTCCACAGCCAGGTAGATTCCACTGCATAGGGACATAAGGATGAGGTCCTGTGCCTGAGACACACCTGGGGCTGCGGGGACCTGGCTGAGGTGCCCAGCCCAGGGAATGGTGGCGTCCCTACAAAAGCACGGCAAAACAAACAGCTACTGAAGCCTTCAGGTGGAGCCTGAACAATTCATTCCCCAGAAGGAGAAATGACACACCTGCCCGAGCACTCCCCCAGCTCCGTGCAGGAGGAGGAAGTGCGAGGTTGGTCCCTGTGGAGAGCGGGGCCCCAGCGGCAGCCAGCTGCTTCCTTTCCCATGAGCGAGGCAGCAGAAACGAGAACGGGACAGGACTGCTGCCAGGCAGGGGCAGCGACTGGGTAAAGGCTTTGGGAACTGAAACCTGTGGGGTTTCCTACTCACAAAGAGATGGGAGGGGGAGAGACTGATTCTGGAGACTTCATACTTTAATCAGATGCACAGCAGATGGGGAACTAGCTGCACAGTTTCTTTCCTGGCCTTCCACATGTGGGTTCAGAGACTCCCCAGTGGGCTCTAACACAGTGCCCTAAGGAGCAGGAGGGAGCCCTGGCCCAGACATCGCATGGAGCATAAAGGTTCCCTCTCATCAGTAGGATCTCCAAAGCCACTGCAATAAAACCCATGAAAACCAGAAATAAAACAACACGGCCAGCAGCAAGGTCACCGGACTATTTGGCACACCAACACCGCTTATGTGTACTGGTTCTTTGACTCCCTACTGCAACTATGAGCAAGGGTATCCCTTAAAACAACCCAGTGAGAATTACTGTGTTCACCTTTAAGATGAAAAGTGTACCGTTGCCCTGAAAGATGTCTCTTGAAAGAAAATGCAGTTTTAAAGGTGTGGTGAATCTTGGGTTTTAATTAGCTACATGCTCCTTTAAGCACAGTTTAAGGATAAATGCTGTAAATACTCAGCAGTCAGCACGCGTGAAATCCAGCTTTCACAATTCTCTTGCTGGTGGGTAGTTAAACAAATTGCAGGAGGGCTCACAACTGGCAGGAGGTAGATCTGATTTACTGACTTTTCTAATCCTCTGCAGTTATAAAGACGGATGTTTGCTAGGGAAAAAACCCTACCCACTGGCAGTTTTAGTTGTAAGATCTCAAACCAGCATTAGGTTAGAATGGCACATTAGATGACCTTGTCAACAAAAGCTGTTTTTAAACACAAAGCTGGTGCATCTGCGTCACAGCTAAAGAATAAAATTCTTTCCGCTGCATCATACTTATGTGGGCTTCATTTTACCCTTGACCAGTCAAAATCACTGTCACAATACCAAAAGCTTTAGAAAGGCAGGGAGAAAACTTAATACCGTGATTACTGGAAGCCCAGTTATATCCCTGGGACTAAAGCATACAAAGGCTGCAGTCTGCAAGCCTCAGCCCCAGAACACGCCAGGAAGCTTTGCAAAGCAGAGTGCTTTAATGTCACCCTGCTCGCTGGAGTGTAGTCCTGCCAAAACCAGCTGGTATCCTCTCTCCGCTGCTCTCCAGGGCAGGAGAAGCAAAGAGCAGTTTCCTCAAAGTCTTCTGCCAGCTCCACTGATTTTCTTAACAGTTATTTGCAGATTATGGGTGTTCCCAGGGACCTCCAGATAAATGGAGTTATACAGTTGGTGCTGCAGTATTGTGCCAAAGTTCACTGTAGATTTGTCAGAGCTCTGGTTTTCTTTCATGTTTGTTTTGTTACTAGAGGGATAATAGTCCCTTTTATTCCTCCCATACATCTGATGTTGTTGGAACAGTGGAGAAAAAAGGTGCAGCTGGATGTGTCTTGCCTACACGTATAAAAAGGCATTTAAAAGCAGGCGGAAATAAGCAAGATGGAAAGATCCAAAATATTTAATTTTGCCAAAGACCAGAGGCAATGCCGCAATGGGAACAGGAGCTGTACAGAGCGCTCAGACCTCTTCCCTCACTGGCCTAAGCCAGCATCAGGACATAATCCCTTCAGTCTCGAGATCACATTCTTGTAATGCATGAACAGCAGCTGCGCCTCAGTCTCCTTGGGGTCCCGAGCCTCTGTGGCAGTGGCAGGAGAAACAAACATCTTTCATTAAGGTCATTTTCATTAGTGAGTTCTGCCTACTCAGGGAGACCTTGTTAATCAGACACCACGACTCTCCGCCTGCACCCGTGCTGAGTCTGTAGTTGCTTGTTTGCAGATGTATTGCTAAAGCCACAGGAGGGGGAGAAAAATCCCAACAAAACAACAGGAAAGGCAGGGAGACCTGAGAGGAAATGGTGCTGCAAATGGGACAGCATGTATCCCACTGCTGGGAGCTGGGGCACAGGTCTGGTGCGTGTGGCACAGAGGACAATGTGATGAACACCCTCAGAACAGCACTTGCAGTCTGGGGTTTGATTTACTTCATGTTATCTTACTGAGGCCGGCAGCTCCAACTCTCATGGGGCAGCACAGGGTGAGGGCACTCACCTGCAGCTCTCCCAGCCACACAGGGACTGCAGTGGAGAGGCTGTGCCCAGCTGAACACACAAAAGGAAATGCTTCCCATCTTCCTCACACAGGGCACAGGCACTTAATTCTTATCACCTAAAGGATGGCCACACTTCATCTTCCATAAATAAGCTTCCCCTGAATAGCAAGACCATGGGAGCTGCTGCCTCTAGCTTTGACTAACTGCTGCTCAGGCCACTTCTCCCATGCAGGCTGAACCAAACCCTCCACGATCAGTAATGGGGCATTTCATGGGCAAAATCCATGGAAAGGGACAAATCTTTAATAAAAATTGTCAAGAAATAGCAAAAGTACAAGATACTAAATTACATCAGATTTGAATAACCACTGCTTAGAAATATATTTCATTTTCCATTACATTCTACCATAAACCTTTTGGCAAGACTCTAACTAAAACAGCTTTAGCCAAAAATTTGTATCCATGAAAGATTTAACAACCTCTGAAAGAGCATGAAAAATTGGACACTGATTTCTGCCATGACTGAATAAAAGGAGCTTTGGATCAGGCTTTGAATGTGCACATTGTGGCAAGCACTCTTATTTTTCCCTTGTGTGCTAATTGCTCACATTCCTGCACTACCATAAACCCATTTCTTTTGCAATGCCCCATCCCATCAATCTACCATGTGAACACAAGAGAGGAAAGGAAGAAAAACAAAAACATCTGCACTACCTTGAGGTTAGAATACGATCCTATTACATGTGGAAATGGGCATCAGTCCTTGCTTGTCTGGTTTTATGGGCTCAGCCCTCTGAAGTGCTAAATCCCATGGGAATGTGCTCTGGAGTGCTGAGCACTTGACAGGACTCAGCTCTTGGGCTGCTGGGAAAATACCTCCGTGGGAGAGAAAAGCCTTTCCCCACATTTGGGTCAGGACAGAGAACTAAGGTAGCAGTTAAACGGAAGTAAAAGTGTTAGCAATGCTGCAGAATGGCATGGAAAGGAAAAACAAGTTGGGAAAGAAGAGCAAAGGTAATGAAGCAATTCAGCCCTGACAGTACCTGTGGAGGCACATGGCAAAGCCTTTCCTCCATGGGACTCAATTTGTCCTTAAGGTTTTGGTGTCAGCAAACTTCATGCCTGCAGGCTGTGTGAGTACCTCTGTTGCTTTTAATGCAACAAGCAGGCAGTAATGAATACCAGGAAGAGCAATTAATATTAGGAAAAAATTCTTTACTGTGAGGGTGGTGAGGCACTGGCACAGGCTGCCCAGAGAAGTTGTGGATGACCATGGAATGTTCAGTGCCAGGCTGGATGGGGCTCTGAGCATCCTGGTCTCCTGGGAGGTGTCCCAGCCATGGCATCCCCTCCCCACTGCTGCTGGACATAGGCCGGCAGAGAGGGGCTCTGGGGCTGTGGGGCCGGGCACAGAACCCACCTTGCCAGGCACTGAGGCACTGGCAGGTGAGAAGCTGCTGCTCCCGGCCACTGCTGGGGGCCCTGTGGCAGTAACGTGAGTTATTGTCCCTCTGCAGGCTCAGAGCATTGCTCCAGGCCTCTGAGCACTACATCCTGAGACCTCTTCCCTGATCTAGGAGCTGTACCTCAGCTTGTGCATGCTCTCACAATGATTTCAGTGCACCCAAAGTGAACATGCAGAAAAAAGTCCAGATCCCTACCAATGTTAAATCTTGATTTTTCCATTTCATACCACCATTTCATGAACTTTACATGATCAAAATGGTTGTTTCCACTATCAAACTTCCTCTGAAAGGCCTGATGATTGTTGCTTTCAAACTTCTTCTTGCTCTCTTTTAAGCTTGTCTTGAGATGCAGAGTGAGGGATAAAAAAAGAAGTTATAAATGATCAGAAAATAACCAAAGAATCACATGTATTTTCTAATCAAGAGACAGGTATAGCTCTAATCCATCTGAGCTCAGACACGTTCCCAGGAGCGCGGGTTCAGCCGCCTCCACTCGCCATGCACGCCCTCCCCACTGGGTCTGCACCAGCTGCAGATTCCAACACTAAATATGCTGCTTTACCACGGCTCCCTTAAAAGTTCTACCCCAAATTATACCACCCCACTGAAAACCAATTTTCTGTGCCTTTCTCTAAACACAGGGGCTGTACTCGAAGAGCAAGAGAAAGCTGCCTTTGACACGCTTTCCCCTTTCCTACTCCAACATTTCCTGACTGCAAACCAGCGGACACCGAAATAGTTCAGACATGAATTGGGTGGGGGCCCTTAGCCACAAATCAACTATGCAGTCTTTGAAACGGCAGCACACTCACACTTTGTGTGTTACCAGAGACTCCTGCAGCACTGGAGGGGCCGTACTCACCACAGGCTGCCTGCCCCGTTTGAAAACAGAAACCACATTCCTAAGGCTGAGCACTCAGGGCTTATCTGCAGCGGGAATTACTGAGGAAGGGTTATACCCTGACCTGCCCAGGGCCTTTCAGGGAAGGCAGCAGGTTCTGCCTGGGGAGATGGAGGATCGGACAAAACATTCACTTCTGCTGAGCTCAGTTTTGCCATTCCTGCCTTGTCCCAAACGGAAGCACGATGGGTGTACTGAGGAATTCGTGGTGAAGGCAGCCAGAAAAGTCACCCTGCCTCTTCCAAAAGCATCTGCACCTCAGACTGTTTGGCAGCTGTGCAGAGCAGCCTATCTGCCACCCACATCACACAAAAGGTGCAGTGCCTTTTGTGGTGTGCAGGCTCCTCTCCACAAAGCATGCAAGCAGCAGTGATAGAGATATGTGCAATTGAAATGTCACAGTTTATTCCTAAAGTAACAATTATAGCTTAGGCAAACTGCATTAGTGGTGTAATAGAACTAAGGTGCCCGTCTTCTTTTTCTTTCATGACTTGACTATATGATTTTCTAATAAGAATCTAATAAATCCTGTAAGTTACTGAGGAATTACATAATGGCTTCTGATACAGAATTATTTTCTCATGCTATATGCTGCAGGAAAATAATGCCATACTGTATGACCAGACAACAAACATTATAAGACCAAATGCAATTATTTATATAATTATGAAACTGTTATCAGTATATGAAGTATATTGTGCTGTAAATAAAAGCTACCTGTAAATAAATATACCAAATAGAGTCCACTGAAGGCAATGCAAAGACTTTTATTAACTTTGGTAGGTTTAAAAGCAGGATCATCTGCTGTATTGAGAAGGTTTTCCAGAACACATTAAGCACTTAGGACCACAAGTCTCAACCAGAGTACGTGCCTCATACTTTCCTATATCCCACACATGTATTCCTGCAAATGTTTAACTTGTAACTTACAATTTTTTTAAGTCAACAGGGAAAAAAAAAAAAAAAAAGATTGTTACCCATCTCTGTCTGTGGCTTATATTTGCTCTACAGGAGACCAACATGCTGCATCTAGCTGCAGTCTTTAAGATGCCATGCACAACAGTGGCAGTGAAGGACACATCACTCCATGCAGCACAGCTGTTTTCCAGCAGAACACACCCATAAACCTGTGTTAAGCGAGGAAAGGCCACCTAGCACTGGGTTATAAATCCACACTGGCAATGGAAAGCACACTACTGGGGGGCTCCAGTATGCCAAAACTGACATTCTGACACAGCAGACCAAACTCACATCCATGCCAACGTTGCCTCAAGAACGCAAATCACAAAGTACCTTCAGAATCAACCGCCGTCGGTAAACTCTTGTAGTAATTCTCTGCTCTTCACCTGAGCTTGAATCACTCTCAATCTCACTGTCACTGCCACTACATTCCTAATAAATGCAGTTTTAGTACATTTGAACAGCACGTTTGCAAGACAGAACATGCTGATCAGAACTAGGAGAAGAAAACAGAGGTTATCACGGACAGCGTTTTCCCTGTCTCTGCTATGTACATAACGACTCGCAGTTTCACTGCTAAAGGACACGATGGGAGGAGGCCCTTTTGCTCCTTGGCGTGCTGTAACCTGATAATTACACCAGCTATGGAATATCTCAGCAGCTCTCAAGTCTCAGAAAATGGTATTTGGAATGCATCTGACCTCTGAAATTTAAAAACCTTACGTAATCTTTGAAATTTTGTTTAAAAAACCCCCAAATCTTGTTATAACTAATTGAATTCTTTTCTCCTAAAAAATTACTCTTTCAAACAAGTTTTATGGATTCCCAAGGTATGGGAAGCGAATTCCCTGATAAAAAAAGGAAGACAGTCACATAGGTTCAGTGGAGCACCTCCACACAGAAAGTTACAAGTAGGCCTTCTGAAGAACTTCTCCATATAAATGGCTTTCCTGCTCAGTATTTATCTGCTTTTATAAGTGGTAAAGCTGCAGTGCGAAGCACAACCATTTTGCATTTTTTCAAGAAGGGAGCTTTCAGGGCTCAGCTCAGGGAGCACAGCCCGGTGCTGGTCTCAGCCCTGTGCTGGGAGGTACCACAGCTGCACACAGGCACCTACTCTGTCCTGGCACCCTCGACCAGCCCCAGTGTTTTCCCCTCCAAACCCCAAGCAGCTGAGCTTTGGGGCTGAGCAGCTCTGTGTGCATGTGCCTGACAAAGGGCTTCAGACCTCTGTGTGTGATGGATGCAAGGCAGAGACCTTCTCCCATGATACTCAGCTGAACCAACCTTTTCCTGAGCAGAGAAATTTGGACATTTCCTCCATGTTACTCAATGACAGCCCCCCAAACTGATTTTAAAATTGTGCATAGTGGATATTGTGAACTGCATATCTGTTTCTCTTTTTGAATCTGGCCTAAGATGTCCTAAACAAGAAGCATTTCTCAGAAACTATGTGCAAAATAAGAGTGGGCATAGGTGGGTGGAGGAGAAGAAGAACTATATAACAAAAAGCATTTAGGGCAGGATGACAGAATTCATCTGCAGTCCTCTGGCACTAGTCAAATATAGATACAAAACATTATAAACCAATCCTCTCCTGAAGAAGTAACAAGAAAGCAGAAGATTTCCAGAGGGCACAAAGGCTTTAGAGGGAGAGTTATTTTTAATAAACAGCTTTAAGTGGCTTATTTGTGATGGAATTCTGACACTGAGAGTCACCTTGACCATGTGCTGGACATCATCTTCTTTGGAATAACAGAGCAACTGTGCTGTGTTCCTCTCACTTAAAAAGATCACTGGAATCTGATGCTTGAGCATTTGTAGAGAATTATATGCCCTACACCATTACTGCACTGCTTTTGTAAATGTTCACGTGGACTTGGGATGAGGCCAAGGATTTGTTTCATCCGCGTCACCAGGCATCAGACCAGTATCAATTGTCTGAGTTTATCTCTTGGTGCAAACTCTGTGCCAAAACACTGCTACTGCTGCAGCCCTTCTCTTGCAGGTGGATGACTATTGCTTCCTGGCTCTTTCCAAATGGGCCACGGATAAAATATGTTACTTTGTCAAGTAGTTTTAGTTTGTTCCCCCTTTTTCTCCACAGAAATAAATCTGCTTCTTCCATACTTTTCTCCTTATGGAGCATTTCTGAAGAATGCCTCGCAGAAGACTGCAGTTGAAATTTTCTTTCTGTTTTCATGACAGCACATGAAGTGCCTCACCATGAATTGGACGGTGTTAGTAATTCAACTTACTGAATTCCAGTTAGATTAGAAGGCATTACTGAAGAAATATCAACAAAATAATAGAGGCAGTTCTTGTCATTCTAACAGATGCTAGTTTCTTACCCATTTAGGCTTGGTGAGACACCTGCATTTTGAAATGACATTATTTTCTGGTACCAGTTTATTCAAAGATCATGCCTATAAAAAGACTTGTTATTTAGTAGGTAAGATTACCAGCCTTTACCAATAAAGCAAAGTAGTGCAGAGAGCACGCCCAAGAAAAGCACTTGCTTATTCTTCCCGATCCAGATGGGATATCCAACAGTAAAGAGCACACAAAAGTGGGTGACAACTTATCTTCCCACTGCTGGGAATGCAGAGGGGGAAGTGCAGCGTGTCAGCACACCCTCAGCACATGCATCCACACTCCTGCATTTAATCAGAGCACGGCACCACCAGACTGAGGTCTGCCCCAAAGCCTACAAACACTGAGGAACGCTGCCATCTGCCTTTAACTGCCTTTGAAGAAGGCGATGGCTCTTACATTTTTAAAGTATTCCAGTAATTAGTGAACATTAGGAAAGATCTTACTGTGTCACGAACTAATAACAAGATAATAACAATCATATGCTGCATAACTGCTGAGACTGATTATGTTACCATCTAATAAAAGAATTCTTGGTTGTATAATCGAAATAATAGTTTAAAATGAACTAATTTAAACCTGACTGATTTACTGCAGCCCACCACAGCCAACATTTTTATTGTGCTACAATAAAAAAAACCTATATAATATAGAAACAATTCTACTGAAATATCTTGCTTCCAAAAGTTATAATCTCCTCCTGTATTATGCCCAAGAAAAGACAACCTCAGCAGAGAGAATAACGTAGAAGAAACTCTGCAATTCCCCTTTTCAGCCTGGTTCCCTGCTGGCCCTGAGGTCTATTCTGTGGCGACCCTCCCACTGCTGGGGTGTGAGGTGCACGCAGCTACTGGGCTACAAGCCATTCTTTGAGTCAACTTTACTTCTAAGCTTCTGCTAAATAAATAGAAGCAACTGAGAAAGCTATCAAAATCTTCACTGTCAGAAAGCAGCTTATAACTGGGGTTCTGCAGTTAAGGGTGTGCAAGTCAGGCAAGGCAGAAAGGAAGAGGAGCCCCTCAGCAGTATTTTAATGGGAAACAACCACCTGGAAAAATCCTTTACATGTTTGGAAATCATTTGATTCCTCTTGGCTGGATGGACTTTGCAGTTGGTATGAACAAGGCCATGAAAAAAAAAACATAAGGAGGAGATTAAATATTACGCAAAATTTATTTTTCTGCAAATAACAGAGTAAAAAAAAGGCAGTTAGTGTTGGGGACAAAGAGCAGGACAGAGCCTGAAGGGTCCCTATGTTTCTTTGCTCCTAGCATTTGCTTCAATGCCACAGGAAGAGTGGGAAACCAGTGGCAACACCTTAGTGGAAACAGATGGTGGACAGCTGAGCTGTTTGGCACTGCTTGCATAGGTGCTACGTCACGGCAGGGAAGGGCCTGTTCCCCAGCGATGCGGGACAGCAGTCCCAGAAGCTGCTCTAACCTCTTTCAGGGCTCAGGGCCAGGCAGGGAGGGGATTGTGCAGCCCTGCTTGGCTCCTCTGCCTATCCTGACTCCACCCCATTCTGTTCACAACACAAATATAAATTTCCAGTAGCTTCCATTTTTCTCAATTCAGTAAAAATCTGAAAAGGCATAAAGAGGGATTAAAAAACCCCTTAACCCTGTCACAAACAACATTACAAGCTATACAAAAAAATTTGTCAACCAATATGTCAAGCAACAGGGACTCCACACATTGTTAATTATTACAGGACATACTGTACCTTCTGTTCAGACATTACTGCTCCCTCCTCCTCTTGGATGCTTGTTCTTGGCTTGCCATCCTCAGAAGTACTCCAGCCCATCTTCTTCACACTGACAGGCACAGATGTTTTGCTGCCTTCTGTTGTTGGCTTGCTGGTCTCTTCCAAAGATTTCTGATATGCTGTTGATGATAATGTTTGCTCATCAGCACCAGTTGAGATCTGGGACTTTGTTTTCAGGGCTTCTTTGTCACTGTGCTTTCCCACATCATTTAAAGCTTCCTGGATGTAGGATTTAGTTTTTGCCTCTGATGTGGACTCGGATAGGCTTCCATTTGTTTCTGGCTTTGCTATTTCTCCTTTGACATATGAGGTAACAGAATCCCGACATTGGTCCGAGCTACAAGAAAAAGAAAAAGGAATAGACAGCTGTTCAGGGCTTAAATCACAGGCAGAAGGGCAAAGCACCAAGCCTCTTACTGAGCCTTCAGTCTGAGCACATATGTTTCACACAGAGAAAAGTAAAATTTTAGACTCCACTTGCAGACATCAATCTATTTAATAACCTTGTCTTCTGCATCATGGTATCATTTAAGAAGCAATGAAAATATGGTGGACACTGGAAACGAGGCCAAATGTTTTATGGTAATCTCCTTCCACTTGGTGGAGGGGAGGAAAAAGACAAAAAACAGTACGTAAAACCTACCAGTTCTCTTGTATAATCATGAGCTAAAGCCTCAAGGCACTAATTTTTAAATCACTCTCTAACCAAAGAAGTGATGAAAGTATCTGTTACTATGCAATTACCAGTTACTTTTCCCCCAAAGTACAATATCTGTACTCCAGATAGGTCATGCCTTTTAAAAAATATTGTTATCTGCAAATAAGTCCTCAGACACTGCGGAGTCTCAATACTACGCAGAACCAAAGGGAAGGAAGGTTACAAAACGATAGAAAGCTGACCAGAATTTGCCTCAGATTACCTATGGACAGGTTTAACCTGCACTTGTGATAAACAGTTTTTTCTTTTCCTTTATATATTTGCTCACTTTCTGTTACACACTATGACTGTGTAATGCTGACATATGAAAATATGCCAGCTGTTCGCTGGCAAAACTCTTATAAAAGACAGCAAAGTGCATTCATCTAGCTAAAAATCGGTATCTTCTTAAGGAAGCCCTTTTACTTCAAAAAGTGAGCTATTTCACTAATTTCACACAATATAAAATGCAGAATAACAACACTTGCTTAACAACAGGAATCACATCAGTAGTAGTTCAAGTGCTTTACACTATTGAAAGACAATGAATTTGCTGAAATCAATGACCAAATTCCCACTGGATTCGATAAGAGAGTAATGCTACCTTGAGCCTTAAAACATCCTGAGTCAAAGATGCAAAGGACGCAAACTGCTGACAGACAAATGATCACTGGGCAGATAATCATTCTGTGCTGATTTATACCTCCTGCAGACCTGGCTCCTTCAATTAGTGAGCACAGGAGCCCCTTGCCCAGTGGGCACCAGTAGGGCTGAACAGGACAACACATATTGTGAATGCTGAAAGCTTAATGAGGTCCAAAGGCAGGCTGGAAAAGCTCATGCAAGAGAAATGCACTGAGGATAAATAGATAGAAAGCATCCCTCTCAGCAGGTCATTATGTCAAAGACAAGGGAAGCCTGGGAGAGTGCAGGGGGAAAACAGCATATACATCCACTCTCCCTCCCTGAGCATCCTCTGCAGTCACTGCTGGGAGCCAACATCCAGGACTAAGCAGGTTTGGTATCACCACTCTCACCTTTTAATGCCTCGTAACTTAGCTTTTTAAAAAATCTAGTAAATTAGCATGACGTAATGTGCTTGAAGCAAGTGTTATAAAAAGTGACAATTCAAAAACTGGCTAATGGGAAAAGTAACAACTATCTGAGGGAAGGCAAAGAGATGCAAATGGAAAGGGTAACTTCTAAAAAGGTGCTCAAAAAATAAGAGTAATGTAGTATTCCGGTTTCAGATAACGTTCATGATTCCAGCTACATCTACGCACCACTCAGATTAATTGAAAATAGAAATACACAAGACAAAGAACATGAAAAGCAATATTACCTGCTAAAGATAATAGGAAATATTTCTCAAACGCCCGTATTGAGAACGAAACCTGATAAATACATATTTTTAAAGACAAATATATGAGGCCAAACCAAGTTTCTCTTTTAAATGTATATATAAGTGTATACACTTGTTCTGACAGAGCAGAGAACAGCCTCTGCCCTGCTGCTGGCGGCCGAGGCAGCGTGGGGAGCCCACTGACACACACCCTGCAACACAGAGGCGCTCACCTCTCGTCCAAGCGATCCAGCAGGCTGCTGCCTATCCTGCGCCCCGACGTCGGTGCCTCGGAGACGCTGGAGGAGTCAGGCTGCCAACCTGTAATTGAAGACATTTCGCGTTCTGCTTGTTGAACACCTCTAAGAATTGACCACACTCTTTCTTCCGTCATCTCCTCAGACTCAGCTCCTTCTTCCAGGTGAATGTCCTCAAACAGAGACTTAAACTTTTCTGCCGTCATCTCCTCATCAGTACCAGACTTTTCTCTCTCAGGCTGTTCAGTCCTCACTCCTCTTTTACTAGTCTCTTCACTCTGCCTTTGTTTAGCATCTTTGAATATCCCACCATAACTACCGAGATACCGCGGAAAATCCTTAAGGTCCACTTCCTCCAACTGGGTCTCGCCTACGGAAATATCTTTAGGTGTTCCTTCTCTAGGCTCTGGGAAATCAACTTTGCTGTCATCCAGTGAAGTGTCTTCTTCAGTCACCACTGGCGGTGCTGCTGTACCATCTACGTGTCCCTGGGAGGTCACTAACACGTCACTCAGTCTACTGGGAGTTCTAAGGGGTGACTCTAGGCTAGAGGTGTCGCTAAGGAAATCGTCCTGCTGGAAAGGGGTGGGCGGCACGAAGCGCAACCCAGTGGGAGTTTCCAGTTCCACTTGAATGGAGGGATAACCTAAGGAAGACAGCACATTTGGACTGACTGGGATGAAAGCATGGAGCAACAAATAAGCAAATGCCAAACGATTCATGGGTTACATAAAGTATGAAACATATGAGGAGGTGCAGGTGTATAAGAACCAATGCAGTTCTGATAGATTTTGTTACTTTGTCCTACAGAGACAGAACAAAGAATGAGTACTGCCCGTGAATAGTACGGTGAAGCCAGTACTTCTGACTATTTTTTAATAGTCTGCAAAGTTTTCAGCAATTGCTTCTGCAGCCATTTTAAACATTTTCAAGCTATGGCAGATTGTCTTATGAGCATGCAATAATCAAATGTGGACAAGAGTAGTTGTCCCTTTACATACAAGACAATCTCTTGCAGCCATATTGTGTAAATCTTTATTTCCATGTTGCCATTTATTTTTTTAAAATTTGGACGTTTAATAAACAGATTTTAAAGACAGCAGTAGATCATAACATTGGACAGCCACTTTTTTTGTCAGTAGGTATTATTTCTAAAACAGGTCCACATTTTTAATATGCTTTTATATAAAAATACACAATACCAGAAATACAGTGCTACTAATATATACCTCCAATTTAACCACAGAGAACAAGAATGGACTAGTTGAAGAATGAAGAACAGAAATGGATCCTAATGAGGATACTAAAAGATAGTAGATCTAAATACACAGTAGGATAAAAAACTAAAGTAAGAAAGTTAACGAAGGGATAAGAGAACAAAAACACAACAAGGGAGAGCTATATGAATATTTCAGGTACAGTGAAGTTATACGGGTGAGAGGACTGTGGTGAGTAAGGAGATCTTGGTGATCTTGAAGACTGAGGTGATCTTGGTGACATTGGTACAATCAGATACACTGATCAAATAAAGAGAAAAGAAAAATTGATGAAAACATGAAAAAAACAAAACCAACCCATACAAAAGGATTAATCTGAATATACACATTAAAGAATGGCAACAAAACCTTAAGTTTGCATTCTGGCAAATGGGGCTGGGCAACCTAGGAAAGGAAAGGACACATGCTGAGGGGTTAACTGGAGTGTGCTGCCTGCAAGGGGAGGTGCATCAACAGGGCTTGGCGGGGGCTGCTTCCTGAACCAGCCGAGAGAAAGGCAAAGGTGGTCTGGTCTTGGTGAGGAAAAGAAGCTTGAGGAAGGTTCAGAGAAGAGGAGAGACACAAAGCAACTGCAGAGAAGCGCTTTTTTCATAAAAACATTGATGCTGCTATTAAAAGGCGCAAGCAACATTTCAAGAGCAACTTTCTTAAAATGTCAACAGAAAACTATTTCTGTAGTGCAATGATTCAATGACCAGCAATGCTGCTCAATAATGGAGGTACACTGAGCTCATATGCTCTGAAGAAAAAAAAAGCTTACTAAAATACAGAGAAAGCCAAAACATAATTGAACAAATTACAAAAACCAAAGGAAATGTTACTTACAAAAAAAAAAAAATCTTATTTAAGAAGCTATTTATAATACAAGCGAGTAAAATCAAAGTAATAATCCAGTGCCTGTTATCTAACATTTGAAACAAGAAAAAGTCAACATTTAGCATCTTCAGTATACTGATAAATAATAACCACTTTTATGGAAATTTTGTTTTACAAGGAGAATTTCATTTTTCCTTTTAATCTGACTCAAATTTAACCTGCACAGTTCTGTTCTCAGTTGACACAGCTTCCATGTGAAAATTATTACACAATTTTACCCATTAGCAGACTGAAAAAGATATTCACTCATGCACTAATAAAACATTTTCTTATTTTTCCGCTGCCATTGTAGAAATGGTCCAAGTGAAAATCATAAAGCAATTGATGTTCACGGGTCTCAAAGAGGCTTGGTAGTAAATTGCACATTAATTTATTCCATGCAAATACTATGCACTTTCCCCCCCTTGTTCTTCATTCTTTTTTTCCTTGAAGAATTTTTACTACTATGTATCTAGACAGGAAGCCAAAGAATACACATATTTCCAGGTAAATTGTCAAGCATGCAATACCAAGTACATAAAAAATAGACACGGGCAAGCCTCAAAGGACAACTTGCAGGAGAAAATCTTGGTCTTGTCAATGGCACCGAGGCTGGTGGGAACAAGTTTCCTTAGGCACACATTTGTGGGACTCTGGGCTTATTGTGTGAGGTATTAATGTGCAACCTACACATCCCCATAAATGACTTGGATGCAGCACTTGAAGGTGCACTAAGGAAGTTTGCTGATGATACGGAATTGGCAGCAGCTGTGGGCACTCTCCAAGGCAGGGAGGGCTGGGCAATCACCAACCACATGAAGTTTAACAAAGACAAGTGCTGGGTTCTGCACCTGGCATGGGGCAACCCTGGCGGTGTGTGGAGTGTGGGGAATGAGAGGCTGGAGAGCAGCCCTGTGGAAAGGGACCTGGGGGCCCTGGCCAGTGGGAAGTTACATGTGAGTCAGCAGGAAGCTATGTCAGGGGAGGTTTAGGCTGGATATTAGGAAGAGGTTTTTCACCCAGAGGGTGGTCAGGCACTGGAATAGAGAAGTGGTCACAACCCCAAGCCTGACAGAGTTCAAGAAGTGTTTGGACAATGCTCTCAGGCACGTGGTGTGATTCTTGGGGTGTCCTGTGCAGGGCCAGGAATTGGCCTCGATGATCTTCGTGGGTCCCTTCCAGCTGAGGATATTCTGTGATTCTATTGTATTGTGCTTTAGGAGAGGAAAGCCCCTTCACACATTTAAAATTATTGTTTCTGTAGAACTCACAATCTTTCTTTAAAGTCTAGTTTATACAACATTACTGTATTATTGGACATGTCACTGAATTAAATATGACTACAGAATTCAATTACCATCAATGGGATCATGAAATACGTTATTTTCATCTGCAAAACTTCTGGTGCCTGAAATATTTCCATAATCAAATATTGGTCCTTCCAACAGGGTGACGATATCTATTCGATTAATTTTTGTCAATACAGAAGTTAAGGCATCAGCTGAAAAAAAAATAAAACACATCAGAAAAAGGTTCAGCATTGCAGAACTGTGTGATCATTTTTCTCAGTTACATTCCCATTGCATTACTTACAAACTGCTGGCATGTCCCAGTGCCTTTGGTTCTAGCAAACCTCAGCATTTGTCTGAGCAGTCATTCAGCTGCCTGCTTACTCAAGATATACATCTATTAAGAGTCTACACACTCTCCAAGTATAATTATATTACAACACAAAAGGCACAAAGAACAAGGTCAGACAGTTCTTGAAGAACGTATTTACTTACTACTGATACAAAATATCCTTTTACTGGAGCGTAAAGGGAGTGTAAAAATCCTTTTACCATTCTGTTTTGAGGAACAACAGAATAGGCAGTCATGTAGGTAATAATGCATATAAGGCTATTCATGCAGTACATCATGAAATCTCATTTACAACAATCCTGTTGTGAGAACACAGTAATACTGGAAATTACTTTTACAGTGAGAAAGATCAAAGGAGACTCAAATGGTGTGTAGGAGTTTGTGGATCAGAGAAGGGTAACGAACACCATTGACCCCACACAAAAATCAACCCCTCTCTTTCAGTTTGAGCAATTCAAGTGAAATCCACAGATAAACCCAGAAGTAACAGGCCACAATCATCACTCCTTACAGGAAAAAGTTTAGTCTTTTCCTATGACTTGCAATACTGTGAGACTACCTAAATTTTCCAGGCAGTCATTTCCATGTTTCACATTCCTTGCTATTGGAAAGTTTTCCCTTTTATTTTCTTTACTGGAGTTAAAGTTCATTACTTGTCCCATCAATTATGGATTTGGAGAATAGATCATTTCCTTCTGAGTATAGAGTGAATAAATAAGACATATTTCTGACTCCTGGTAAAAATGTAACTGAAACTTCTTTTTTCATGGATGGTTTGTGAAGGACATTCATAATGTTTTCTTCAACTTGGCAACAGATGCAATGGGCTATAACTTATAAACAACAAAAGTAACTACTTGAACTTACTTGTAGCATTTTTCCCATCTCTGGTAACCCATTTTTTTAATAACATGAAGCTTTGAGCAATAAGAGAATTTGGGTTTTCTACTCGGATTTGATTTATTTCATCCACAGAAAAATTCAGTTCTCTTGCCAGTTCTATAAAGACAAAAAAAGCAAGCGAGAAAAGAAAACAAACCCAAAAACACCAAAGAAAGCACAAATCTCTCAATCGTCTTGTCAAGCTTAAAAATACTACCTATCATAGGTCAAGGAGATGCCAACAAAACTGTCTGACACAAACTTTACAGATAACAATGAACATGTTAAAGCATTATATCCCCATGCTTTAATTTCCTAAGACATCATTCTGAATTTCAATCATCTCTGGGAGCGATTATCACACTTAAGCTCAGTAAGCCACCTAAACATGATTGAAAAGCCCTCCCTGGAGACTGTCTCATCAGTGCTAATTTATAAACTCTGTCTATTTCCACTGATTGGTATTGCCCTGGGAGCACCCTGTGCAGCTCAGCACTGGTGCTGTCCTCACCTGAGCCTGGGCAGAGCTGGCTGCTGCTGCTGTGAGCCCAGGAAGGGCAGCTCTGCCCACCAACATACGGGGCTATGGATGGGCACACAGTTAGAGAACACCTCCAACACCGACTTGCTGGGGCACTGCTGGGCTCCCTGCAACCAGGGCTTGGGGGAAACTGCTGTCCAGGCTCAGCAGATACTCCAGAGGCAGCCCTGAGCCCGAGCAGGCAGAGCCTCTCAGCTCCTTGGGGGAACATCTTGAGAGGAGAGCCATTTAGCTATCTTCCCTATGAGTTTCTCTTTGATTTATTGCAAGATCAAGGAATAATTTCCCATTAGGCATCTTTGCCCAGCAATACATTGCATGTTTTGGGAAGCTGGCCTGGCTGTGAATTTAGGAGAGCCTGACGCAGTCTTGCTGCGTCTTTTGGTAAAAGAATATCTAAAAATGCAATAGCAGAGACTGATTTCAGTATTAAAGCAGAAAAGCTTACCTGTCCAGCTAAGTCCTAGGTGATCAGCTACAATTGCCATCCTTATATCTGTCCGTTCACATGGACTCTGTGGACCTGTGATTTACAATTTCTCAATTAAAAAGGTTTTGCACAGAAAACCACAATACCGGATAATAGTTTATTATAAATAATAGCTTTAATTGACTAAGTTGACAGTGCTTATATCGTTTACTAGAATGGTTGTGTGACCTAATAACCTACAAAACACAATTTTTTCACAGCTTTTAGATTTTCACCTGTGTAAAGCCAAAATGTAAAACTACATGATGTCGTGTAATGAAACCAAACATGCTGACAATCTAGCTGTTAGACTGTAGACAAGTCGTTCAATTACTGGTGAAAACCACCAAGGCCAGATCATTATCTATTTTCTCTACTTTGACAGAACAAATCTGCTGTCACAAAAGACATCTTTCAATTTCTGAGTTACATCAATTTCTGATTTACATGAATGTCTTTGGCATGCTTCACTAGCTTTCTACAGTACAGAATTTGTTCGAAGGAAGAAAAAAGAGAATAAGACAGCACATACAGATGACAATGACAGAATGAAAACTACAGTTAAGTCACTCCACAGGCAATCACAACAGTTCATGCACTAGGATCAACAAGTTGAAAGTTTTACAAACTAGGCTTGATCTCCACGAGGTGAGCCATGAGAGCTCCAGAAACCTGACTGCCTTCATTCTCACCAGTCCTCTTACTCCTCCTCCTCTCACTGTCGGCCTTTTCAATCTTTGATTTTATAGATGCTGCCTCTGTTCTCATGTCTCTAGCAGACTTCGGTGTAATGGAAGGCTGGTAAACTTGAGTAGCTTCTGATAAGGACGTGTTCCTTGATGTACTGTCTTCTTCATCATCAGAGACCTCTGACTGCATCTTTTTCTCTTCATCAGAAAGACGATCCACAAGCTTTAATGTCTCACCACTAATTCCCTTAAAATATTCAATAGAATGCTTACATACCTCCCTAAGCTGATTTTTCTTTACTTTAACTGTTGTCATGGTGACGGAGGTAGATCTTACCTTTACCGGTAATTTAGAAGGAAGTTGTTTTGGTTTTTCTTTCTCTACCTGCTCTTGTTTTGGCAGGGCTGGAGTTCTTCTAGCTAGATTACTCCTATGTGTACTTTTTACAGGAATCCTAGACCTTGCTTCTAGACAGGGAGAAGAATTATTTTGTTTTGCTTTGTCAGGCTTACTAGCCTCTCTCACTTTACTCCCTGTATTGCTTTGGAGATTATTTTGTGAAAAGACTTGTTTTACTGAGCTGGCCTTTACAGGAAGCTTTGATTTTCCTCTAGCCCCTACCAACTCTGTTGACTTTTGCTGCTCTCCGTGTGGTTTTTGCTTATCTCTTACTCTTTGTCCTTGTGTTGTCCCTGTACCTTTTCCTGAAGTGCTTTTTGCTTGATTAGCTTTCTGGAGGGAACATTTCGGTTCCAAATGTTCTTTTAGCACTACATTACAGGTAATATCATCTGTAGGGATAGCAGATGAATCCAAATTGTTGTTGTTATTAAAATTATCTTTTGGAAAATCAGTGTTTTCTGTTTGCCTACAGCTCGTCTGGCTAGAAGCTGAACTCGCAATCACTGCTACAGTTTCATTTTCTAATCCCTGACCACTTGGCATCACAGCTTCTATCTTATCTGTCACTTCGCCAGGGCCATCTTTCTTCAGAGTCATGGTGGAAGCAGAAATTCCCATTTTAATTGGTGTGCGCAATTTGGGATCAACTTTGGAAGCGTTTACTGCTGCCGATGATTTCTCCAGTGAGTTACTACCAAGTGTTTGTTCCATGCAATCTCCACTGGCCTGGATGCCGGGTTTATTTTCAACTGCTGTTGTCTCTACTGGTCTCTCTAGGTTTGTTTCTACAGTGCTGTCCCCTGCCTGTGGCTGTGTGATGGCAGTGACTGTACTTTTATCCCCTTCCCCCTTGTCCCCTGACTTCCCTTCAGAAGTATGCTCACCAATCTGAAAAAATTGGAGTCTTTCTTCAACAAAATCCCTCTTGCTCATGTCAATTGCACCACTGCGAGTCATCTCAAACATCTTCCCCTCATGAAATGGGAAGGGGTTGGGCTCGCTAGTTGGCGTGCTCTCATCTGTTGGAGTTCTGGCTGGAGTTGTGTCAGGTGTTGTTGCTTGAGATCTGTCTTCCACTGCCAGACCAAATGGCTTAGCCTCATCATCCCTTGATTTAGTCTCAAACACTTCATCGTCACCTCGGTTATTGGACCACGGGTCAAAATCTAGACTCTTGGTGGCCACAGTTTTGAAAGGTGTTGCAAATTCTTCGTCTACTTTGTAACTGAAATACGAGTCAGGAAATACAGTCCTGTCAGGGTGTCTGCCTTCCAAAGAGAAAAACTGTGCCCCTGACTTCTTATCGCTCTTATCTCCAGCTTTGTCAGAAGATGGACCTTTTGAAGGTGTCTTGTCTTCTTCAGGGCCTACCTTGCCTTCCTCCTCAATGACTTCAAGCTTACTCTGGCTAAAGCAGCGATCAGTCTGCTTTAGAATGCCTTCTGTAGTCCATACGTCCTTTTTGGTTTCAACTGCCGGACCTGCAAGTTTAGAATCACTCTCAGTTAAACCATCATCTTCATCTTGCAAATCATAACCGTCAAGAGAGTCAATCTCTGTTGCATCGGTATCATGGGAGAATTCTGCAGTGGTTGCTATGGAACACTCTGTGACAGACTGGTCATTGTTACTCCCATTTTGCACTACATCATTCTGGGGTGAATCAAGCCCAGTGTCAAACTCATTGGGTTTCCCAGAAGTGGGATGTCCTAACTCTTTCTGTTTCTCAATCTTTTCAGGGGCTTTGGGTTTTGAGGTTTCTTTCTGCTCATCTTCCAGCTCTTTCAGTTTGAACGTATACTTTTTAAGCGGAACAGGTTGATAGAGGGATTCGTCATCACTGGAGTCACTGACATCTGCTCCCGGCGGCACAGGAGACGGTGGCTGTACTCTGATGACAGGTTCAGCCAGTTGGCATTTGTCATGTTCATCTTGCAAGTTCACTTCAGTCATCTCCATTTCACTCTCAGTGGAATAATGAGGCTTCTTTTCTGACTCGCCTTGATCTGCATCCAGCGGTGGAGGAGGAGGGAATTCAATATAGGCAACTCTGTTACCTTTGGGTCTTTTGTTAGAGTCCTTATTTATAAGATTGGGTACCGCTTTGTCAATCTGTGGTTCCTCAACATCTGCCTGTTTCACAGATGTTGACTTAGCCTCTGCTTCCTCCTCTGACTCCTCAGACACCTCGGGTATAGGGCTGGGCTTGCCTGGGATATAAGCTATTAGTGAGTCAGGTGTTTTAGATGTAAACTCGTAACTCACTTCCTCTGAACTTGGTGTCTCTGGTGTTAAAGGGCTTTTACCAGAGCTGTCTATAAAGGACACTTGTTCTAGCGTGTCATCTTCTGGACTACCTTGTGGAGAAGGAGGTTGTTTTTGCTGTCTAGCTGTGTAAAATGTCCCCCTCGTCTCTTGTACTGTCTTACTCTCCTGACTGACAATCTTTTTAATATTTCCTTGTTGCACCTCTTTCTCATATTGCTTTCCTACCTGAACAAAACTGACATAAACAGGTAAGGTCTTAATTTCTTTTACTCCCTCAGTGCTTACTAGCGGTGCAACTTTATCCAAGTAATCACTGGCACCGGGGTCAACTACGTCACTTGAAGGAAATTCCTTTCCTGGGCTACATTCTAAAGAATCTGGTGATTTGCTAGGGGATAGCTCTGCTTCCTCAGCAGGAGGACTTAGACCTACTGAGCTCTGCTGCTTGGTAACTTTTCTGATTTCTGAATGCTTTATTTTTTCATCTTCCACATAATCAATCTGTCTTTCAACTTTCTCCTGAATCACAGCTGATTGGGATACTTTAGCTGAAAGTTCATAGACACCATCAAGCATGGCTCTCTTCTCCTCAACAATTCTGACTGGAATATGGGACACAGCAATTTCTTCTTTCCTTTTGGATAGTTTATCAGCCACTTCACCATTATGTTCCCCCTCCCTGACAACAAATTCTCTGTATAAAACCCTTTTTGAGGGAGATTTTACAGTCAGTTCCTTCACTTCTTCTGAATGAATTCCATTTGAGGCCACTTTGTGCTCTGTCACAGTGATAAATTCACTTTTTTTGTCAGGTTTAGATTCAGCATGATCAACATGGTTTTCTTTTACTGTATCTGGAACCAGCACATGTGAAAGCTTTTCCTTCTGTGTTTTATGGTTAGAAGTTCCAGGGCTTTCCCACGTCCTATAGATTTTTTTGTCCCAGTGTCCCTTCGTCGTTGCGTCTGAGCCATATGCCAGGTCTTTTGCCCGTGGTTCTGAAATGCATTCTGGCACGCCTTTCCTCATCTCAGTTCTTTGTTTTTGTGCGTCTGAAGCACGAAAGTCTTCGACAGCTTTCCCTTTACCTGGAACAAGGTCTTCCTGTATTTTCACCTCTTTCTGTAAAGCCGTGCTCGCATCAATGACCTCTACTTGCTTTGCGTGTTTCTCTCTTGAATAGGACTGATACACGGGTAACTTACTTTCTTGCAATTTTTTTACAGGAATTTTGGACTGACCATCCAGCTTTTTTTCTTCTTGAGTTACGTCCTTACTCCTGGGACTTATACCTTGTTCGAATTTAAGCCTAATGGAACTGAGCTTTGATTGCTTCAGCTGAAACCCAGTCTCAGGTACTCCAGTCTGCTGAGCACTTCCTTTGTGTTCCATAGTTCGTTTAGAGTCCTCTGCAGGTTGCACATATATCCTTTTTTCAGGACTGCTGGGCAAACTGGATGCTTTTCTTTCATCCACCTTGGGAAAGCACTTCCCATCATGTGCATACTGCTTCACCTTACTCCATTCATCCCCGGATGAAGGCAATTGAGAGAGCAGAACTTTCTCAGGGCTGCTGCTGGCAGAGCTCTGGCTAGTATGTATTTCCTTGCCATTTTTTTTATGCTGCTTTTTCTCTGGAGACTGTAGCTCATCATTCAACTTCTCTGTTTTATCCCGAAAAAACTGGGATACTTCAGTCAGTTTTTCTTCTGCCTCTTTAACAGTCCTGTCCACCCTGTCTTCATATATCAACTTTTCTCTACCTCTGTCTAATCTGTCCTCAGTAAAGCGCATCCACATCGCATGTTTGGGACTACTAACATCTCCAGTGTAGTGTAACACTGTCACTTTATCATAATGATCCTCCTTAGACATTTTACCTACACCATTTTCAGATACATCTTTATAGATTTTGGAGAGAATCTCTTTTTTGGGGGCAGTAGCTACTTTTTCTCTGCATTGTTTATCAGTCCCCTGTAACTCTGCACTAAGGGGTAGAGCATGGTCAGTAACTGACTCCTCAGTATCAGAATGAGACACATCTAGCTTTTCTGAAAGAAGCATTTTCTCAGCAAACCTGTAAGACTCCCCTCTTAGTTCTGACAACTCATCATCATGGTATTCTATTGAGTGCTGACTCAAAAGCTTCAGTGTTTTGTAAGAGTCATCAGACATGAGTTGAGCAGAACTAGGGCGACTGTCTTCTTCCTGGGACACAGGAGTGTTAACTCTAGAGGATTCCAGATAAGAAGGAAGTGACTCTTCGGCCGTGAGCTCCTCTTCTTCTTGCTGACCTTGTTCGTCTGAACAAGGAAAAGCATCATGTTTTTCCAACTCTTTTAAGTTAATATCTCCCCGAGGTAAGTCTTTCTGATATACATACATTTCTTTTTCTGGATGCTTTTTTGTTTCTCTAATAATGACTTCAGTAGGTTCAGCCTGATTACCTTGTTCAATATGGACCTCTATTATTCGCTCCAGTTTGGGTTTCATTTTGCTGTCCTTCTCTGCATGTTGTGGTGAAGTTTCAGCAGACTTGCTAACATCGGACGTTACTGATGATTTATGTTCAAACAGACCTGCCAGTTCTTTGGAAGGGTCACGTCCAGACTGAAAGGCTTTCATTATGTCATGAACAGACATTGTTTCCTCGATTCTTTCAGAGTTACTTTCTGTGCATGGAGGTTTATGATAAACCATCCTAGTTGTTGTAGTGATGTGAGTTTCTTCTTTTACTCGGACACCTTTACTAAGGACGCACTTATGGTCGTCTTCTTCACTGCCGCTGGCTTTCATTTGAAAAGCTTTAACCTTCTCTTTAATAGACCCAGAAGGTTTTTGCTCCAGCTCCATAGGTTTTGAGGCTGGTAGCTCCTCTGCCTTCTGTTCTGGAATGTCTTCCGACGATGGTTCGTAGCTGCGGATGACGTGAACTACTTCAGTTCTTGTTTCTGTAATGACGGGAGGGATGGGCACATCATGGAAAAGTGGTTTTGGCCCCGTGCTTTCAGCACTTTGTGGGGCAGAAGGTGTCTTTTCACTCCTCGTTTCAAAGCCACTGTCAGACAAGGGACTTTTATCTTGATCATGTTGAGAAAAGTCATCTGGAGACTCTAAAATAGTGTCTGTTCCAAAAAAGGAGTCTGCAATTTTACATAACTCCTTTTCCGATGTCGAAGGCCTCATGGAGGCTGGAGGCATTTTAAGTTTATGTTCCTGCAAAGCGATGGCTGGTTTTAAAATGCGCTTTTGTCTCTCTTCACCTTCTTTTTTCCCCTCTTCAAACTTGTACTTTATGTTTGTTAATGAACTGCTACCGATATCATTTGCTAAGTAATCAATAACTTTTGACAAGCTATAATCCTTTTCCGACATGGTTTTAGTTTTAATTTGGACCTTCTCTGGAACAGATATAGGAGGGCTTGTCAAAGCTTGCTGTCTCGCTTCATCAATCTCCTCAGTACTGAACTCTACCCAGTCA
Source organism: Pachycephala philippinensis (assembly GCA_013397055.1). Classification (NCBI taxonomy): domain Eukaryota; kingdom Metazoa; phylum Chordata; class Aves; order Passeriformes; genus Pachycephala; species Pachycephala philippinensis. The sequence continues at coordinate 836,516 of VWZT01009623.1, forward strand.
TCCTCAGACAGGTGTCCTTGATCACTTTTGGATACTTTAGCCGACCCTTTACTTTCTAAACACACATCTTTTTTCAGAATCTCACTAACTTTTACTAAGTCCTCTTTCACTTTCTCAACAATTTTAAAGGGCTCTTCATCATCAATTCTACCCTCTTTAGGTATGTCAGGTTGGAACGGTTTTTCCTCTGCGACATCTGTCTGCAATATTGCAGTCATTCTCATAAGATCCTCTTTCATTTCAGCAACATCTTTCAGTATCTCCTGACTGGAGGATAAGGAAGATGGTGTGGACAATTTGAGAGCAGAGGGTGCTAAAAACAAGGATGATTTTATTGGAGATGAAGTTCGAGTAAAGGTAGGCTGCGTGCGTGCCTCTGTAGTCAATGTTTTAATAGGTGACAGTAACGCAGCGGCTGATTTTGTAAGTGAAGACGACTCTGGGAGCTTCTTTAATGCTGGTTCAGACAAAACATTGACTACAGAATATACCGGCACTGTTATTGTTGATGAAGTTACTGATGAGGTAGTTGCAGATATTGACCCAAGGGCTGTGTACAAAGCACCTGCAGGAGGAGTTCTCATTGACTGGAAAGCTGATGGTGCTGAAGACACAAATGACCTGAGTGGAGAAAATGACATTGTTGTAGCTGTTGAAAACACTCTCTCAGCCGTGTCAGCAACTGCGTTAGCAGCACAAGTTGCAGAATGTGCAGCTGCAGTGATCTTGTCTTGAAAAACAGCTGCAGCTTTGGATCCATTTATTAAGTTGGCAGAGGATGGGTATTTCAGAGGTGACACAGACCCATTAAGCAATGGTACATCTGTGTGCCCAGCTACATGTTTTGCTGGCGACGAGAGAGACGAGGCCATCATGACTTTAGTGGATGAAACAGCATCAACTGCTGACTTAGCAGGTGACACCACTGACTTTAGAGGGGACGATAAAAGTGAAGATGCTGATGTGATGACCGATTTAAGTGGCAAGCTCGAAGAGTACATGTTAATGTTGGATTTGGGGGATGCTGGAGGCGTCATGGTTATGGACGATCTCTCCAAGAGAGATCCTGCTGTAGTCACTGGAGATGTCCGAGAGGGGAATGTGGTGGTGGAGGCCAGCCCTTTGAGACCGGCAGCTTCTGTGACTGCAGGAGCTCTGACGAAAGAGCCTGAAGTAACCTGCATGTTGTAGGGAGGCTGCGAGACCACAGTTTTTATTGGCGAAGAGATTGTCCGAAACGATCTAATTGGAGATGCTACATCACTAACAGATTTAACTGAAGATGTGGTAGAAGCTCCTAATGTGGATTTGATTGGAGAAGTAGAAGAAACAGACCATATTGATTTTAATGGGGAAGCTGTAGGAGTGTTAGAGGAAGAGCTTGATAAGGAAGTGAAGCCTGATTTGGTTTGCCCAGGCACTGTAATTGGAGCTGTTGTCCATGACTGATATGGCCGTGTTGAAAAGAATGGCTTGTATGAGTAAGTAGCAGGTAGGGATCTTGTTGCTCCTGCACTCCGTTCAACTGTTTCTTAAATTGTTAAATTAAAATCAAACATAAAAATCAACAAAAATGGTTGAAAAACAGAGAGACCAGAGAAGAAAATTGGTCAGTAAACGTTGTAATATTACAAAAAGCAAGTACAATTGTTTGCATGAGTTGGGATGAAGGAGGCAAAAGAAGATTTAAAAAAGGAAAGAAAAAAATTAGGAACGAGCCATATACTGATAACTGGTCCAAACCAAAAAGCAACATGAAATGAAAGACAGAAAGCACACGGCAACCAAATCTGCAAACAATGGAGAACAGAAAACACACAAAAGGAATCCATAAGGTAAAAATAAAGCCACATCAAAATTTCTTCTCTTACTTCCTATTGACTTTCTGATGTGCTACTTCTGAAATAGTCATATCAGCTTTATTTTGCCTGTTTAGGTACGTCTCTGCTTTGTGCAACTATTAGAATTATCCGTTTAATAATTTCTATTGTTGTTCTGTTCAGATTTGAACCTATACAAAAATATAAACTTGCGTAAAATGACATTATGTAGCTCAAATCTTTTTTTAAACCACTTAAGAACTATTTCATGCAGAACCCAAAATTCCTTTAAGTGACAGGCAATTGATGTGCAAACTGTGAAGCAACTGGAATAAATTCAAATCTCTATCTTCCATGCACAATTCGGATATGCTTCACACTCACAAAGCCAATAAGAGCAAGAGCTTTTCTGAGTCAATATTTAAAAAAAAAAAAAAAAAAGGAAAAAAGAAAGGAACATATGCATTTTTTTCTCATGCAATATTCCTTTTGTTTGGTAAAAATCAAAGTAAAACTTTTCATGAAATGATTTTAAGAAGCATATGTCATAAATGAAATATGGCAAGTATGATGTATGATAGTAGTGAGCAGGCAAAGCAACTGAATCAGTTTTTATTCATGCACAAATGTCATGTCAGAACGAGCACACAGATTAATACATTTTGTATGGTGTATTAAGCACAAATACGTAAACCTTACAAAATCATTTCACAAGAGGTCATTAAAAGAAGAGTACACTTTTTCTACAAGATGTAGTGTCTTGGTACCTTTTGAGGAGATTTCTTGTATCAGCTCAAAGACAGACCTGTTCAACTTTACAGTTCTCAAAAGGTAACATTAGAAAAGCAGTCAAAGAAAAATAGATTATGAAATAAATTCCTGGCAAGGACAAACCTGTTAAATGTTATCATCCCCCAGAACTCTCAGCTTATTCATAGGCATTTTGAACAGAATCATCATCAACCACATTTTGCATCACAGGAGGCACTCATGTCAGAAAGTATTTCTGGGAATCCCATTACACAAACATATCCTCTGATACAGCAATAACATTCAGAGAGTTGACATTGAAAGCAACTTTGAGGACTTTTTCGTTTTTTCTTTAAAGTTGGAATTAGAAATGGAGCTAAAATATCCAAAGAACTTATTCAACATACCTTTCTCTCAAGTTACACTAATAATTTGTCAAACCTGCTTGATCTGCCTTATAGACAGATGGTCACTCACAGTGAAAGACGCTCAACAAGGCTAACACTAAACTGTTAAAGCACACACACTCCTATAAAATAGTGAATATTCAGTGCACCACAGGTCCATATCCTGCAAGGAGAAATGTGCTGGTCCTATAGGAGCCAATCAAAGCCCAGAAGTCAGTGTGGATGGCTGGTGATACTGCACAAGAACATTTATGTTGAAGAGAGCTTGAGTACTAGGCCTGACTGGCACAGACTAAATCAAGAAACACCCACTTTTCCTTACTATGTTATTTTTGAGTACAAATACACTTCTTTCTCCCCACCCAAAAAAAAACCCAAACCCATAGTGTATTTCATTAAATGAACTAGACTTTATTATGGAGATTTAATCAGCAGTAGCAGCTAACATTCACCAAAAGTTCATACAGTCTCGAGTTCAAGAAATAAACCCCAAAATGATTCTGAAAAGAACTAATAACTTGTTCAGCAGTTAGCGTTAGGACATACGTTTACAGGACCCCCACTGCACCGTGATGAGCCAGTCTGTCACAACTGACTAGTGAGGCAAGCAAACCCACAGGCTGCCCTCCTAACTTCTTTTTTGCCTGTCAAATCACAGATTCAGAGACATTTAAGATGCCTCTTCTGTGCTCCTTTTTGCAGCTGAAGAGCTAAAAAATCTGTCTTTGCAAATGAGACTTAATGGACCTTTGGTGAATAAATAAGACTTTTTTACTCCCTCCCCAGTGAGGGCTGAAAATTTTATTGTGAGTGATATACACAGTCATCAACCTTCTTTCCAGCAACTTCATTTTCCCTCTCTCTCAGGTCCCATCAAGCCTGTGACAATACCTTAACAGTCCATCAAGGTGTCTCAGCAGATCTGATAGCTTCTTCAGATGTTATATGCTTGAAGTCTTCTTCCCGGCCTGAGAAGTGCAATATATTCTGGAGCACATCTGATCCAAAGAAGCCATAGATCTTATAGGATAAATAAGCAGCAGCCATCCAGTGGGAACTCCCAAGACCCGATGAAGTTTGTCTATGGATTTTATGGAATTATATCAAAGGGTCTGTTGCAGGGTAGCAACTGAGGAGTCAAAAGGGGAAAAAAAAAAGGCAAGAAAAAGCCTGGAGATGGGGAACAATAGCAGTTGCCCTCAGAGAGGAGAAGTGAGGAAGAAAAGCTAAGCCAAATACATTATTGTATTTAACTGGGAAGGAAAGGAATGCCACAGGTCTGGTCAAGGGGAACACAAGTTTAAAAGGAAGCAATGTGTGGTGCCAGGGAATAAAAAGCATCTGCAGGGAACAGAGGAAAAAGGGAAGGGGAGGAGAAAGAAGAGGGAAAATATAAAATATGAGAGAGTCTATTTTGGCTAAGCATCTAAACATTTAAGCACTTATCTGAGCGGCTCTCTGAACTTTTTGTGTAAGATTCCCTTCTACAGCACCTCTCTCTAATGTTTCAAAGGGCAGAGGAAGAGACTCTTTTTGAAAGCAATTTGCAATCCTCCTACTCTGGAGCTCCACAGCATTATTAAGAACTATTATAGTTTTACTTAACTAACACACATAATTTGCCAGTCAGGATTCTTCAAGCTCTCACAACACAAGAGTTCACAGACCATCCGAGAGTTTTGTTTTAGACAGCTTGGTTTTTTTTCATTTTTTCTTTTTTTTTTTTTCCAGAGTGACACCAAATACAATGTTTATAGAAAAAATGTCTCTTCTTATGAAAAATCACATCTATATGGTTTAGTACTTTGGTAAGAACAACTCACTCATTCCAGGCTCAGTCAGATAGCTGTAGCGCTTACGTAAAGCAAGGGAGACGAAGTTCTGGCGCCGGTCAGCTTTCTCCGTCTGCAACAAAACACAGCAGGATTTAGGGCCTTGGGCACCACTGCCCCCATCTGAACAGACCAGTCCTCAAACCTCAGCGGGATGGGCCGCTTTTCGTGGCACACAACCCCACAGGGGAGAATGGGTGCTTCCATTCAGCTTCAGGATGGCATGCTGAAGCCGAATTTGGGCAAGCAGGCAGGGAGGGGGCAGAGCCGTCTCTGTTCCTGGGTGCCATGTGATGAGGGTCAGGCACTGCCGAGCAGGGAGCGTGGCTGCACACAAACTGCTGTGAGTGACCACCCTTCCCGAGCAAGCAGGGAAGAGGCTGCAGCCCTAAGAGTGAGCCCTCAGGTTCATTCCTCTGCTTAGGATGTGGAAGACCTTAGGTAGCAGAAGCAGCTCATTATCCTGCCTTAAAGTATCTCGATACTGCATTATCCCATTATCACTTAATAAACTGCTTCACACTACTAGAAATGGCGTGATATTGTTCATTCTCTGTAGAATAAACCACCTTTGGCTAGAAACAGGAGGTCAACACAAAAGACTACAGGTACAGACATAAAACATTCATAAGAGTGCAACTTAGACCAATTGAGTATTTCGCCCCAGATTAGTTTGTCCCGAAAGCACATACACCACAATGTACAACTGGCTTTAAAGTGAATACATTAAGGACAAAAAAAGGCATGGGAGGGGATTTTTTAATATGCACAAAATGCAAAGATGTGGATTAGAAAGCAGACTACTCTCGTTAACTAATAAATTGCCTCATAAGTCGCTGCATTCAGTGGCATAGCTGCTAGTGCGGTGTCTTAAATATCAATAGTCCTTCAGAGATCAACTCACTTGAACATATGGCTAAAAATTCAGTTTGTTTAGAAAGAAAACTATTGTTATAGCTACATAATAGCTCACTGGGAACAAATTCTGTGGAGATAAAGTGATGTTTTTGCTATTGTTATTTTTTAACATGAAAGGAATGTGTTGGTTTCAATTGTTTGGGGGTTATTTTAGCTATTCTAACCAGCAGGTGACAACTGCTATTTATTTGCCACCAGGAAGAGAAAAAAAAAATCGCTGCTAGGTAAATTTGAAACATCTATGTAGTTTCTTTTATAAGATGATCTCATCTGTAACTACCTCTAATGAGTAAAACCCACTCAATTTTCTGACAATCTAATGTTGAGGTTTCCAGGAAACAATGAATTTTTAAGCTGCAAATATCTGAGCTTTATTTGAACACAATATTTAGAAATTGCTCTTGGCTGGTTTACTTTTTTAGAAAGAATCCAGTTTATTTACAGAGGTAAGATACTAAAGGCCACTATTGTGGCCTCAGTAGTACACTTTTCCTTCTCAGAAATACAAGTTACCATAGCAGTGTCAGTGTTACTCCAAGCGGTAAACTCTTATCCACTAAACTCTTCTTGATTTTGCCAAAATTTGACTTGGTCTGATATTCATAAATATATCCTTTTTCAGAAGAAAATTAGTTAAATTTTAGACTGTTTTTATTCAGTGCTTGGTTTAATTTCATAATGTATAATCATGGGTTTGTTCCACATTTGTGCACTTCTACTGTTTTACAACAGACTATCAGAAGTTGAGGATATGGTTATTTTTCTGTAGGTATCATTTCAATGCCACAGTTAAAAATAGTTGTTTGTTTTTTTCTATAACATACTACTTTTCTTCACTAAATCTGAAGGAAATAAAAACAGAAGACAGTGTTTATATTACCTCATCATCTTGATCTGACTCTGTTTCCTTTTGGTCCCAAGATGCATTGCAGAGACAAGGAATATTATAATGGACAGCAGGGAAAAGAATATCAGGATATGAAAAGGACCAAATTGGGAGCACAAAACGCAAGCTGATTTATAAGGCAAAGCAAATCCAAAATGTCAACACAAAAGAAAAAAAAAATCTTACATCCAATGCAAATAAACACGTGACATTACTGAAAGCATAAACCTATGACTTGCAGGCTGAAGCATGAGCTGTAAACAGAATTGTAAAAATTACAGGAACTTGACACCACAGTAACAAGAGACTTTAAAAGCGTTCTACATACAAGAAACCAATAAAACATACATTTTAAAAGCCTTTATCATATTCCAAAGCATTCTCATTACTGACAATTCACAGGGTTTCTTTATGACTAGCAGGAAAGAAAAAGAAAAAAGAGAGACAAAAACTAAAGGAACAAAAATAAATCCAACCCAACCCTAAGGAAAATGTTTATTTTTCCTAACAAATACCTTTTTGTGTGCTGGCAGAGTGATATTCAAGTTGCAAACAGCTGTTTGTGGCAGTCCTTTTGTAGTCTTTGGTTCTTTCAAAAATGATAATCGACCACAGGGTTCCTGGCTGGTGTCTCTTACCTAGAAAAGAAATTTTGCAACAGTGTACTAATATGTAGTAATTCAGAGTCCTACAGGAGGTTTCTGGAATGTGTCTCGGAATTTCTTTTTACAAGGAGCTTTCTAGTGTGTAAAGACCAGTAATTCTGAGCTGGAGCTCAGCCTGAGGTGCTGAAGGAGAAAATGTGTTACCGTGAAAGGTTTATGTCAGCCTAAAGCGCTTGGATGGCAAATCCATGCAAGACAAGGGGTTGAGTGAGTCCAACCTGACAGTTTCATACTGGGATATTACTGACAGGCACTGTCCGCTCACCTTCATTTTATTCTGCCATGTTTTGCTCTTGTGTTCACCAAAATGTTTAACAACCTCTTCAGCATGGCAGCTGGGACAAGGCTAAGGAAAGCGAGCATCATTCCTGGCCATTTGGAGATGAGCAGCCTGCACACACCTTCTGCAGGCTGCTGTAGTACAGTACATTATTGAAAGCATCTCCTTTGCTTAATCCCTCAGAAATTGTTATCTACTGGTAATATGTAGGGGCTCCAATTTGAGATATGGTTTTAATAAAAGGTTGTGAATCCGTGTCATGGGTATTCTGTTCCCAGATCTGCCAGCACTTCTGCTGTGGCCTCAAGCAAAGCACCCTCTCCATGTAATTCACATACTAAAAACCTGCACTTACATCCCGGGGCAAATTAGTCCTATAGGGCTGAAAATAGGCAGAGGTAGTGTGGGAAGGGAGGAAATCAGCAGGATCATTTAGTTTGTTTTTCTTTTACCTTGATAGAGAATGGCAGTCTATTTTCTTTGAAAGCATAAAAATTAAAAACAAGCTGCTGTCCTCCTTTAGTCAAAGGGGCCAAATTTCCATAGCAATCAACATAAATAGGTTTTCCTTCCAGGACCTATCAAAGCAAGAAATAAAAGTCAATAAAACCTCTTTTAACAGTAGATTCATGCATACAAGTATTATGATTTCCCCCAACATAGTTCCTGAGTTTAACACAAGCCCCACTCAGGCTACATTCAGCAACAAATTAGAGTATCACTGGGCATTATGGCAAGGCATTATGAGCACAGGCAGTCTGGAAAACCATGAGCCACCTGACTGGTTTTTCTAGAGTAAGAGTGGGTAGATTTCTTCAAGAAACAGTAAGCTGGTGACCATCATTTCACCACAGGCCAGTCCTACTCACGACCTGTAGGGCCAATAAGAAAGAATTCCAGCTGTCTGCAAAGCACAACCAGGGCTACTTGGCAGCAGTGAGTGCAAACCCCACTGCAGACTGCACTGGGGCATTGACACATGTCCTCATGCTCCTCCAGTCTCACCCTATTTTGTCCTTTTTGAGAAGTTTCACGACACAGCCTTGCTGTGAACCTTTATCTAACAGGGCTCATCGTGGCTTTTGCAGGCCCTGTTGCTACTCAGAAAACAGAATGCCCACCTACAAGGAGGAAGCCAGCTGCAAGGAATGTACCTCAATGTCTTTGCTTCTTGCAACTTCCTCAAAGTTCTCTTGCTGCTCCAAAGTTTTGTCCACTTTGTCGTCAGTCATGCAGAAGCAGCGCAAATTGGATTCCACGGGGTCATTCATTTTGGCAAATATCACAAACTTTGCCATGTAAGGAACACATATTAATTCTCTATAAAGCTGTGTTGCCAGCCCAACAGTCTCTAGTACTTGGTGGCAGTCTGCGAGCCAAAATCTGAGTGGGAAAAAGTAAACCATTAAATCAACTTTTCATTGTGCTCCAACATTGCTTAAGCCTTTGAAGAGAAACTGTGTCCTGTGCCCTTGGTCATTTTGCATGTATACTGCCCTACAGCTTTAACTATCCAGAAATGGGAATACCTGGCAATGAAATACTGACAAACTTATCTGACCCCACACTGGTGTCTCATAAAACTGTCTGTCTGAAGGCTCATTTGAAACCAAAGTGGGGAAATTTAGTTTCTTGTGACCACACACAAAGTATATTGTAATGTGCTGATGCTTCACTATACATTTGATCTGCTAAAACAAACGCCTTTATAACACACACAGAGAAAAATCACATCTCTCATTTAGATTGAACCAAATATGCCCGTGGTGAAGTTTCCCAGAGACAGGTGTTATATTGTTATTTTTCTCACTTTATGATGAAAAGTTTGAAGACAAGTGTGATACAAATTATAAATAATTTATACTTTGTATCAGTCTTCCCCACAATATTTCAACCCTGATCTATACGGTTCTTCCAGCAATTCTCTCTCTCTTTATAAAGGTTTTTACAGTTGCAATGTTATTTATGGAATGATAAACTCTCTACCTGCTATACCATGAATTTTCTCCACTAGAATGTGTGATTTGTATAGATCCAGTTAAATGCCTCCAATCAGCATGTAAGTCCATGAAGTCCATCACAATTAACTTCAAATCATCATTTTTTGGCAAATGATATTTTTGTGACAGCAGTTTAATTAAAAAGCCCAGGGCTTTTTTGTCTTTAAATCTTTAAATACATTTTTACTAATCCTCCCCCCTTTTTTTTTTAAATGGGATGAACATTTTAAGCTTTCCCTTGTGCTGCCATTTGCACAAAAACCAAAGCCCTGTGTGGCATGGCAGCCTCCAGAGGCACAGGCTGTGTGCCTGACAGGAGACCCCACCACAGCAGCACAGGCTGGGCCAGAGCTTCGTGTGCAGCCCTGGGAGTGTGGGACAGGCAGTGACAAAGCAGCATCTGGGCCATCACTGCTTCATCAGCCTCAAGAAGGCTTCCAGAAACCCAAAACATGGTGTTGATTGAGGAAAGTCACCTCTGAGGTGCGTTTGGCAGGCTCTGTTCCCATACCTGGCTGAAACATTGGTGGTGAAGGAGACGCAGTCGTTGGAAAACGTCAGCGGAGTGGTGCCCGTGATGTCCTCCCACTGCGCGGGTGAAGTGCCTCCTGTGCAAACACACACCAGGGAGATTTCCTTTCAAACACCAAGCACACACACACTGCATAAAGAGTATCTCACACATAAAAAGAGAACCTAGACATTAATTTTCTCCATGTTATACATGGCATCTCACGTCACACGACAAAAAACAACGATGTAAGCAAAGAACGTACCTGCAAGTCAACAGCAACCCCCCCTTGATATCAGCTAAGACAGAATTACTCCCACAAACTACTTCTACTGACAAGCATGTTTAATGGCCAAGGCTGGAATTCTTCATACTGGCTAAATATAGAATAGTGTTTCACCAGTGTTGGGAGAGTTCTTTTTACAATGGCGTGGGACCAGATACAAAGCTCAGGGAATCAGTGGGAGCCTTGGAAATGACCTCAGCTGGCTTTGCTCAGGAGAGAGATGAACTGAACCCCACTGGCCCAGCACACCAAGGTTCCCTTACTGGAAAGCACGAGTTGTGAGAGTGAGCACAGAAACCTTTGCAAAGAGCAGGATTATCTCTAACCTGTAATGCTACATAGCAGTCGAAGGCTGGGGGTCGTGTCTCCTTTGTACCCGTTGGTTACTCCTTCTCCTGACGGAGGTGGCACCGGAATTGTCATGGTTATTGGCTTATGGAATTTTCTTCTTCTTGGCTCCACAGTGACAATGGGACTGAATGTTGCTTTGTTTCCAAGGATTTTTTTGACAATCTCTTCCGGAACTGGTTGAGCCTGTCAACACAGGGAACATACTTAAACTAGAGCTACAAATTGTTTATAGACATGCAGAATTATTTTCTAAATGATAATTCTATTTTCTTTATATTTTCTGTAGAATTGTCTTTTTTTTTTTTTCCCCAGGAAGCCTTCTCAAGGGTGATTATTAGTGCAATTCATGTTTAGATTTTATTCAACCACCTACTTCTGATTTCCTAATAGCTAACTTGTAGAGCTAAACGATAAATCTCAGGTTTCCTGCAGTATTTGCTGAGTTTTTTTCAGAGCATGTTTGGTTTTGTTCTTAATTTACGGTGATCAGTGATATTAAATATAATTTCAAAATGCAAAAAGAGGCCTATTTTGCACTTGAGAAGTGAGGACTAGACCCTGGAGGTGATGGACAATTCTTACATTTCTGCCAAACACAGATTCGTGCTCTTGAGGAACACTGCACTCTGACCTCCGTACTCAGTGCTTCCTGTGATTATTAGAAAAGAAATCCTTGTTGGGGTCAAAATCATAAAGAATCATGAAGCTATAGAAGACTTGTAAGTAAATTTCCCATTTTCTACAGTCAAAAGTGACAGACATGGTAATGGCAGTTTGCATCCATTTGCTTTATTTTTATTTTTAAATTTTTTTAAGCTTTCAAGTCTGTTTCAATCAGGCTGACCATCCATGACTTGCTATTATTCAAATTGCAGGGAGCACTGATATGCAGAGAACATGCTGTTACACTGCAGCCTCAGCAGTCACAGTACTGCAGTTGGAGATGTCACATTTCCTTCACACTGGAAAGCTCTGGGAAGGCAACTGGATAACCAGAAGAGCAGAACTTCCATTTTCTCAAGATTAATCATCTTGAGATATGAAGCATCTTTATCAGAAATGTTTCAGCGTGAATGTAAAGCACTGCAATCCAAACCAGCATCTCTTTTTCATGAACCCATCAGACTTGTCATGCCATTAAGGTAATTTTAAGTGATAACTAACTGAACTCAAAGATGCCTCCTATTCCTACAGAATATTTCTCCACTTTCTGTGCAGTTTGTTAAGTATAGTTTAAGCTATTTGCTCTTCCCAGATTTCACCCCTAGGAACGCCAGTGGTGAATGTCCTAAGACACAGCAGATGTGCATGGGAGGTTTTTGACCCAGGAAGAGCTGGCAAACAGCTGCATGTAATCCCTACCAAACACATTCCTGTGGCAAAGGGCAGCCCAGTGACCCCGTTCACAGGAGACGGGGACTGCACAGTGCCTGTAGAGCTGCTGGGGCTGTGATGGCTCCAGCTCTTTGCTCTCCCCTCTCCATTCCTGGGGTGCCAAGCAATACTCAGGGAGGTGATCCAAGGGGAGCTGGGCTTTTACTACAGGGAGGAGGACTGTGCCTCACCTGTGCTTGGGGACACTGCACCTGCCCAGGTGCCAACTCACACCTCAGGTGTGAAAAAGCCCCTTGTCACAGCCCACTGCTATGGAGCTGCAGGCTCTGTAGTCTCGTGCATTGAGACAGGAGCACTTAGAGATGCTGCAGGTATGAACACTAAAGCATCTTTACCTGGAGCCCCACGCGGATTCTCTTGGTCAGAGCCCCCTCGGGGAAGGAGGCCTGGACTCGTGGCACCGTGGTGCTGCTCAGCACCCCACCCTCAGGCCCGATCTGGTTACTCTCCTGCTTGATCCGGGAAACCACCGCGAAGTACTGGGGGAAGTCCTTGGTGACAATCCTGCAGATCCGCTTCTTCTCCAGCTCCTCCACGCTGTCCAGCTCTGGGGGCACAACACAGGTAAAACACTCAGGCATCCCCTGCCCAGGGTCATCCCACACACATCTGTGATGTGAGGTTGTGAATAAGCTTTAAAATGCCTAAGAAGGTTGGGGGGTTTTATTATTATTTAATTACTACAGGAGAAAAAAAAAAGCCATTCAGTGCTATTGGTTATCAAGCTTTGTTTTTTCTGTGAATTTTTGCAAAAATCTTGACAATGAGGGCCAACAGCAGTAGACAAAAAGACTTGCCAGGACACCTAAGTACTTGGGTGCGACAGTCTCTGCAGTAGCAACTGCCACAGAATGGCAGGTTTGTCACACAGCTTAGAAGACCAAGGAGGGCTGAAGGAGATGGTCGAGCTTCTTCCCTCTCTCACTCTATCTAAAAGCACTCAAGTGCACTGATCCTTCTGTGCACACCTTCAAATTATTCCCAGCCTCTTCCCTCATATAGCTCTAACATACAGAAAACCACAGGAGATCAGTCAGTTCATGAACTCTCTCCCTTCACATCAGGTGTGCAATCGAGAGCTTGGCCACCTCAGGCACTGGAGACAGTTATTTCCCGGACTGGCATCCAAAGAGTCCTGACCAGACCCTGAGCTCTCCATGAAACTGTGGAAGCGACAGAGCTCTGTGTCCCAGCACTACCAGTGCTGAACTGAACCAATAGCAAGCTTCCCTTCCACACCAGGCCTCCAGCCTTTTGGTTATCTGCCCCAAAATAACTGCAGTGTGCCCCTCAGTTCCTAGAGAACCTTAATGCATCCTCAGACACAACTGAAACAGAGTCAGGCCATCAACCATTAGTGCTCTCAGCCACATTCCCAGCGTGTAGGGTCACCAGGGCTCAGAAAGGTGCACAGAATACCTTCCCCTATTAACTAGTTAAGTACATGACATAGTTTTCCCCATATATGCACTGGGGAAAACTCTGTGATACAACAAAAATACAACTACTTTTGCAATTATATGTGTGTGTGTATTTATATATTTGCACTGGTGAAACCCCAAATGCATTGGTGAAATCCCTGTGATATAAACACTACACCCAAATGGAGATATTTATGTAACTGTCATGCATTTCTCCTTGTAACTTCTTGCCCTTGGCCTTTTAATCTCTTGTAACTGGGTTTCATTGCAGCACTCCACAAATTGCAGCTCTTATTTTCCTCCTTAAAAAGGGAACCTCTAAATAAAGCTTGTTCCTCAAAAGATGACATTTTTGTCAGCTCCAGCAAGACAAAGCAGGAAGACCTGAAATAATACTAAGGCAAAAGACACTTGTAAAATACTTTGTGTGTGAGACATTTTCCTCCTCTAAACGTGTAAGCTCAATTACAGTTCCAAAAGAATTAGGATGTAAATTTGGTAAAATGTCAGTTTTCCATTTTAAAATGTTCAGCAGGTAGTTTGGAATAATCACACAGTGTTGCTGTGGATCATATGTACCTACCATAAGTGGATAATTTCTTATCATAATGTCAGCTTCCATTTACTTTGACTCAGAGATTGATATCTGAAGCCCTCTAATGAATTAGGCATTCTGCCTGCAGCCTCTGGAAGCAATGGCTTGTGCAGGAGACAAACTGGATTCTTAAACTCCCAGGCAGGTATAATCTTGACTGGTAAATCCTAATCATCTCCTGTTTGTTGCTAGAGAAAAAAAACCCACGGTAAAATGCTCCCCGAGATGAAGGATAATTAAAATTCTCCTGAAGTAGAAAAACAGTGGTTTGTACAAGAACATTTCAAAGTCCTTTGAGCCTGGCAGGCACTCTCCTTCAGAGGAGGAAGAAGATGTGAAGATTAGAGTGGCAGAGCAACAGTCAGGCACGGAGAGGAGCTGGACTATATATAGGGAAGTTATGTTTGGATAATACATATGTAAGCTTCTGGATGAAGTTGCCCTCTAACAGAAAAAGATGATGAGCAATCAAACCACCTCTCTTACCACCCTGAGAAATGCAGTGTTAGCATGACAGAAGTAATGAAACAGGGAAAACTAGTTCTGGGAGAGGTCATGTTTCCCGAACACACCTCCTGCATTTTACAGAGGGAGATAGCATCATTACTGTTTTCCTCAGCTGCTGACACTTCATTCCTGGGCAAAGTGTTTCAATGATAAACCTCAAAGCATTTTTGGTTAGGTGGTTGGGTTTTGGAGGGAAGGGGGTTTTAGCCACAGAGAAGTATGCTGTGCACCCCATCTTACAGACAGGGATGGCAAAGCAGGGGCAGGCAAAGCAGAAAGGTTAGAGACAGAACTGGGAAGGATCTCCCAATGTCACTGTCTCTTGTGCTTACAGCCCAAGAACACTTAGAGCCATTCAGCTTTAGGGAGTCAAGAGGAAGGTATTGTGAATATAACGTGCACAGAGGTCTTCTCCTGCCACCCATGTGTATGGGGCACTTATCCTGTGATGGTTTGGTGGGAGTGATGGAGGAGAGAGGAGATGGAGAGAGGGGAAGGAGGGAGGAGAAGAACATCACACCTCCCCACCCTTCGGTGCACGCTGCCACATGAGTGTTAAGGTTCCTGGATGGGAGGAGAGAAACCCAGCCATGTCCTCCAAGGTCAGAGAGGGACCTCACACAGGCTGTCTCAGGTCAAGGAAGGCAATCACACTAGTTCTCTCTGGTGACAGGCAGTTGTGGATCAAGCTCATCCACATCTAATACCTTTCCTTTTTTTACTTTCAGATAAGGTAACACAGAGCACGACTCTTCTGACTGTAAATAGAGTTAGACAAGTCACAGAGCACCTGGCTGTTTCATGAGCTTCAAGGTGTCTTTGTGTGATCTGGTATCTGGTTTCCCTTGCCAGGGCCTCAAAATAATTTTGCTAGCACTGAAAAAGCAAATCTCACCTGTACCTCCCAGCCTGAATGCCTCTCTGAGTTGTGCAACCCTCCCTCAGTCCTGGCTGGAGCAGAGCTGACCTTGTCACCGTGCACAGAGCACAGGGTGGGGTGAGCACGGGATCCCCATTTTCCCCATGCAGAGATGTGACCATTACGGAACTGCTGCTCTGAAAGCACGGCACTCAGGAGGCAGCTTCCACATGGATAAAAATACAGGAGGGGGATGGAGGCAGGGAGAGCACATGGCAAGGGGCAAGGAGAAGCTGAGGGCAGGAAGGTGCTGGGAACCAGTCCCACCCTCCCAGCCTCAGTGTTTCACATACATAACCAGACACTCCCAGTGCCACAAGGATGTTTCACCCTCAAATAAGCCAATGTCCTTTATATCTATTTTTGTGCAGTCTTTTATCTTGCCATTCACAATGTACAGTTTAACAGTAATACGTTTAAAAACTTTTCTTGGAAATGTGGCAAAATCACTGCCGAGTGATTTATGGTGGTATTTTAAATTTCAAGTATAAACAAGGTCACACTCTGGTTTGATCTGTCGATTCAGTTATGTAAAAACTCCTGCTTCCCATCTGAAATCACACTGTGCAGCTGTAAGCATACTGTAGCCACAAACATTTGCATTTCTTGGCTCACTAACTGGTTTGCAAATGACTGTTCAAAGATTATCTACCCCAATGCGTGCATTTGTGCCCACAATTTGTCTAAGGGTACCTCTAAAGGGTGCAGGAATGTTAAAAGCAAACAGAAGTTATATCTAAAAGGAGCCTGTCTGAAAATGTAATGTATTTACCAATTACAAGACAGAGAGCTTCTTCCTAAAAAAAAAACAACAAAAAAACAAAAAAAAACAAAACAAAAAAAAACCCACCACCACCATATATTTTATTCTATTCAAGTATAAATAAATGTAACATGGCCAAGAGCTGTGAATTGCTACCCTTGTGTTTGGAGCCACACTCCTCCTACTCCTAAAAATGCCAAGTTCCCTGTATTCCCTCAGCCCTGTATTTGCCTAAGTACAGCACCATCCTTAAAATAAAACCTATTTAAGCAGAAGCCTGATTGCACCAAAGAAAAATGGGCTCTTTACATCATGGTTCATTGTCCTCTCATGGTAATAACCCAAAAGTTCTGCTGTTATTTAATCCTGCATTAGCCCTGGAGCGGTGCCTCCTGCTCGGGATTATTTGGGGTCTAGGACGAGGTTTCCCAGCAGATGGTGCTGCTCCCAGCACAGAGCAGGTTTTCGGCAGTCCCCGCGGAGGGCCAGGAGCCGGGATGTCCTTGCTCTCATCCCTGCTGGCTGAGCGGGAGAGCAAAACAGGAACGACAAAACAGAGGAGCAAACTGCATCGTTCAAACTCGGCGCATTAAGGAGCTGGGAACAAAGGTCTGATCGCCCTCGTTCACTTCATGGGTAGGAAAGGACTTGTGATCCCAGCAGGGCTGGCACAGAACGGAGCAGCTGCTTCCGACAGAACATGGGCACTCCTGCAGCACCTCCTGGCACTTAGAGACCATTATGCAGATGAGTTTTCTCACTAAGACACACTAAATTTCTCTAAATGACTACGTGTCTGCTTTTTATTTAAATTAAAGCTTGCTTCTGCCTCCAGAGCTCATACCTAGAACAAAACTTCTTCCAAAGTTATGGCTTCTGGGATGCAAGATACTCCCCCAGAGCCAAGTCTAACTGGTATTTTGTAACAAACCAGTAAAAGTTCAGATGAAAAAGACCCCAACCCGCTCAATTCTACAGATTTGTTATTTTTTTGTCATTGCTTGGAAGACCTTTTACAATGAAAAGGTGTCATTTAACTAGAGTGGAATTTTATCAAAACCCTTGCCCTATTATAATGCAGGGTGGGGGTTTTTTGATTTTGTTTTCCTAGCTAGAGAAGAATTAAGAAGAATTAATTAAAATGAACTAAACAAATGATCAACACAGTAGATGTGTCTGCAGTATTTTTTCTCCTTTTCCTCTCGCAAATGATTGCCTGGATTTGTAAAATCCATTCCTGAGGTTTGGCTTTTAAGGTGTCAAATATTTTCACTCCAATAGAATACTGTAAATCATACTTTCTGTGATTACTTGGCTGTACTTATACCCACTACCTCAAACAGCAGTTCCCCAGAAGGAAAGTGCCACCTGAAACGTGCAGTAGATCAGAAAGTTGTCCTGTGGCTCCTATTATTTTAGGCTCTAAGTACTGAGGGCTTCATGCCCACCTCTCTCAAAATGTTTTTATTTATTGAGCTCATCTCTGTAAAATGTCAATTTATCCATATGCGAACTCTTTTGTAAGTGTTGCAAGCTGCAGCACCTCAGAACAGTATTTCTGTGCCCAGATTTCCTATCCCCAAATCAAACTAAGCTCGGTTTGAAAAGCACATGCAGCAAATAAGCAAGCTGCTGATCAGTGCTGACTACCTCACCCCTGACAAGGCACCACTGCTTCACCCAAATACAGATCATCACTTCTGATCTCATGCCTGTCTGCAGAGAAGGAGGGGCAGTGGTGAGATTTTTCTTTTTGGAAGGCTGCAACTACTGCATTCAATCCTGCAGCAATCATAACTCCCCAAGCCATACCATCCTGGACCATGTCCATCTCTTGCCTGTTCTACTGCTTTTACGTACCCTTCAGTGATGAGGTTTATTTTATTTTTCCAAACCCTCTGACAAACATTTGCAGTGTTTCTGCTCTCCTGTTTGGTTGGTTCTATAACATTTATTTTGAAATAAATAGCTCCACTACATCATCATGTAACAAGCAGATCTTTGCTGTTGCTCTGTGCTTGTACAAGCTCAGGTACAATTCAAATACTTCAAAGTGGAGCCTGTCCTGCTGTCTCCATGCCCAGATGATCAGGAAATTGGTAAAAATGCTAAATTTCAGATGGCCAGGGAGACCCTCACAACAGCACAACTCTCCACGTTCCCAAGGCATGCCTTTTGCCGAGGCTGCCCTTGTCAAACAAGGAGAGGCTGAAATCAAAGGCGGAGCTCCCCCACAGCCACCTCTCAGAGCTGCCATCCACAGCCTCATCACTTCCTTCACATGCTTTTGCTGATAATGAAAGAACTTTCCTGCAGCTTGTACCCTATCACACTATGACTTTCTGTAGGAGGTTATCCACAGAAAATCCTGTGGATAAACCCTTACAATAAAAGCAAAGTTCACACCACAAACTGTTTCATTCACACTCAGATGCAAAGAGCTCGAGCAATAGTTTATCAGCATAAGTATTGAAAAACGCTTCCTGGGAAAAGAAAGCAGTGGTGCCAAGGAATCACTGCAGCCCCACAGCCTGGCATTGCCCACTATTTGTCTTCAGGGACCATCGGTGACAGCATCTTCTGATGGATTTGTACAGCTGGATCTTGAGGGACTCTCACATAAACAGCAATGTTCAAGCAAAACGAGGGAGCCAGACTTCCCAGATGGGCACCAGGAAGGCAGGTTGTGTACTTGGGGGAGGCAGTCTCTAACAACATCATTTGAAATAAGAATGCTCTATGGGCCGAGGTCAGTGTCTATGGGAAAGCCCAACATAGCTGATATTTACACTCCATCCTTGGCTTGGAACGACCTTCCCGTGGCCCTGCCTGAGCAGCAGAGACACGTGTACCTCCGGCTGGGTGTTATTCTCAAATCCATGCTGTAAAGCAACTGTGCAACACTGCTTCAACTTGGCAAGACTTCAGACCAAAATTCACCACTCATTTCAGGATGTCTGCAGGCCACTGCGGAACAATTTCTCCTTACACTCTTTCCATCACTTTAATATGGAACACACACTGTATTCCCTGAAGTCAAACATCCCCTGCACTGTTTTACTTCAGTTTGCTTTAGTCAGCCCGTGTTAGCAAGCCTTCACAAAGCTTGCTAAAGCTTTGAGATAATATTTACCTTCATCCATGCCATTGAGTATTTCAGTTAAGTCTTCATGTTTGCTGTCATACTGGTGCTCTTTCCACGTTTCACCGTTCTCACTTCGGAGTACGATCAGTTCTCTCTCCTTGCCTCGCATTGATCCAAAATGTGGGATTTCCACTATGACAGGGCTAGAGAAAAAGGAATCATGTTATTTTTAACCCTATATTTCCTCACTGCCCTTAATTTCCTACGGGTCCTTAAGAAAACTACAGTCATTTTAAATAGTTAACACTGTTACAGTAAAAATGTTTTTAAAATTGCCAAAGCTGCACAATCCTTTATCATTTAAACTGTAACTAATGGATAAATTGAAAATACTAATATATAGCTCATTTTTAGTGCAAATCTTTTGAAATACCTGCCTCCATGAAAAAAATAGTGACAACTTTTAGTAAGGAGAGTTCTCCCTGTTCATTTATCCCAGGGTGTAGGTGATCCAACCTGCCTCCAGCACACGCAGCACTGCTGACTTTTAACTGGCATTAGCATCGTCAAAATTCAGATTTGGCTCAGAGAGTTTGAAGGGACAAAGTCAGTTCAGAAGCAGTCTGGCTACCCCAATGCATGCAACAGCCACTGACTGTAACAGGAACCATGCATTTATGTAGATTTTGAACTTCAAACTAAGTCCCAAAGTTTTCAAAGCTCTCCCTGGCTCTGTTGATGCAGCTCCTGTGAAACAAAAGAGACTGTTTTTCTTTAGCTCCACTTTCTGGTTCTCGTGCCCAGCATCACAGCTGCAACCTCTGCACGGCAAACATCACTGGGGAATCGTTAGATCCTTTAAGAATGGATTTCTCTGGGTTGAACAACATCACGACCACATTTATATTAGTCAGTGTCGAACATTTTTGGGGGAAAGAAAGGGAATGAGAAGGTGGTTAATAATACACCTATGTCACCAGACAATGTACCTTCAACAGAGGACTGCAAGTGCATCACTGAACAGTTTGTATGAACAACTGACAGAAACCACCATTCACTTCATGTGCCATTCCTCAACAAAACAGACACTGTTGCCAAACACTTCACAGGCAGGATATGCATTTTAAGGTATGCTAAGACAAACCGACTGAAATCACACAGTAAGTGAACATTTATGGATTATGCAGCTTTAAGACATTTAAACAGACAGTATCATTATTTTCCTACAGAGGTTGTAAAGGGTTTAACTGCTTTGTAACAACTTGGTTAAAAGCAGCGCCGCATGATGGGAGAAGTGTGCAGCATTTCTGTGGTACTGCACACCTGCCAGGTGTTGGGTGCATTAACCAATCCATCACTTGGGCATGAAATCACAGCAGCCATCATGGGGAAAAACAAACTAGCTGGAAGCCCAGTTTGCACATTAAGTTCCCAGGGAGAAGAGTTAGTCTTTTTTTTTTCCCCATGAAAATGGTAAAAAGAGTTTGATTAATAAATATTTTAGATGCTTTTAGGAACACCCATTCTATTTTTCTAGTCTCAAGTCCTTTGACAAAGAAACAGGAATATAGCTGCTCTCTCCCATTGTGCACAGCAAGAAAATACCAAAAATTCAAATACATTGCTTAAGATATTTACACTCTAGTTCAAAAAGAGCACAGGCTGAAAACTAACGCTGTAGTACAATCTTTGCAGGCTAATATTTCAGATACTGTCTCTGTAAATATTTAGAAACCACACAATTTTGTGCATGACATTTAACGAGAATACTCAGTGAGAAGGTATTGAACAGGTTTGGAACACCAAACACTCACCAATATTTTGAAAACCTAATGCAATATATTTCACAATATGGTTTGAAAACAACAGTCAAAAACATAGGGAAACATCCTTACATGTTTAGACTATACACTGCAGTTCCTTTGGGTAGCATACTTGGCTTTGTAAATTTATTTTAACAAGATGCCTCTTGCAGGTTGAAAAGGTTAGTATTTCTCCAATCTTGCTGAATCAATTCATTCACTTGATAACATTTTTTTCTACATAATCTTTCACAAATAATAGACTTTATGCAATCACATTTTACAAATGCTCTTCCCAAAATAGTCTCACTCGAGGCCTGTAAATACCTTCTCTACCACAGGGTTGAACTTAAAGGACTGCCACTGTGTATTAAAATGTATTTAATGCAGTAGAAACACTTCAAATTTAAAAAATTACAAAAGCACAGAAGTTATGAAAGCAGAATGCTGGCAGTGAATTTTACATGCCTATAAGCACAAGGTAGTAGCAGAGCTATATTAAATCAAGCCACTATGATTTTCTTTCAGTGACATAAATCAACTGAAAGTTTTAGGAAACTTAAAAAAAATAATGGGAATAACAAAAAATTGGAAACAAAAGAAAAACTGTAGACATTCTGTATCTTTTCCGTACATATCCTACCCAATAAATTTTGTTCCTTGTGGACCAAGCTGCAGGATTCGGCTAACCATGCTCTCACCCTCATTTAGAGGGGGAGGACTTTTAGGAAGATGCAGTTTACTGAATAACATCCATGCAGCAGGAAGAGAAACGAGAAGGGGAAATTAGGAACAAGCTGTCATTCCCGACAGAACCAGCAGTTTACACCAGGGTGCCACTCACGGTAACGAACAAAATTTATAATTAGGAAAAAAAAGGCCACATCATAGTGGATTGTTTCCCTTATTTTAAGCTTTAAAAACAGTCAGTTCCTAGCACTGGTACTGCTCGTACCACCACTGTCACAGTGGTGCTCCACCTACTGTCACTTGTCACTCCAAGTGGTTTTGCTCCACAAGACGGAGACAGGCAGCTCCCAGCAACTCCGGAGGGAGCCGTGCACATGCTGGGAACAGATACCTGGGTATCAATATTTGGGCCCCTGTGGGTGTCTTTAGGACAAGTCTTTGTGACAGTGCTATTGCTCTAAATGCTCTACAAGCAAGAGGGTCAAAACCTGCTCTGGGTTTTCAGTGTGTGACTCCTGACTTCCAAGGCAGGTTGCATGAGTAGATGGGGGTGGGACCTGGCCTTCCCACAGCTTTCCTTACCTTCACCTCCATCCTGCAGTCATCAAAGAGGCAAAGCTCTCCTTAAAATGCAAGGGTTCTTTCCAGAAGGAATGGCAGGTTGGCATTTTTTAATGTTTTGAGTTAAGTAGCCTGTGTTATGTGCTCAGATGATGTAGAGTCAACAGTTAACTACTTGGATCCACCGGATAAAGGGAATGAAAGGTGTGACATGAGCGTAAATAATTAAACTCACAGAACAACTCACCCTAAAAACTGTGCCCCTGCTGGCCCCATTTCTACAAGCCGACTTGCCAATCCTTCTCCTTCTACCATGGGTGGTGGGCTGGCCAGTTTGTGCCTCTTCACCAGGCGGCAGGTGATGCGCGTGGGCGCCGTGCACTTCCGCGGTGGGATGATTATCCTCATGCCATGGTGCCGACTGCCCCTCATCGAACCCCCGCGGGCATCCACCATAAAACTAACCAGGAAGCTGCAGGAAAAGGGAAACACGTCAATGAAAATGGTCACAAAACAATCAGACCAGCAAAAAATTAACAGACACAGACTTTCAAATATTAGAAAAGTCATCCCGATCCCAGCTAAACTAAAAAGAACGTGAAGATCCTTTTAAAATTTATACTTACATGTTAACTATTGGTTATCAAAAGCAGGAATTGCTAAAGCTCTAGCAACCTTATGGTGAAATGACCAGGTTCTACTGAGCAATTTGGATTAAAAGTGTACACAAGTAGGGTATTAGTAGTGGTTTGTTAGAATTTTAAAACATTCCTTTGTTGCTGTTAGCTCTACTGTCCACAAATGAGAGTAATTAGCCTCACATGCATAAAGCAACCAGACAGTGTAGAAGAAGGAGAATCAAAAATGCTTATTATTTTTGGAAGCTCAGTCTTTAAAACCTCCTCACTGTCTCATTTGCAAATTCTCCTGATGGCTGCCAGAGCAAGTGCCAGCACCATGGGTGACAGTCAGTCCAGGCTACTAAGAGCTTCCACTGATGGGGATGATAAGTGATGACTACCAAGTACATAACTTCCTTTAGGCTGTTGGCTCCCTGGAGGAAATCATGCCATTACTTCTCTTTGAAGATTAAAATTCATTAGCAAAAAAAGAGTCATTAAAGAAAAATTGCACTTGCTAATGTCATTCCAATGCATAATTTTCCATTTTATAATAAAGGGGTAAGAAACTATATTTGTAAATGATGAGTGGTATATTTTTGAATAAAATCCTTTATATTAGCAAGGGAATAATTAAAATTAACAATTAATATTAGAATAGCTTCAGGTAGAAGATGTAATAACAGGCTGGTATCAAGAGCGACACAAGTTACCAGCTCAGTCTTGAAGCCAGAACAGCTTTTGTTTGCTCCTTCTGTATGATAGGCAGACACTGACATAGCTGACACATCTGTCATAGGGCTTCACTATTTTCAAGGCTGTTGCCAAAACTTCCAGCTTTTAAGAACTAAACCTTCACATGACTAACAGGTGAATCCATTCAATTTCCTGGTTCCTGACGGTAAACTGAACTAAGGGTGTAAGACAATAATCCAAGGGATTGTGGTGGTTCTTGAAAAAAAGCCCCCAAGTGCTCTGAAGTGCGGCTGGGAATTTGTGCAAGGCAGTTCCATTTGCTTTGAGAGCAGCAGGACACCAACAGCAGCAGCTGACAGGCACTGGCCAGGCCTGCAAATAAGCTGCATTCAGAATTCTGGCCAACGTGGGTGGGAAAAATCTGCACAAAAGCAGGAGGGAAATCAACATTTGGTATTCAGTGGTCTGCAGGAGAGAGGTGACTAAGGACACAAGCTATAAAATATAGGAAGTAGGATAGAAATGTTGTCCAGCTGAATTCCAGATCAAGAAATTGCTACATTGTCTTTCTTCAAATTAAAATCCATCAGTAAAGATGGGGAGGTAAAACTGCTCTCTGAGATGACCCTAGCCCAAATTTAAAATTTCTCATGCCCCAGCCACTTTACAATACTGAGGCATGATACTTCACAGTAGTTTTAATTCAGAAAAACTGTATCCACATTCCATTTTTCTCTCCTAGATAAATGCACTGTACACTCCAACAAATCCAAATGTTGCCACTAGGGTATCCCAGCTCCTCACAAGAGGAATTGTTTCAGCGGGACAGGATCTTGGCTAACCAAACATTTTCTGCAAATATTAAACCTGTGCCAAAACCAATATGCTTGATCTTTAAATTATATACTCTATAAGCGATTATAATCTTAGCATTGATGGATGCTTTGCAGGCCTTTTAAAAATGTGCATGGTTTTTGTCTGCAGAGGAGATGGGGCCTTTTCAGACTGGAAGTGTGCAGGGTGCAGGGATGGCTGGAGCATCCCCAGGGCTGAAGCTGCAGCAGCTCCAGGGAGCCACAGCTGGTCACTGCTCCATTTAGGAGCCTCCTGGGGAGCTTGGCAAGGTCGGGCTTGGCCTGACGGCTCAGCACAAAGCAGGATTTTGGAGAGCTGCCTGTCATATACACTGTTACCGGCTTGTTAAGCCACCTCAGAACTAATAATGAAAAGGAGGCTTTCATCTAATGCAAAAATGGCAAAACTTACGCTCAAATAAGATGCTGCCTTCTGTACCCAAACTATTTAAATGATGAGAAGTATGTAAGAGTGATTGTCAAAAGTTTCCAGGCACCTAAATAAACTGTCTTAAATTAATAATTTTAAAGAATAATCAGTAGAGATTAAAACTAAAATCAGTCCCTGAGTTACCAGGGATGTTTAGGCTGTAGATTTTAAGGTCAGTCCAGCCTTGGCAACCTGGAGCTTAGCACTGCTCCTGCACACTGCTCACAGCAAGGGTAAATAACCCTTGACACAAGCCTGTGCCCCAGAGCAGGAACCAGCCCCTTCCAGCTTTGGTGTCTGCAGCACTCGGCAGCCTCCAGTGCAGACAGAACCTGCAGCAGCCCAGCCTTTGTGCACACTGCTCCCAGAGAAAGGCAGTCAGTGTCAGCAGCACATTAATGAATTATTTCCTTGTTTAATTTTCTGATTAGTAACTTACCGTTTCAAACAATAACAACAATTCCAAACAGTATTTCATGCACTTTCTATCTAAAAACATTAGTAGCTGATGCTTACCTACATTAATGTTGCACTAACAATGGAAACTACAGTATGACCTCTAAAACACAACGCTAAAGGCTAATGAGCATTTCTACTTGGATACATGGAAGGGATGAGGATGTGGTTGGATGCACTACAAACATCTACACACACACTCTGTGGGGAAAAAAAGATTAAAAAAAGAAAATAAAACGAGGATTCACAGAAAGCACAGAGTTATCACCTTGAATCATACTGGGGGAGTGGAGAGGAATAGCTGCAAAATAATTTAGAAAGCAAATGGGAAAATTAATGTAAGACAATTAGAGGCAAGCAACAGAAAATACCAATAAT
The DNA here is from genome assembly GCA_013397055.1 of Pachycephala philippinensis. Classification (NCBI taxonomy): domain Eukaryota; kingdom Metazoa; phylum Chordata; class Aves; order Passeriformes; genus Pachycephala; species Pachycephala philippinensis. The sequence goes on from VWZT01009623.1 coordinate 862,394, forward strand.
AAGTGCAAAGAAAAAGTAACAATCAGAAAAATAACAAAAGCAACATGTTTGAAGGCCAGCTTTAGAAATTATTTGGTTTTTGCTTCCCATATCATGACATATGCCATATAAAATATGCTGCACATTGAAAATAATTTGAAACGGAGGGTTCATTTAATTAGTCAGTACAACTCCATAATTTCTCTGGAAAACACAGAAGCACATGGAGAAAAGCATTTGCAATTTATTTAGTCAGCAGAGAATTTATTGCAACACAACTTCTTCACTGAATTCCCAAAACATGCTCCTCTGTGCCATGGAAAACCAGTTCTTGCACTTTTCTAAAGCAGTTTATTTTCCAAAGCATAATGTATGAACATACGTATGGCAGGATACTTGAAAGGAACATCAGTCCATGCCACTCATTGCACTGCTGTCAAAAATGAGTTCTGTGTGTACAGCAAGTGGGAGTAAACTATAGTAAATACTATTTAAAGTACAGTAAAATATAATGAATTGCATTTATTCCACCTTGCAGGACTGGATCCAGTATTTCTGAGTTTCTCAATATCGGAAGGCAGTGTGGCACACTCATTTCTTTCTCTCAGCTAAGGAAACGGAGGAGTTAAAAAAGGCAACACAAAGAGAGCACACCCACATTTTACTTCGGGAAAGCCGCAGGAGTAAGCTCACATCTGACAACTGAAGGTCATTTTGGTGAGGGTCTCTACCCTTCCAGAGGCCTCAAGATTCATGATGCATTTCAATGTACTGCTTACAATGGACCCCGTTCAAAATGTATGCTGGCAAAACAACTCATCTGAACTCAAGAAGAAAAACAAAAAACATTATCTTGGCTTAAAAAAAGGAAAAACCAGAAGAGTTGAAATCACTGCCAACAATTTCTACTTTCTTCTCCTTTCACTGATACTTTGCTGGATCTCCACATCCTGCTGCCAGAATTCCCCTTCTGCCTGGGTTAAGAAATGGGAACAAACATTGATGCTCTCTTCTGACACTGGGCAAATGGGCAAAAGTGACCCGAGGCAGCAGTGGAGCTCCTGGCACAGCACTGCCCTGTGAGGGTGGAGATGGCAAAGGGCAGTGGGGTCAGAGCCTGCCCACAGGGCCACCACACCGTGAGGGCTGGCAGCCCCTGCCCCCGGCCACAGACAGAACTGGGGACAAAGACAGGGATGAAGCACCCCAAACAAGCAGAAAAGGATTTGCTTTTCAGGAAAAGACTGGCAGAAGAGACGTGAAAAGTCGTGATCCTCTGCATATCAGATGTGCTGAGGTACAGGAAGATTAGAGGGGAACGTCTGTTGATTGCCTCTAGGTGAAGATAACTGAGAAAATCAAACAGGATCGTATTATAATATGGGGCCACAGCTGAAAAGTAAATGAACAACGAGCGAGGTTTGGGGTTTTTTCCTAACAAATGAACTGAGGCCTCAGAGCATCTTTTCTGATGGGCTTTCTATGTCAAATAAGAAATGTAATGGGGCAGAAAAGCCCCACAGGTTTGGACAATATTTTGGTTTATGTCCATTTGGAGAGCTACACCCGTTTGGAGCCTATCTGTCCTCTCCCTATCACACAGCCCCACAGTTTGCTCCCCTCTGGGCAGCAGCTTAGACCACCTCTGCATCAGAGAGGGCTCGTGTACCAAGGGAGCAGATCTTATGTGAAAGCTCCCATGTCCACAGAATAAATGTTTAGAGGGCTGGAACCACTGGTGAGCACGCTGAAGACCTAAGGGCTGGCAAGTGTTGTCCCAGAGGACTGGCAGGATGAAAACATCAGGCCTGTCTTCTATCAGGATAAAAAGAAACCAGAAATTTTTAGACCAATCAGTCTAACCCAAATTACCAGGAAGTACTCAGGAATAAATTATTTAATCATCATTCTACAAGGGCCTAAAGGATCAAGGTAATTAATCAAGATATTACACCTTGCCTATCACCAGTCCTCAAAATAAAAACAAACCGAAAATATAAGTGGCAAGAGCAATTCATGCCAAATGAATTTTAATTCTTTCTTTGATGTGTGGAATACTGCCTTGGTACCTCAGCAAGCAATGAAGGTACAGTAGAGATAAGATAAGTGCAGGATCACCTGAGAAGGTACCTCAAAAGAGATACCATCAGAGCTTACCTGAAAGGGAAGCTTGAAAGGGAAAGGGAACTTGTGCTGGCATAGGTACTAGGCTAATAACTTCACGATTTCAACACAGAAACAAGGTCTGAAAAGTCTTTGGAAAACAGGACCAGAATTAAAAGCTGTCCTGCTAAAAAACAGAAAAAGGGGCTGGAACCAATGAACTGAAATACCATAGAGAGAAATGCAAACAGAGGGGAGAAACCAAACACTTAAGCACAACTCCAGTAAAAATTAACCAAACTTCAGGATTTCAGAAGAGAGCCAAGAAATTCTAGCAGATCACAAACATCCACCCACAGAAACTGAAACTGCCAAGAGGATAACTCTCACTACGGGACTGTGTCCGACCAAAGAGGTGGTGATCCTGGCCTACAAACAAGCTCTCATCAAAGAGGGGAGAGCTGGGGCAGAGCAGCAGGAATGTGCTGCAATGGGGAAAGCACTACCTAGGAGGGTCTGGGGCATTTTAGTCTAAAAGACAGGATCATGTGCCTTCTGACATAGAAAACAGCTCTTAAGAGACCAGGGAGATATTTTTCTCCATGACCACTATGGATAAGACAAGAAATAGGCTTCATCTGCAGCAACGAAATGTTGAGCTGACTGTCAGGGGAAAAAATACTATAACAAAAGACAGTGGACTCCTGAAGCTGGGGGCCTGTGCAATCTCTTATTTTTAGTGATTATTAGGACATTAAATGTATTTCAGGAATTCCTTGAGAACATTTTATCCTGCAGTAAAGCAAGGAGCTGGGCTACCAGCTCTCCGAGGTCCTGTGCCAATGCACCATTCCATGATAACCAACACTCTTTACATACTGCAATTCCTGACATTTTAATGCTAGCACTGACCATGTGCAGTGTTTTGTCAGCTTGGGACCTAAAAATCCACTGTTGTATAGATCTGTTCAGCAGATGCAGGTGCTTATGGATATTGTGGGACCGTAGCTTTAGATTTGTGGGCCTTGCTGTACTGGAAATGAAAAATTTTGTTTGGTATGTGCCGCACTCATTTTTATGATAAGAATGTAATTAGTCACAAAATGGGGAAGTAAATTAAAACGGATATGAGATTTTATGTGCTGATCTCAAAAAATAAGCAACAAATATTTATACTAGACAATCTAATAATATGCAAAGATTACTTACGCATTCATTTGCAAATTTTTACAATATGCATTCAGACATCACTACTACTGCATTTAAATCAAGTCTATGTGGCACTGTCAAGAAGCACCTAAATTACAGTGATGACTCATAAGTAAACAAATAGCACCACTAAAATCAAACTACAGATACTGGAGACTAGGCAGGAGCTTGAAGGTATAAATAAAATAAGAGCTCAAATTAAAGCCCCCCATTTTTCCCTCTACGAAAGAACAGGAAGCATAACATTCTATCTCTGATTTCATATTCCAAATAATTTAATACAATGCAAACAAAATCGTCTCATGACACTTAAAGCAAAACATAAGCAACAGAAAAAGCAAAACAGGACTCTTAAAGAGAAGCCTGTGGGATTACAGTGTTTTGGCATTCAGAAAATAAAGTGCAGAAGCAAGTTTTTGGTTTGATATGCAAGAATTTAGACTGACTCCTGTTATTAAGCACCCTCCTTGAAGTCAGTGTGAATTTTGCCACTGGCTTCAAGTGGAGCAGGAACAGACATGTTATCAGCCATTACAGCAGGCTGTATTCTGCAGCTAACAATATAGTTCCACATCTAAAGATAAAGGAAAACTGTTAAGTGACCTACCCAGAATGGATGGGACTCGAAACAAGGTTAACATTGTCCAAGGTGTCTGCAGCCCAGCTATAGTGCCTGAGAGAATCTGAATCAAACTCCCTTTGAAACGTCAGGTGCTTCAAAACAAAACAAAACAGATAAATTGAAATTTAAAATCAACATTAGAAACACTCGTCTTAAATACAAGCTTGTTAATATAATTATATTACATTTAGATCTGGTCCTTTCCATTTAACAGTGCTGATATCGCCAGGGTTAAATTACTGAAAATCCTGTAACAGAAACATGAAACACAAACACAAACTCTTGTCTCTTCAAACATTCTTTTTGCCTACTTTTGGCACTTCCGTCAGTTTCAAGTACGTCTGTCCCCAGTCTTTACTTACTTTTATGTGCCAGGTTAAAAAGATGGGAAAAAAAAATTACCATTTGTACTGCAGTCACACACCATATAGACAGGCAGCGTAATACTCCCCCTCAGAAGATGCCATTGGATAGATCCTTACTGAAGCAGAACCTGTGAATAACTTCCCTGGGAGTTTCACTGAGGCTGTGAATGCAGGAGGGGGTTGGTTTGTCTTTATGCACAACCAACATGGGCACTGCTTTGTGGAGTGCCACTCTCCCTACTCATGTGGCCAGAAATAGCTTTAACCCTGTGAGGCTATAATTAACTCCCCCTCGGACAGACACTGAGGTGTGAGTTGTTTCTCCTGCTGCCCACGCACACGGACACTCGTGCATCCTGTGCCCCACAACATCCCTCATGCTACAAATCCTCTTACTGGGCAGCAAAGCCATTCCAGCAAAATACTCTTTCTCCTTTGTTTCTCTTGTCTTAGGAAATTAAACCAACTAAACTCCAAATACTGGTTTCCCATATTTCCAGGCTGATGTGAAAGCTTCTCCACAATTTCAGAAGCAACATCCTAAGTAACATCAACAAAAGTAAGTCAAGAAGCAACACACACAATCTTCACCCAAGATGGTGTTAAAGATGTCAGTGTTTCCTCTAAGTAGGTTGTTTGCTGCTTAGAGGCAAATGCAGCTAGAGAGAGCAGCCTGTTTGGACTAAAACCTCATGGGCTGTTTTCAAATCAAATTCAGTGGGTTCAAGTCAAACGAGAGCCAAGCACATGCTTCTACATGGGGAAATCTTATTATTTCCACCTGGGTTTTCTTATATGCTGACACATACTGGTAGTGCAGATTAATTCTTTTCAATAGAAATATCAGCATTAGAAGTAAATCTGGCAAATTCAATCATAAACACACAAAAATACTTCTCTTGAGAAGCTTTCACAAGCTAAGCAGGCAGATAGTTGCTGTGTTGCTGGCCAGAATGTGCAACACTGCCATCAGTCTGGGGTTTCCAAAAAACTGCACTCTTTAGGCATTTCTTTTATTAGAAATGAGGATCCCAGGTTGCCTTCCAACAACTACTGACACTGTGATTTACTGCCCATCGACAGAAATCCCTGCAGAGTGCAGCTTTGCTCTGTCACCCCTCCAACCTCCTGGCTCGATGGCTCCTCCTTTCCCTACCTCAATACTTCTATGAAGGACCTTTTGTTAAACTTTGTGCTGTAACAGATTGTGCTTGAGGCCTGACGGTTCAAGCACAGGCAACAACAATGAAGGGCAAACTTGCATGTGTTAAACAGCAAAATACACCATCAGACAGAAAAGATAAAATGAATGCTGTCAAAACAATGACAATTAAGCAACCGCAGTGGACTTAACTAGCACCATTTGAAAAATGTATTGTAATTTAGTTTAATGAAGACAGTTTTGTTAGTCTTTCCAGTAAGATACCAGGGATTCTCCAAGAATTCCTGGAGAGCCTGTGGTTTAGGCAGGAAAGCCATCACTGTGGATTTCTGCTATTCCAAGTGATTTATAAGAGCTCATACTGAGCACGGTATTACTTTTGATACCAAACAGTGTAAGATTCAGACAGGTTGTTTCAGGCATTGTAAAAATTCAGATAAACAAAAATAAATCTATTACTTTGCTCAATGATAAACTTCATAATCAAAAATACTTTGCTCAGTGATAAACTTTATCATCAAAGCAAAGAAACATAAGAAACGGGCCAAAAGGAACCACACAATTTGCTGTTTGCCCTTGAAAGGCCTGCTAAGCTCTGACAGCATCACTGCAGTGAGGCCCAGGCATGCACCTGGACACACATCAACAAATAAACGTGGGGTCAGGTTTCCTGTAACAGGGGGAAAATGCTTATGCTCCCTTAGCAGTGGGATACAGAAAACTAAACATAGGACCACATAAATTCCAAGGAAATACCATCACTCCAAAATAACCTGTGCTAGACAAAGGTGGCACTGCGCTCATGGATGTGCTGTAGGTTTGCCTACACACGTAGGTGGGGTTCCTCAGTCCAATCCCTTGTCCTGAGACATGGTCTGTACACCAGGCTTTTTAAAAAGCATTCCTCTCTGACCAAGTGCACGCAAACAGATCTTTTGGACATATTTAGAGCAAGCCCAAAAGCCCAAAACCTGCAGCCAATAACTTTGGTGCAGAAGCAGAGTAGGAAAAGCTGATAGCTGGACACACTCATCTTACACACAGCACACATCTGTGGATCTCATTTTTCCAGGCTGTTGAGGTGCTGGATTTTCCATACAGGCAAAAAAAAAATCTTCCTGTGTAAGTTGCAACATAAGCAGTCCAGAAGACAGTACACTGTGAGTGACATCAAATCACAGGATCCATTCTGTGTTTGGTCAGGTCCCAGTGTTCCCTCCCTGGACCGAGGGAGATTAAAAATGCGATGCTAAAGGGTGTGGCAGCCTGAGATGCAAATGTGTGTATAAAAATACTGAGGGTTCTGCTGGCAAGGATCCTGCTGGTTGCGTAACTGAATATCCAGGCTGTGTAATATCAGAGTTCAGCAAACAGAAGAATTTGTGCTTCCTCCCAGATGAATTTATCCAGACCGAAGTGATTCAGCAAGCTGTTATTTAATGGACAGCCCAAGTCATCCTGCCTTTGGCTGATTAAATTCAGAGGCTGATGTAAATTATTCCATGGAGAAGTCATTTGGATTTAGTCTGAGTTGCTGCATCCAAGGTAACACACCAGGACACAGAAATTTTAACTTTGCTCCAGCCAGGTTATGAGGTACAGTGTGGCCTGGATTCAGAATTCCCTGTGAACAGGGTCAACAATAAACCACCAAAGGCAAACAATGGAGAATATCAGGACTTCTACGGAATTATTAGAAACTATTCTCTAACACTCCAGGTGTTAGGCTGGCAGTGAGGTTCAGTAAAGAATGGTTTTAAATCTTCCTCATTTGACTCTTTCCAGACTCCCAAGTCTACCAGGGATCCTGGGGAGAGGTGGCCATGGGATCTTCTATCTTAACCTGACCAAGAGGTTGGCAAATGCTTCTTACTCTTTTATATACTGATGTTTGTGATAAAATTAATTCCCAATAAGTGACTTTGCTGTTGCCATCAACTCCAGACAGGTCTGAGCTGTACAAAAGGAGAGGAAATGGCTTCTACAGACAGGGAATGGATCACTGTTTCAAAGTAGTGTGATTCCCAAAATAGCCTTCACTCCTCTCAGTTCCCAGATGGACTTTTAGAATATTAGTTTCAGCCCACAGTGATCTTTGTTCCTGTGAATTCCATTGGTGGAACACAAGTTAGTGCTTTTTTCCGCCCTTTCTATTGCCATAGCAGAGATTATCAAGGAGTCCATTAATGCATAGAGGGATAAGAAAGATGGGCAGGGATATTCTCCATCTCCCAAATGCAGTTCTCCTGCTTCAGCCAAAAGCTCGGGCTGGGCAGAAAACCACAGGAATTCCAGAGCATAGATATATTTTTGTCAGGACATGGAGGTTTGCAGAAGCCATGGCAGAAAGTTTTAGCTGGTCTCCAGTTCTCACTAAGATAGTTTGTTACTTTCCTGTTTGTTTTGCACAGAATCACAGCTTTACTAACCTCTCAGGACTGACATTTTTTCCTATGACCACATTCCATGAGAGTTGTTAAGCACAGAGCTGGTTTTAAGTCTTGTTATGTGACAAGATGCACCCTAGCTGCTATATCCATGCCATCTATTTTAACGGGAATCACCGAAACAGCCAGAATCATAAAACAATGCAATGTAGTCTCAGACTAAGGAGTCTTCCTCTCCTCTGAAATTTCCATCCTATCAAGAACACTTAATGAAGTCTTAGTATTAGGAGGCATCGATGCAGCTTTAGGTTCTCGGCCCTGACACAGAATTTCTTGTCCCCAGCGCCAGTAGTTGCAGATTTTGTTTTATGACTTCAAACCAAACAAAACCACAAAATCAGTGCTATGCAAGCTCTGGAAACTCTCCCTAGATGGTTGTTGCAAATTAAGGTTATTGGAGGTTTACAGCATTTAACTTAAAAGTAACACTCTAACAATAAACATTCTGTTGCTAAAGTCAGAATCCAATTTCTGCCATTCTCATAATGCTACCAAAAACCAAAAGCTGTAGTAAAACTGGATAGCTTATACCACACTAGATTTTACAGACTAATACAATCAAGGTTTAAAATGTGTAAGTCCTGCTCTGTGGACCCTTTTCTTCCCCGTGAAAATATCCTTTGAGATCAATAACCCCAAGTGCAGGAACGGTCTGTGAAAGCAGCAGAAAACCCCTGTTTCATTCCAATCCACCTTATACTCTTCCAGGACATAAACAACAGTTTCACTCCACAGCCCTTTCCGAGTAGGGATTTTTAAGTGACTTTTTATTCAGTTTCCTAGCAGATCTTTGACTTCCGTGTATCAAGAAACTCTTACTCAAGAGTTAGATTTGGAAATCTGAAGCAAGTCTACCAAGGAAAATGCTGAGGAACTCACAAACAAAGCATACAGTACTCCATTAACCCCACTCTTGGAAAGACTTTCCCACACTATAATCAGGTCAAAAGATGCTGCTTTTGTTGTATTAGTCATTGCACAAGTGTTTGGAAGATACATAAACTGAAGAGTCTATAATAGCTTAATCTTTACAAGGCCAAATTCTTCCCAGGAGTGGAAAAACAAGGACAGCAGCTGGAGTCCCCTCCATGTGGACATAACAGGCCAAAGTAATTCCCAGTCTAGGCAGTACAAAGGTTGTTTAGTGTAAAACTCGTTGCTCCCAGCTTATCAAAGCTCTCTAAAGATACACGAGGCCCGCAGGAGCACCCATTGCCCTCAGCCAATAACCAATCCCATGCTCAGAAATGTAATTAGTCCCTTAAAGACTCTTTTGGTTTGGGTCCCTTGCAGGATCAAACTCACCAAGTGGTAACCCCACCATCTCTTGTTCACAGCTCCTTTCTTGCCCCTTTTCACCAGCTGAGAGAGCAGCCACAGTCTCTGGCAGCACAGCTGAGTGAGGGCTCAGCTGCAATCCCACTGCAATCCCCTGCAAGTGTGAAGCACAGCTAGCTGGTGGCAGAGCCACAGCACATACCTGATCCTTTGCTGGGACCAGCAGCTCTTCAATCATCATGCTGTCTCGGGCATAGGAGCTCCTGTTCAGCGTGTAGGACCTATCCGAACTGAAGGAGCGGAGGCTGTTGTATTTACCATTTATCATAGAAAGTGCGGGTGACAATGAGATGAACAGAAAATAAAAATAATAAAATTAATACATGCAACTTCCAGGGATAGCATAAGATGGCAAAATATACATAATCTGTGATATAAATACAAGGAGGAAAATGGAATAAAAAGTATTTGACTGTAGTTAAATATTCCCTTCCCTACAATATGCATAAGCAAAAGCTCAACAGATGCTTACTGCCTTGGCAGTAATGTTGTGGTTTTAGAATAAATCTAGAAAAGTGTATTCAAGTATTTAGACGAACTTTGATAAATATCTCCATGCCCTAATCCTGAAGGCGACCCACGAGGGCAGGTGCCAGGGAAGCTGTGGGTAGGTCACAGTGCCTGCCCACACAGCTCAGGCTGCTGAAGCAGGTTTAACTAAGAGCAAGTTTTATGTGATGTCATTCTCTTTGTGGCTGAACCACTTCTGACATTGTTACTAACACCGTAGTTATCCCTATAGTTAGAAAGGAAAGGATAATAAGTTTGAAATGAAAGGAGAAATAAATTTGCTTATTGACACCTAAGTACAGATGCCAATGTTTTGGGAATTATTTTGTGCACGTTAAAACTATTTAGAAATAACTATGATCGCTCTTAACGTGTTGCAATTAAACCAACGTAGGAGTGTTTTACATTTAACCCTGGAAGGTACATTATGGTATGTGCTAAAAACATGCTGCAGGCCTAGACATGCTTGCTACGTGACAAAAAATAAAGTAGTAAAAAAGGTGAATTAATACAAAGCAACATCCACCAACATATTACACTTTTGAACTAGCAACACTTTTCACACTCAAAACTCTACAACGTGTTTCATGCAGGTAGTAGTTGCTAATTGAATTTCTCTAATCCCTTAGCACACGTTCCTTCTTGTGCTGGAAGCAGAACTGGGATCTTAATTACACACTGTAGGCATATGTTAAGCAGACTTTTACATGATAAAGGGCATAAAGAAGTTAAGTTATATTTGTTATAACAGAGGGATATTCTCTAGGGCTGAACCCACTCCCCGCTCCCCAAAATAAAAGCATGTCACTTCCCAATGATGAATAAAATGAAGATAAGCAATGGCAGCAGCAGAAAGATGAGAGAGACGTAACACGATGCCATGCCTTCTTACCTGACTTTTGGACTAAAGCAATTTACAGTGGAAAAGAAACAGGAGAAATAGAAAGCAAAGAATCAGACAGGAAAAGCAAGATGTTATGGCTGGATGGCTTATATATTTAATGTGTTCATTTCTTAATGTTACACTCAGAATCAGCAGTAAGATACATCCACAGAATACTTTTTTTGCTAAATAAAATACTTCACAGGAAAAACCACTGTATTTGTCTCCTCTGAGCATAACATGGGCAATGCAAAAAATGAGCTACGCAGCAACAAATAGTAATGGCACTGCTAAAACCAGAAGCATGGGAATATTAGATTTCTCTCAAAGAAAAGATAACATGGGGTTGAACCTTCAGATCTCCCTAACAGACTGTGACTGAGGAATTCTGCTCTCCCACCTGCACAGGGAGCACTCTGTGCAAGGAGAGAGCTGCAAGGAGTGAAAGGTGTCAGTAAATCAGTGCCGGGAGCACGTTCCCTCTGCTCCATCTCTGTCCTGCTCCAGCACTGACCACAGGGCTGTGATCACCCTGCTCACACCACATTTGAAAGCAGCATGTCAGCTTTGTTAATTCAGTTTACAATGACACGAGATTCTCCTTTCAGATCCCATTTACTGATTTTCTGGCTAATGGACTATTTAAAAGCATTTTGGCATTTCTCATGAATGTATTATCTCATAAATACTTATTAACCTCCCTAAAAATTGTAAATCAAGCACAACATGGCTGGGGACTACTAAAGAGCAAATTTCCACTGCATGCTTGCATTTCTAATGCGGCCATAACAAACAAGACTGAAGGGTAGACATCTAAGCTTTACCTTATGGGAGTTGCCATTTGCTGTTAGACAATGAACTCACTTTTTAAAACAGATCTTTAAACTACGGCATAGGAAAAAGCCCTCAGGGCTCCAGCTTATGAGGTTTAATTATTAGCTTCAGTACAATTCAACTGTCAGTAACTACACTGCAAATCCACAACTATGGAAGTAATCTCTGCTCACACAGCTTTAACTGTTTTGAGCAACACACACTGCAGGCTTTAGCAACATTCAAAAATGAAATCTAAAATGTTTATCTAGAAATACCTGCATTGAAATTAACATTAGTCAGACAACATATTAATTCTACAACGTTTTATCAGGTTCACAGAAACTTTGGCCTGTTTTTTGTAGCATGTAATCCATTCCCTGTCAAATTAAATCCTGCAAAAATTTAGGGGAAACCTGCCTTTTTTTTTTTTCTTTCTTTCTTGGGTGGGAGGAGCTTTTTTTTTTTAATGTTGTCTTTCTCACCTGGATTACTCACTAGCACCTTTAAAGAAATAAAAGCACCAAATAGCGAAATGATTGTCATTCAGTTTTTCTGGCATTTACATTCTTCAGCAAAACACACCCATTACGGAGTCCTCTATTGTGAGCATCAGTCTGACCAGCAGTAGTCAAAAGAAACCTGGCTTTGCTGGCTGCTCTGGATCAGTTTCTAGACCAGCTCAGACTGCTAGCAAAGAGGTACCCTGGAGATGTTCAGAGCATGAACAGAGACCAGAAAAAGTGAATAGTTAATTTTTCTGTATCATTGCCATAAGAAGCCAACATGAATAAAGAATATGAAATAAAACTGCAATGAACATATGCTTCAAAGGAAGTACACCCTCTCTCCTTCACTTCAAAACAGACTGCAGGGGTGTGTGGTAGAGCGCGCTTGGTTTGTAAAAACTTTTACCTGTGGTGACACACGAACATGAGAAACAGCAAATACAATACCTGGCGGAGCGGGCTCCCAGGCTGAAGCCCATGTATCCTTCAGCAGGCAGAGAATCATCTCCCAGCTCTTTCAGATCCTGGGGTCCGAGGTATTTGTCTGTATCGCCTGTCATTGCATCCTCACCTGCCAGTACAAAAGCCAGGCTGGAATCAGAGCTACACGTATGGCAGATGTTTGTGTGCTTAGTAAGTCATAACGCCCTTCTCTGCTCGCCAATAAGGAATCAATCCAGTCACCCCCACTTTCCCTAAGGCTCTTTCCACGTTGTATGTTAATTATCCACCCTCTGAATGTGCCTGAGAAAATAACTTTATTGGGGCGCAAACGAAAGAAGCAAAACTCCACCTTGACGTAAACCCAATAAAGTTATACGAGGGGTGACTTTTGCCCAAGCGTTTCAGCAAGCCAAAGAGTTCTTCTGTACTTTGCATCATTGCACTCACTTTTGCTTTCCTTAGGGAAAAAAAGCCCGAGCTGACAAAGCTGGATCATTCCGTGCGAGGAAAAAAAACAAACAAAACAACAAACCAACCAACAAAACCAAAGCAACCCCTGGCTGTGAGAGACAGCCTGTTTGCCCACCAGTCCTGAAAAGTGCAGCAAGCTTGAATGGAGGCTGAGGGAAGGAAGAGGCCCGCCTTCCACCCTGGGTATTTCTCACCACCTTTTGGAAGTTGCAATGTAAGACAGGATTTTTTTTTTTCTTTTCTTTTTGTTTTTTTAAATGACCTGCTCCCCACTCCAGGTTGGTTTCCCAGGTAAGTGCTTCCCGAAGCCCGCTCTCCCCCCCGGAGCAGCCGGGGCGGTGCAGCCCCATCCCCGCGGCGCGGACAAAGCCGGGCCCGCCGAGCCCCCGGAGCGGGGCGGGACCCTGGACACTGCCGGGCCCCGCCGGACACCGCCGGGACACGTGGGACCGGCCATCCGCACACACCGAGAGCCTCAGCTCTTTTATCAAAAACACCCCGAGAGCAAGGAAAGTTAAACGCTGGGAGCGGCGGGCAGGCGCCACAAAGGGTTAACGGAGCAGCTGCCCGGCGGGGAGCATTTGCATGCCATTACATCATGCAAACCTACATTCCTGCATTGACAGAGCAAGTCCAAAATATGCCTTTTGCGGTTGTTGGATTCCCCCCCACCCCGTTCCCTCCACAGCGCAGAGTAGAGCGCTCCCTGTAAGCTCATGGCTTGCCGACATTCGCTCTCCTCCTTTGTTGTGAACGCGTTTTAGGTGTGTTAAGTTTAAACTGCACAACAGAGTTTAACAACAGCGCGTTCCCGAAGGTAAGTGACTCCCGAGCCCAGCCTCGCTTTTCCCGCTTTCATTCAAGGAGTTTAGACTAGTTTCCATTCACTAAACTCAGGAAACCACAGGCGAGCTCTGGTTTTAAACTAACAATCAAGTCTAAAAATACCCCCTCAGCTACTGCTTTGCAAACGGCAAACAAACACACCAACTTTCTCCTCCAGCCCAGCAACAACCAGTATTTTAAGCAGCAGTTAAAAAGCTGAAATGTCCACAATACACCAGAAAGCATTCAAAAACCCGAAACAGAAACATCATATATCAAGTGAAACTTTAAAAAGTCTTACTGTTTTGGAAAGCCATTTTCACCAGCCTGGTCTATAAGATTTTTTTCCCTGGTGTTTCCAAGAATTCCTATTAGTCCTATTAGTCCTTAAGCAGTGATTTAGACTTAATCTCCAAACCAGCACAAGCAAACTAATCCCTGTGGGTCATATTCGCTTTCCACACAACAACTGAGATCTTCTTAACATCTTGATCTCTTCGTATGTATTTTAGGACATGTGCATCTTTGTCCTCTCAACTCAGATTAAAGTTCTTTGCAATTACGAAACGAAACGAAAAATAATAAGTGGAAAAAAAAAAAATCCCCTTTTAATCACTCTGCAGACATCCCTTTAAAGCTTCTGCTGATTGGATTACAGCCTCCCTTGGCAAGCCTCTTGAATGGTGACATAAATGCAGGCACTCCAGTTATTTGTATGTAAATAGGGGTGCTGCGAGGGTGTAGTTTTTCTGTAACTTGATGCCGGGGCTGCGCAGGGAGCGCGGGGCTGCGGGAAGGCGCTGCCTCCGCCCGGGGCCGGCGCCTCCCCGAGCCCACCCCCAGCACATCCCCCTCTCCCCGCCCTCTCTGGGGGGCTGCTGTCCAGGGACAAAACCGGACCGAAGCCTGCGAGGCGAGGGAGCGGCCCGGGAAGGGCGAGAGATCCGGGCAACTTTCAGCAGCTACCAACTGGGCCACTAAATTTGGAAAGTTCTGCCCTTACAATACCTGAAGAGAAGCGCTACGCCGCTGTAAGGAGCAGAGGAGGCATTTTCTTTAAGAGCATCGTTTGTCAAAGGCAAGGAGAATGATAAAAAACCCCCATTTCCGTCGAGCTGTAACATACATTAGATGTTATCCTGCTCTGCAGCTAATCCAGCCAGGGCAGGATTACTCTGATGAAATGCTCTCATCAAAGGAAAAGCTGCACCTAGGAGTGGTGATTTCAAAGAATTCCAGACATTGTTTTGTGATCGTGGGAGGCTGGAGCAAAATGGGTGGTGCACGTTTCAGCAATCCCACTCTGTTTAATTAGGTGCTGCTGCCTAATCCTCTGCGCTTCAGGTAACAGCGAGCAGTGTTTGCTCACAGCACACGGAATTCCTGCAGAGAGGAAGAGTGAAGACAAAACTCATCTCTGAACACAATGCATAGAGAAATGCCCAAAAATGTGGCACCGATGAAGAAACACCGAAGGATACTGCACTGCTTTGCTGCCTTTGCCATCCTTCCCTTCACAATATGCTCCATGTTGAAGAAAGGTGATGTCCCTGCTACCAACGGGTAAACACAGCTATCACAAGGAGAGGAAACAGCTCAAAGTCCAGGGGAAAACAGCGGCAGTGGGTCAAAGCAAGGGCCCATCAGTTCTAGCACACCCTGTCTCTGACAGCAGCCACACTTCACAGGACAGTGCGGGAACATGGACCAGCACAAGTCCTCCAGGACATTTTTCTAGCTGGCACTGATTTGAGGACATATTTTCTAAACCTGAAAGAAGTTTGTATAGTCATGAACAGGGTTGTTTTTATTTTTCCTTTTTAAAGTCTTCCAGTTACACTTTGAACTCACGTAAATTTTTTATGCTCCTCTCACCAAGGACCTGTGCAAGGAGTCGTAAAAGTCAACTACCTGTTGCAGGAGAAACGCCCCTTTTAAGCTGGATCTGCGTCTTGCTGGTTTCACTGATGCCCCCTATTTTTAAACTTCTGGAGAGGCAGCAAGCATTGCTGCTCACTTTGTCACCTATTATTTTATATGTTCTAGCCTATCCCTCATGCAGTTTGTTTTTATTTTCTGGGATAGAAGGTTCTACTATTTTCACTCCTTTCTCCCCAAGAAGCTTTTCCATACCTCTTACCATCTTTCTCATCCCAAGTTTTCCCCGTTTTCCTGGTCCCCCAGCATTTCTCCTACAGCTGGGAATTGCAGGAGCACAAGGGTAGGTGTTCTTTTTAGAGGCCAGTGAGAAATACAGGCTCTCTGGCAGCAGGAGAGAAGGCATCATGTGGCTTGGGTAAAGTCCCAGACAAAATTTAATCATAGGCTGGGATCCAGATGAGCATTTGTCATTTGGCTTTGCTGAAGACACCTGAGGATTTTGCCACTCCTTCATCACAGCCTGTCCAGAGCTGTCTTGATGGCAGAAGAGGCTGAGCCACAGGGAAAAGGAGGATGTTTCAAGTTGTAGCCAAGGTTTTGGTCTCACAAAAGTATGGAGAAAAGCCAATACCAAACCACTGAAACTTCTACGCACCTGTGAAATTCTATGGAGCCAAAGAAACTCTGAAAACTGAGCTTAAAAATCTAATAAATCAACCCCTCCCAAAATGACCAATACCAGATTTTCATGCATGGTGATGTCCTGACCTGTCTTAAAAGCACTTAAACTGCTGTATCTTAGCACCTACTCAGGGATCAGGCAGTATGCACTCATGTTCTCTTAGGACACCTGTCTAATCTTCCAGGGACTGATTAGCATGATACTTATTCCTATTGAGGCAGGAATCTCCATTAAATGGGTTTAAAACAGTGTCCTGGTTTACACCCAAAAGTTTGTTACCTACTGAAGGCCAAATAAAAAAAAAATTAAAAGCTCAAGAATAACTGATTTTTGACAATGACTGTCTAAACTCTCCACACCTAATTGGGTTTATGGATTGGATTCTTTTTGCCCTTCAGTCTCTCTCCTCTTTGTATCAGCTTCCATTGCTTGCTGTCCCTTCACCTCTGGGACAGCAGCAGCAGCTCCAGGGAGGGCTGTTGTGGCAGAGCTCATGGCAGGGCTCCCGTTCCCTGCACCAGATGAAAGCTCCTGCAGCCACCAAGAGGGATGCTGAGAGGATGAGCAGGCGCTGCAGAGGAGGGGATTCCTTCCAGGCCTCCTGCAGACAACTGGAGCTGTGCTTTACCATGGCTGAGGCGTGGCTCCCACCAGCCCCATGGCAATGGGCACAGGGCTGGGACTCCCAGCAGCATGGGGAGCCAGCCCACAGCTGGAGATAGTGAGCAAAGACCCCGTTCTCCCAGTCTTGGGTTTCACATTTATAAGACTTGCAGTATCTTTAAAAATAAAAGCACGGCACATGTATGGTTGCATCAGAATTGCTCTCTATTCTTGTACAAACTCTCTGCTACATGTGAAGGTGAGCCTTCCTTTTTTTCCCCCACAAAATTGTGTTCACATCTTTCAAAAAAACACCTTTTTTTTTTTTTTTTTTTTTTTTTGGTGGTGTAGCAGTTTCCCAGCACTTAACCTCATTTGGGCAGATTTGCCAGAGTAGTCTAGGAAAAAGAATAAAAAAATCTCTCCTCTCAACCAGTTTGACTCCAAACCAAACTGTCCTCAGCAGGGAAGAGAAATTACACAATTCCCATGTAAATACTTATTTAGTGGGCACAGCAAGACACAAAACACAAGGAAATGGTTTCCTGACATTTGTCTCCGAGCTCTGGAGTCTCTACTTTCCAAGTGTTCAATTTCTCTTGTGAGAGAAACCTTGAGGGTTGTGGCTCATTGAGAAGCCATTCAACAAGTCTGTCTCACTGAAGAGTTCTGGCTGATGACATGAACGCCAGCCAAGCGAGGGAAAGCTTGGATTTGTTTGCTAAATTTGTGCCTTTCTCCCACTTGGAAATCAGCTCCCTGGCTCTGAGATTTGTCAGAGTGCCTTACCATCTTGAACAGATTTGTTTCGACTGGTGTAAGTGGATGCACTGTATATAAATACCCCACTTCCACCGGGGAGTTGCGGGGATGGGCGTCACTGAGCTGTCCTTACAGATATGCAAGTCAGGAAAGAGAGACAGGCCAGTGGTTCTGTAGCCTGTAATTCATCACAAGCCCTGCACACTGGAATGCTCAGCACAGATTAATAAAATGCCTGTTATCTGATTTGTGAGCTCCCTTTCAGTGCTGGGTTTGAAAAAGACCCTGTCATCACAGTATCACAGAATGGCCTGGCTTGGAAGGGACCTTAAAGATCACCTTGTTCCAGCTCTGCTGCCGTGGGCAGGGACATCTTCCACTAGACCAGGCTCCTCAAAGCCACATCCAGCCTGGCCTTGAACACTTTCAGGGTTGGAGCAGCCACAGCTTCGCTGGGAAACCTGTTCCAGTGTCTCACCACCCTCACAGTGAAAAATTTCTTCCTAATATTGAATCTAAACCTACCCTCTTTCAGCTTAAATCCATTCCCCTTGTCCTTTCACTACATGCCCTTGTAAAAAGTCTCTCTCAAGCTTTCTTATGGGTCCCATTTAGGTACTGGAAGGTGCTCTAAGGTCTCCCTGGAACCTTCTCCAGGATGAACAACCCCAGTTCCCTCAGCCTGTCTTCACAGGAGAGGTGCTCTAGCCCTCTGATAATATTTGTGGCCTCTTCTGGACTTGCTCCAACAGCTCCATATCCTCACACTGGGAACCCAGAGCTGGATGCAGCACTGCAGGTGGGGTCTCATGAGAGCTGCCCATGGTGCTCTGGATGCAGCCCACGACATGGTTGGATATTTCTGGGCTGTGAGAGCACATTGCCAGGTCACGTTGAGCTTCTCCTTCACCAATACACACAAGTCCTTCTCCTCAGGGCTGCTCCCAATCCATTCTCCACCCAGCCCGTATTTGTGCTCGAGATTGCCCTGGTCTAGATGCAGGACCTTGCACCTGGCCTTGCTGAACACGATGAGTTTCACACGGTGCCACCTCTCCAGCCTGTCCTGGTCCCTCTGGGTGGCATTCCTTCCCTCCAGCATGCCAACCACACCACACAGAGGGTGCACTGATCCCACTGTGCACATTGCCAAAAGATGTGAAAATGGCACCAGTTCCAATCCCCATCCCTGAGGAACGGCCCAAATCACTGGTCTCTATTGGACATCGAGCCTTTGAACACAGCTTTGAATGCCCCATCCAGCCAATTCCTTAGCCACAGAGCTGTCCATCCATCAAATCTCTCTCTCCAGTTTAGACACAAGGATGCAGAGCAGGACTGGTTACGTATAAAAGAGTCTCTCAGCTCCCCTGGCAACAACACCAGTGCAGAATGCAGCCTGCAATATGCAAGGAACCAATTGTATTCCCTGCATTCCTAATTATTGGTTTGGTTTCCGTTAAACTGAGAGTTAGCGAAAAACCCTCCACAGATTTGGCCTTACAAATGATCCCATACATCAGAAGACACAATTTACACCTTTAGTTCCAGCACCACAGGGGTGTTTCTCGTCCTTACCTCGCTGTGCAGTGGGACACAGCAAGTTCCTGCCCTATTAGCTCACACTATTATGCATCAGTGTTCCTGTCAGCTGAAACAATGCAGTGTTTTGAGCAGGACAATGGCCTAGGAGAGCTATTTGGAAAACACGTATGCATGGTAAGAACATGATCCATTTGGAACCGCAGCGCTGGGAACACAAGGACAGATGGGAAACAAACCAAAAGCCCCAGTGCATGAATTAAACAGGAGCCGCACACAAAGAACTGAAATATCTTTTACACCTTGCTGCTTGACTGCTATGAAAATTAAAAGTAAATACATCAATAGGGATGAAGAAAGAGAGCTTGACTAAAGAAAAACAAGAAAATGGAACACAGTCACTTGTTTTAAAAAAAACCAAGAACTTCATCCTTTCTGGCATTTACTTCCAAAATCAGCCAATTCTTCCAAAGGGTTTTGCTATTTTACCCTTTTGTCCAGTATTTCATTTCTCAGTTAAAACAATAAATTATTCACTTTTTCAATCAGTTATTCACTTCATAGAAGCAGCAGCAAAATGATTATTCCAGGAAAGTGAAGGTAATTTGATTAAAAAGTTGTAAGAAATTCAGAAAAAGGTTAGAGGATTATCAGCAATAGCCCAAAGAATTTTTGGAAGTGTTCTTAATTGTAAAGCAGAAGTTATTGTTAGTGGGATAATAAGAAAATTATCTGAAAGGATTAATTTTCAGACAGATGAAATAAAAGGAAGAGGCTTAAGTTAGATTTCAGTGCAATACAAAAACGCAGAAATACCTTCTTCAACATCTGACAAATATTCAGCATCACTGAGTATTTCAGGGGCATTGGCTTTACGAACTGTATGATTCAAATAAACAAAATAATTAAAGAAAAGCACAGACTATCGATGTGCCAACAGAATCAATGTAAAACAATAACAGATGTGCAACGACCATATCCAACTAATAATGTGTGTTAGTTTTGGGTTTTTTAAACAGACATTTGTTACAACCACGAAGAGCGAAAAAAATTTTAAAAAAAATTTCAATACCTTCATCATCAGACATATCAAGAACTTCATTCATGGTTTCGGGTACATTCATTTTGTGCTTTTCTGTAACAGTCTGTAATAGGAAAAAAAAGTAATTTCAGAGTGCAGGCATTGTTTTTCTTAAAATTCTAGTTATTTTAAAAATTAAATGCAAGGTAAGATTTTTATCTGCAGTTAGAAAAACAAGACTTAATTTTTTAGCTTCTTATTCACTTTCTATTTTAAAGATGCATTGAACTACACATTAAAAGGCTACAGAAATAGGCAATATCGTATTTGGTTTTTAAACTAGGTTCATACTGTCATAGCAGAAAAAGCATGAGCTGAAAGTCTAGATGAAGATATCAAAAGAAGAATCAAATATACTGAAATGAACTTCATTTTAGGGGGTTTAGTAAGAACTCTAAGTTAAGTAGTCATCTAAATTTTGAGCAAGGAATATGTAATCTCTAATAAAACCAAACTTTCTGAGGAAAGTGTTTCTCCTTTGACATCAGAAGAATTCTGCAATTTGGGAGCAGGCTGAACCTATGTGAATTTTTTTCAGAGGTGCCTCAGCATGAATTGTGTGTTTTTCCCACAAATGAGAACAATTGTAACCACATGCAGGCTAAATGATCCCCCTGAAGGGATTTGTGCATGAAAGACACTCAGAAGTGGTTGGATGACTTTCATCCCAATGTTTGTATTGATTCAGACTCAAAGACCAATACAAAAAAAAAAAAAAAAAAAAAAAAAAAACAAAAGCAGAAAAAAAGTGTTCTGAGTGCCTGAAATCTGTTCCTAGAATACCTGTACCCCATGAGCGACATACACATGCACGTTTTACTTTCCAGCTGGGGTACAGCACAACAACCACTGGTAAAGGTTTGGGTCAGACATGAGACTCTGCAGAGTTACCATTCAAGGAGTGCAGTGGAATTAAAAACAAAATCAATCAAAACAAAACAAAACAAAACCAAANAAAAAAGAACCAACCAAGAAAAACCCAAACCAAAACCCACTCCGATCTTTATGGGGGTTTTATATTGTATTTTTTTAACCACCATTACTTCTCATGTTTCTTATGCCAATAAGAAATCATTAAAAGGTTCAGGAGGGCAAAATAGGCTTTCCATTTTCATTTACTTTAAAAGATTTCAGTTTTTCTCTGGCCTTGTGAATACTCACTTGGCATTTCATGTTTCTTGGGCTACTGCCATCACTTGATACAAGCAGAAGAGCTCCTGCATGCTCAAACATTACAAAACCTATAAAAAGCCTCATGCAATTCATTTTGTGGGAATTACTTGCAAAGCTTTTTAACACATTGTTAAACCAGCAAAATCACAGGACTTTTTGTCAGGTACCACTAGATTTTATTTTTTTTATTGGTGTTTGAGTATAAATCATAGTAAAATTAGCTATGTTCATCCCTGATTCCTTCAAATTTAGCTTTGGGAGTTGTTTAGCCACAAGCCTCAAAATATAAGTCTCAGCAGTCAAACTGAATTTTTAAGGCCCTCAATTGTAAATCAGATTTCACACCTAGACTTCCAAAGTCTCAAAATTACATACTGATAAGTAGCACATTCTGATTTTAATGGAAATCATTTCTGGGCTTCTCTTGAGAGTAGGTATTTGGGGTTGTACAGATCTTTCAGCATCTAACATTTCCTCCAGCACAATTCACAGCCTGACCCACCATCTCTCTACTCGTCATCTACAGAAGATAAATGGTCAGCCACTTTATGGAGCAAAAACTCCTCCAGCTCCTTGGTTTAAAAGCCAAGAATAACCTTGTGATACTGAGAGTTTTTAGCATAAAGGTGTGGTTTTCCTGCAGCTACCTATTGTGTACTAGGCAGTCATTTAATTTTTGCTATCCTGTATAATATTCTCCATCAAATTTTTCAGTGTGGAAAATCATTTTGCACTCTTTCTAAAGAGAAATTTTTTCCTGAGAAAACATAGAGAAAATGAGTAAGGGAAAAAAAAAATTAGTAGTACTTTCTAGCATATTCCTTCATATTTCATTGTTCCGAAATTTGTCTTTTGTGTGGTGGATTTTCTGTAAACTACTGAAACCACAGCCAGGAAAGTCATAGGAAGAAAAGGTGCATGCAGTAAGAGAACTAAAATCTGCCTGTCATCCCAAAAGCTCATCATATTGCAACAACCTGCTTGCACAGAGAGACCACACAAAGGGGTGATGACAAAACATGGAACACACACAGTAACTGTTTTCCACCCCTGATATGTCTAAAAACACATACATGTGCATTTTAATCTTCTTAATCAGAAAAATAGTTGCTGAAAGGAAAAAGCTAATTTGGAGCCAATATTCTGAATTTATGTTCTTCAGACACATAAAGTTTGGGCTTTATTACTATGGTAGTGCATGGACGTGCCTCACCTCACAAAACTGTTTTCTTCAGAGAGCAATTTGGCAAAACATTAGTGAATAAAAGATCCTTCTGAGAAGTATTTTGGATTCTGTGAATTTTTCTGACAGCAGGTAATTTTTGACCATTGCTAGTCCCTTCAGTGTCTGCTGGCTAATGCTTCCTGAGAGGCACGACAGACAAGCTGGAGTTCACACCCACATCAGGCAATGGATATTTGGGGTTGCAGGGGCTGACTGTGGCTGCTTGCAGAATACAGCCTTTCACCCTCCTATGCAAGGGGCCAGAAACCACACAATGAGGTGCTTTTAAGTGAATTCCAGCCTTTTTTTTTTATATTGGAAGGGGTTCTCTTAGGTCAAAATCAGGCCATTAAATATCAGATCGTTGGGAAATGCTCTCAAAGGACAGCAGCAGCTTCTGTTTACACAAGCCTGTAGGAACATCTTTTCAGCTGCAAACTTGTTCCCTAAACAACAAGATGTGTACATAAACATTGTGTGGAGAAACGTTGCAGTTATGACCAGTCCTTTACACTGGCCGTTTTCTGCTCAGTTGGTGCTCTTTCTGTGTACATCCTCACATCCTACCTTAAAAATAGACAGCTCATGTTTTACTTAACATCAACTTTATGCTGCTAAAAGGAAACAGGTGACTGGAATCTCAGTAGTCATGTAAGCAAACAAAGTTTAGTTATAGTTATATTCCAGCTTTGGAAAAATTCTTCCATTCCCTGCCAAACTAAGCTGTACTTACAATTGTAGTCATGGTCTCTTCTGTCACCACCTTCAATGTGTCAACAACTGAAATGTAGCCAAGTCGCTTAGCAATGGCAAGGGCAGTGTTTCCATTCTAGCAATTGAAACGTTTGGAACAGAAGTTGAATGTTAGCAAGGAGAAGTGTAGGAACTGCTAATTAATTACAAAGGAATGTAAAATAAAAGAAAAAAATGTTTACATTTTCTGATTGAAATAAATATTTGGGTAGTAGGACATATAAGTGGGATGAAATGGGATGAAAATGAAGAGGTTTTCAGATGTTTGTTGTTCTCGTTCTGGGAGAGATGATGGTACAGAGGATGTGGGGGTGATGGGAATAGGCTTCCTCTGTTCTCTTCCTGTCCCACCACAGACATTTTTCACCCCAAGCACTTACCACAGTGAGCTCGTTGGGTGCGGCGCCGTGCTGGAGCAGGACATTGATGATGTGGGTGTGCCCCTGCTGTGCCGCCTGGTGCAGCGGTGTGTACCCGTTCTGCAGCACAGGAGAGACAGGGAAGGCCAGGCTGAAGTGGGCACGGCACCCACAGCAAGCACAGCCTCCACCCCAGGGTCCTGGGGTGCGACACTCACCTTCGTTTTGGCATTAACCTTTGCAGAATGTTGCAGAAGGAAGTTCACGATTTTTATGTTTCCGTAGTGGCAGCCAACGTGCAAAGGAGTGTATCCCATCTAGAATGAACATCAGCAGTTAGTAAATGGGAATAGCCCACACGTGCCCTGACCAAAAAAAAAACAAAAAAAAAACCCCAAAAACAACAACAAAAAACCCCCATGAAATAGGAAAAATTCCATTAAGCTTTATTTCTTTGGCCTATGTGAAAAATCCTCCAGCCTCGGAAAAAACCACACGTCTCACGAAAGTCAACTAAAGTGCTCAGTGAGTGCTTCCACCAGCTCCCTCAGTACCCTCGGGTGGATCCCATCTGAACTCACAGACCTGCGTGTCTGGGTGGTGTAGCAGGTCACTGACCATTTCCCTTTGGATTATGGGGGCTTCATTCTGCTCCCCCTCCCTCTCTTCCAGCTCAGGGGGCCGGGAACCTGGAGAATAACTGGTCTTACTATTACAGACTGAGGCAAAGATGGCATTTAGTACCTCAGCCTTCTCCTCATCCTTTGCCAAAGTTTGCCCCCACATCCAATAAAGGAGGGAGAGTCTCAGCCCTCCTTTTGTCACTACTGTATTCATAGAAATATTTTTTGTTCTTTTACAGCAGTAGTCAGATTAAGTTCTAGTTGGACTTCATCCCTTCTAATTCTCGCCCTGCATAACCTCACAACATCCTTGTAATCCTCCTGAGTGGCCTGCCCCTTCTTCCAGAGGTCATAAACTCTCCTTTTTTTTCCTGAGTTCTAGACAAAAATCTCTGTTCAGCCAGACCAGTCTTGTCCCTGCTGGCTCATCTTTGGGCACACAGGGATGGCCTGCTTCCACACCTTTGGGATTTCCTTCTTGAAGCACATCTAGCCTTCCTGGATTCCTTACCCCCTCAGGACTGGCTCCCAAGGGATTGTCTCAACCAGTCTCCTGAACTGGTCAAAATCTGCCCTTTGGAAGGTGGCAGTTCTGCTGACCCCCCTTCTTACTTCTCCAAGAAACAAAAACCATGATTTTGGGATCACTGTGCCCAAGACAGCCTCTGACCATCAGATCAACCCCCAGTCCTACTCTATAAAAAACACAGGTCCAGCAGGAGCCTTCCCCCGTTGGCTCGCTCACCAGCTGGGTCAGGGAGTTCTCTTCCACACTGTCCAGGAACCTCCTAAACTGTTCCCTCTCTGCTGCATTGTTCTTCCAGCAGACACCTGGTAAGTTGAAGCCCTCCAAAAGAACAAGAGCCATGGATTGTGAGACTCTCCCAGCTGCTCAGAGAACGTTTCATCTGGCCATTCATCCTGGTTGGGTGGTCTGTAACAGACTCCCACTATGATATCTGCCTTGTTGGCCTTCCCCAGTTCTTACCCATAAACAATCTGGAACTACACCCAAAAGCCAACCTTCTGGGTAGAAACACCGAAAGATGGGCTGGTCTTGTATTGACCAGGCACCTGCTGCTCCTATCAGTGTCTAAAGGTGAAAAAAATGCCTTTGCTTTCCTGCTCTGAAAAGAAAAACCTGGTGCCCAAAAGACAGAAGCACACAGTTCAAATCTGCAGCTTGTCATCCTGCATTCTAACATCCATGTCAGTGAGGTGTGCTCAGGTCAGACAACTTGGTGAAAAGCAGCGAGGAGACAAGACCAAGGTCAGCCTGGGGTTCAGGAGCCAGCACTAAGCATGTTCAAACCATGAAGTCACAGCTGCTCAGAAGAAAGAGAAAGAAGTAGAAGTAAGTCTCAAGGGTCCATGAGTGACCCATGATCCATGAGTGTAGACACACCATTTCTTTTCACATCATTTTGCCTCTGATACTACTTCACACAAGGTTACCTAGTTTCAGTTTTATTAACACATGCTAGGAGACGGTGGCTGTGACAGTTACTTCAAATTAGGGTGTGTCATTTTTTCCAGTTGATTATACACTCTTGGCCGTCTAACTTTGACAACCAGGTTGAGTTAATCAGTGCCAGAAACAGCACTGAATTGAAATTCCACTGGCATCAGCAGAATGAAACTTTCTGCTGACTTATGTGAACATTGGATCAGATGCCAAATGACTACAAGGAACTTTTCCTGCACAGAATAGTTCCACACAGTGGTAGGAGCCTGAGCAGTAGCTTAAATGTAACCATGAACTGAACAAAGGGACCTCACCTTACAGACATTGCTAGTTTAGGATTGGCCAAATAACTTCCTATTCCTAGGAGTGCCCAGAGTCTGAATCTGACAGGGCTCCCTGAGCTGTCCAGAGTCTTGATTCTTCAGCAGAACGATGACTCAGTCATGTACCTCAAACACAGCTTCTACAGCCCTGCCTCTACATGGACCAAAGATAACTCAGATTAAAGGATGGCCAAGCTATCAAAACAGTTCAAAAAACAGTTAAAACAATAAGGCTGTGAGACCTCCTCCTATAAAAACTTAATTCCCTTCTCCCCCTTCAAAATACAGGCCTCTTAACATGACCAGCAAGGTCAAAAAAGGAAAAAAAATCAGCATAAAACCAACTGGAGAGATGAAATCCAAAGTCAAGGACCACCTGCAGAGAACCCCCTGCTAATAACCCTAAAACATTAAAATCTGGAGCATATCAGAGAGCCAAGACCAGCTGATCTCAGCGTTCCTTTTGAAGTGATCTGTAAAGGCTCCTCTCCAGCCCGTAACAATGAATACCGAAAAAGGAGCTATCAACCCCTCAATATTTACTGCATTGCAACGACAGTTTCCTTCTACAAATGGTATGTTCAGAGACTTACAGGTGGTACCTTCAGAAACGACTGGAGGAGCAACTATTGATGCTCTTTGTCACTGCTGACCAGTCTGCTGTTTACATCAGAGACTAAGTGAAAGCTTTTCCTCTTTCCCCTCCCAATTAACGGGGGAAGTCACGACATTTCCAGGGTCACAGTTCAGCCGAAGCTGAAGGAGGAGCTCTGAAGCCCTGGTGCTGCTGGCCTGGCCGTGTGTGGCAGCTGGAGGGGTGTGCACGGCAAGGCAGCTCCTGCCACAGGCACCGCAGTGTCCCCAGCAGCCGTGTGGGCACCTGCTTGGCCTGGTGGCAAACACCAGTGCCCTGCCTGAGGTCCTGGGAGGCTCCTGGGAGCTCTCTTTGAAGTTTGCCATAGCCTGTGGTCATCTCCTGTCAGGTCCTGTTTGAGGGGCAGTGCCCAGTCCCTGACAGCACAGGGACAGAGATGTGGCATGGCTCACGGCTCTCTGGGTGCACTGGCCACCACAGACACCGCGGGACAGCTTCATGTGCACAGCCAGCAGTGTGGGCAGTGAGGGCATTGCTCTGCTGCCTTAGGTTTTACCTTTCATGTTTTTCAAATCCTCTACTGCCTGGTGTGTAACTCCGAAGTGTCTTGCGGCCTGTTAGCTGCTGTTCTCATGCTGGTTAGACATAACAAGCCTCTCTAAGTTTGCCTTCCAGGGACACCCAGATTGTCCTAGGCCCAAAATGTGTAAACTAAAATCTTAAGAAGGGGCGATAAACTTGGAGAAATTACATCATTAGCTAAAGTTATAACTGGAGAATTAACCCTGATATGCAAATGGACCAAAGCTATAAAAGTGTGAAGAACCTGTGACCGGGGGTCCATCTTGGGTGTCGCCTTTTGACTGCCCAGGGTGTACCTCTGAAGGCCTTTCAAATAAATACCTCCTTTTATTCTCTTATTCTTGTCTAGTCTCTGTTTTCAGGTGGCCACTCAAGGCATCAGGTCAAAGTAGTAAAGGTAGCAAAATGCCCTTTTAGTGTCTGGAATCTGGGGAGGATATCCTTAATTTCTCAGTTAAAGCACAGATCCCTGCATTCAACTCCTTCCAGCTCAGGAAGGTGCAACAATCGTATCCCAGATCCCCATGGAAATCAAGGTACTCTATTAACTTTTCTGAAACACTCCAACCGGCAGATTCTGCAATTACACAATTAAATTAACAATAAAAGTAGTAATTCTCAAGGCTACTTGAGCTTGCTACTTTCGTTCTCTATAGAAAGGTGTCCAGGAGGCTAAAACATTTTGCTTCAAAAGATATTAATAATTAACCCACAAACAAACAAACAAAACCCCAAAACAACAAACACCCCACTAAAAAGAAACCCAAAAGCAAAACCAAAACAACAAAACCCAGCCTCACTATTATACAAATTTTTGCACAGCAGTTCAGGCTTAGTTATAATTACTGACAAAGCACTAAGGGATTTAGGAGAAAGCCTAATATTGAAAAAGTTACTTCCAGGAAAAGCAGGGCTTTTGTTTAACACAGCTCTAACACACATCACCTTCTGGCTGTTTTAAAGAATGAGCAGCAACAGGGGAGTTAGCAGCTGGGAAGGGTTTATCAAAAGCCACAGGAATTAGTGCCAAGAAAAAACAAAATCAGAAATACTGAACTTTTCATTTCTAATGGAACACACAAAACACAAAGAATCCCTTATTCTCTCGGCCTTCAATTTTTATTTTTGAGGGGCATTATCAAAAGTCTTGTATATCATGTCAGTGAATTACTTTAGTATCCTCTACTGGCAATAACCATAAATCTTAACAGCTTGAATTACTGCATCTTTCTAGTCATGCTGACTCTCAAGCTGCTCAGTTTTTGTTTTTCTGCTGTAAATGTCAGACAATGAAGCTACAGTATTATTGTTTACAGGGCTAGAAACTGCTTTAGATCCAAAGATCACAAAGGCCTGACTGAATGAAAGGCAAAACTATGTGTACACAGACACTTCCCTGCTTTGCTGAATCAGGGCCTAACACGTTGCAGTACCTTGCAAAGGTTCATTATTGCACATTATTAGGCTGGAAATTTCCACAGGAATGTCTTGATAACAACTGAGCATGTACAAAGAGCCAAGGAGAGACAGATAATGCACCATGAAGATAGACTGAAGATACCTGCATTTGAGTGTTTGTTCTGTATGAAAGCAATTTTTCTCCATAGCACTTCCCTCCCTCCCTGCCTCCTTCTTATCTCTCCCTGTATCTGAAAATTAGATATTCCAGTGGAAAAGCTGGATTGCTGTTATGAACTCAGGCTGCTATGGGGCTCCTGTCAGAACAAAGCAGGCAGACTTGAATAAATCTGAAATAAAAATCCCAGCTCGACCTGCAAAAGAACATCATGACCTCTCAGCCACCATTATCTCCTACCAAAACTACAGTTCCAGAAACAAAACACAGTTTAATACTGGCTTTATTTTCCAGACAGTCATCAGCCAGGGCCTGTGAGACCATCAATTCCCTCAAGGGAGGCCCAACACCCAGAGCAGTGCAGTGACTGACTAAAAAGACCTGCACCGAAATCAAAGCTCCAAACCCTGCTTTTCATCCCTGACTGAACCTGCATTTTCTCTCATCAGTCTTCCTCTGCCAGTCCACCACAGCACTGCTGTAACCTACAACTACACTCTCCAATGGGATAAACAGTGAAAAATGACATGTGGAGACCTGCTGAGCCATGAAACAATATTTACTCGTGCCAACTAGCAGCACAAAAGCCCTGAAACAAAAGCAACATCACACGTACCAGGACAGCTTTTTACACTCAGCATGACCACCAGAGAATGGATATCTGCTCGCAGCCATGGCTTCAGACTGGTTTTTAACTCCCAATATTATAGTGAAGGGATGAGCATGCCTTGTGTTAAGCATGATACTGCATAGCACATTTTCAGCATCAAAAACTCTTTAGCATACCGAAATTCAGGCACACAAATGTAATGTCAGGATAGACAAGAGCTGTTGCCTTTGCTGCAGGACACTAACATGCCTTCTTCTGTGAACACCAAATTCAATTATTAAAGCTCTCTGAATGTCAAGGGTTTTGAAGCAGCTCTGAAACTTTACCACCTGAAGTGCATTTTCTAAAGTGGCTGAGTTTAAACCACATAACAAAATCTCATTTTTAAGAGGTAGGAGCAGCCTTATGGCCTCTCAGGCACTAGTTCTGGCCTGCTACACCAGTGTTGTTTACTCTTCAGCATTGATTTAGACTCCTGCAGCTCTGGGATTAGAAGCTATTTAGTTAACTGATGCAGCAAAACCAGAAGGATCCCACAGCACTATTAATAAATGGACTTCATAACCAGCAGCTATTCTTTCTTTCATGCCTTTTTCTACAACAAAGGTCATGAAAAAAATTTCTTGGGAGGGAAACCACCCCAAGAGAGACCCACAGATGCAATTGTTCATGTCTGAGAGTAATTTTGAAAATGATCATAAGTTATATAGCCAGAACTGATCCTAACCATACAGACTAATCCCCTGTACAAGTGGTTTTCTGCAATACTGGATTTCTTTTCTTCCCTGCTACAGCTTCAAGATGCAAAATGTGTTTCTGCCCCATCTTCTCCTTTAACCACCTGAAAAGTCCCCAAGTGTCTGCAGCCCTCAGAGTCTGAGCAGGGTCAGAACTCCCATGTGCCATAACTGCAGACTCTAGATGTTTTCACAGGGAGGGTAAGTTATATATAAATGATGACTGAAGAACATGCACCAGAGGAGGAAGATGATAGTTCATTGGTCCCTACTCAAGAGTTCAATGACCCAGTGACATTAAGTTAAATGATACAAAGTGTTCTCCCCCTGCTGACAGGTACTATGCTGGTGTGACATAACCTGTGCTTGCTTATCCTGGGAAAATGAGAAATAAAATAAGGAGAGAAAACAAATAAATAAAATCAACTAAAAAAGTGCTACTGAGTGGTCATCTACAGCACAAAAACTGAGGTAAGAAAAGTGCATGGATATGAGATGGAGGGAAGAAAACAGAAGGTTAGTGGTGACACTGCTGGTAGCAGAGATCCCCAATATAATGTCACTCTGAGCTGTGCTGCTTCACTGACTTTGAAGGCATGGATGGCCACATCTCTGCTGCCGAGTGTCCAGAGGAATGAATCCAAACTGGACATGCTGGACAGGATCGTGCAAACATGCAAGCATAGCAACAGTGCCTCTGAAGCCAACTCAGCTGTTGCTTATCTTGTCCCCCAATGCCTCTGGTTTTAGAGGCAGCACATACAGACCTTTTATTCCCATAGAACAGTTAATCCATCTAAATGGGAGAGCTTATAACTACAGAGCTGCTGTTTTACAAGCCAATCATCTAACCTTCACCTGTATAGAACACGAGGTCGAAGTATGGCTGTTCTTACAGCCTAACATTCTTCCTTCACTGTAGAAATTCGGGGTTTTTCAGTTCTTTCCTTAGGAACTTAAGGTGATTGTCAGTTCATCCAGAAACTACTCCCTGCTAAAACACCTGGTACTGCATTGGCACTGTTGTTGTATCACAGGCGGCAGCGAGCGGATATCTGGCAGACAAGCTCCGTGTGGCTGGCTCTGTGGAGCCTGGAGGGCTCGCTGCTGCACAAACCCAGCAGATGGGACTCTGCAGAAGCCAGTGGAAAAGCACCAAGCTCATGCCAGGGCATAAGCATCGAGCTCATTCCACTCTATTAGAATCCTGCAAGGCATGTGGGCACTCTGTTCCCAAGGAGCAGACAGTGCCCTACAGCAGGGAGGGCTAACTATAGGGTGGACAGGAGGACAAGCTGTTGCAGGTTCTTCCCCACAGAAGCCTACAGGATGGAAAATTTCCCCAGACAGGTAACTTCTTACACCCCAAAGTGGTCCTGCTTAAATACAACATGACTTCACCCGACATTGGAGTCCCTGCCCCGCTTCCTAACAATTATGGAGCAGTCCCATGGAAACAAGCGTGTACTGGGAAACTACTCCTTATTCACACTAGTTACATGTATGATTGAGGAATGAGGGTGAACAACAAGGGATTTACTTCTGACTTCTTTAAAGTTATATGGCTGTTACTGATGGACAGGATTCATGCTGCACACAGTCAATTATGACTGTTCCTCCCCGCCCCATTTTACCTGATGACTAGGTCAATTTTCAGAGATGCGATTAAGAAATTCAGCTCAACACAGAGGAGGCCTCTGAATGATAAGCTGAAGCCCCTTTTCCATGTGTCTCTACAGAGTCACCGGCCTGCTCCCACATTGCCAGGCCTGAAGCTGATGACAGAGCTCCTGCAGCTGCACCAGGCTGTCCCTGAGAGCCAGTAGACAAGCCCTGCCTGCCTCTCAGCTGTGACAGTACCTCAGATGTTCCCACCACCCTAGTGTGACTAAAAGGCCACTGGAGCCCAGAATGGGATCCTATTTGGACACTGGAGAGCTGGCAAAGCAGACACGTGTGTCTGCCTGCACCTGTCAATATAAATGTCTCCTCAGACTGCTTGCTATTTGTGGGACAGACAAGAGCGCTGCACAGAGGGGCAAAGGCAAACACTCAGACAAGTTGTATGGCCTGGGAGGTGATTCAGCTCTGACCAAGTTAAAAGAACAGGTTCTGCAATCTCCTGCAACTGAAACCAAAACCAGGTAGAAACTACCTCTAGGAAGGCAACCACATTCATCTGAGGAAATTGTGCAAAGAATGAACAAGGGCAGATCTCATCTGCAGCTGGGTGATCTGGCAGATACGAACCCTGACTGATTCATCTTTAAAATACAGGCTGAGGATATGTTACCAAAGTATAAACCTGGAGAAGCTCCTGGGATTTTAGCAGAACTATTTCAGGATAATGTTACTGAAATCAGTAGCTGGTACAGTTGGAATTACACCACAGAAAAATCAGATAACCATGACTTTTCCCTCTGCCACAGATTATAATCAGCTGAGCTGCAGCCAGACATGATGACAGACTCAGCCCTTTCTGAGCTGTCAGTGCAGTATGATAATACTGCTGGACAGTCTGACACACCTGGACATTCTGGGATGCAAGCACAGCACCTAACTCGTGGCACACACCCAGCAGAGAGCTGTGAAAGCTACTACTCTGCAAAAGGGTGCAGGTCAGATTGTGAGACTTGGTTCATTTAGCTGATTTGATCCACTGTGGTCGAAGTATTTGATCTCAGCTGATTTCTTGCCCAGCTAAAGGAATGCCTCCAAGATCCAGACAATGCATGAGAATGTAAGTGTAATCAACACTGAGATCATTATCACCGAATTCTGAGCACTGTACACCATTAGGGAGCATAAAACCATTTCTGCAAAGAGTCTTTGCTTCAGCACATTGATCTCACAAAGCAATGCTGTGAAGTGGGAGCTGTCATCGCTGGGGGTCTCAAAAGCCATCCCCAAGCACCTCGGAAATCCAGGTCTCTTATTTAGGAGTCCAAATATTTACTTTAGGCAAAACTATTTTTAGGCAAGTAAATTTGAAATGGACCACCACTGCATATATGTATTTCATATTTCATAACAGTTTCCGTACTCAAAAACTAGATCAATCCCACTTACCTTCAGTGAAGAACAATAATAGGATACAACCTAAACCTATATTAATCTGAACATTTGGCAAAAAATAAGCTTAGTGCTCAAAGGCTGAGCTTGACATTAAACACCAAAGTTCAGGTATCTTCAGTTTTCAGAATATATTCTACAATAATTTATTACGAGGAATGTTTCTCTGCTGCAATTTCAGTTTCACCCTGAAATCAATTACTAGTCCTGTCTAGTGGCTCATGCCCCCCTGAAAGGAAATATTTCATGCTGACAGTGGTGTTGGTACCTTTGTCTGTGAATCAACAGCAGCTCCTTGGTTAACCAGAACCTCTGCTACATTGACCCTGTCCTCTTGAGCAGCCAGGTGGAGGGGCGTCAGTCCACTCTGTAAATCAGAAACAACAAGTAACAATCTTCAGAGGAGGCACACGGATACTAAAATGCAAAGTCAGGTATCAGTATGACTCGAAACATCCGACTGAATTTAAAGGAGTTACACATTCCACTTTCACTGTACAAGGTGCTTCACAATTGCATTGTTTATCTGCAGGAAAGTGCAATTCAAAAGCCAGGAAGATGATGTTTCTTCAAGACAAGGAACATTTCTCCACGCAGTGCTACATGTGGGATAGCACATCAGATCACTTTAAGGAAAAGTCACATAGCATAATCTTTACCTCTTAATTCATTTCCTTATAATGAGTCAGACTTTAAAAGCAATATTGAATCACAGTTTACACTTCTGCAAGTTTTTGGGAAGTTACATTCACTCAGTTTTATCCTTTCCTTTTACTTCTCTACTTGATCATTTTCAGACACAAACACAAAAGAATAAGACGGCATTTCTCTGAGATGAGGCCCATTTCTCTCTGCTCAGAGAGTATACAGACTTGACAGAGAACATGTACCAACAGGAATTTTTCTTACTTAAAACTCATGATGTAAATATCCTTAAAACCTCAGAAAACTATGCAACTTTCTGCCACATAACAGGGGTAGAAAATAAAGGGGGTAGAAGAGAAAATCTGCTGAGGAGATGTTGTTAGGGATGAGAAAGAATATCCTTTACTTGCAAATTAGGGTTCATTTTCTCTCCTGTTCCTACTGCCTTTAGCACCAAGGACAGAAGAGCAATTGGTAGCAGTTGTCACACCAGGCACAAACATTGCTAAGCTCCCTACCCTTCAACCCAAACCCATATCCACAGTGCACTCCCTACCAAAGGCAGTTATTTTGAGAGTGTCCCACTGCATTTCCCTCCGAGATGCAATCCTGATGATAACACAGCTTGGGTGGGTCACCTTACACAAATATGTAACAGTAACCACGTCTAAATTACCAATGGAGCCTGGAGAGTAATGGCCAAACCTTCCAAAGGATTTAATAAGTGCTCAGTATGGGGGCTCAGTATGGCTGCTGAGGATGCAGCTCCCAACCATTCCGTGGGTCCTGAAGAAATAAATGCTCTTTTTACTCCCATTGCCAAACTGCAAAACTCAGAAGCCAGTGTGCTTTAAACACCTGGCTTCAAATGTAGAGGTGCTGTGCTCTGAGGAAATGTGCCTCCCTGAGAGGGTATGAGGGGAATTACTCCCAAAAGGCGGTGTTATCAGCACAAGGAGAAACTGGAGATTACAACTGAACAGTAACAGACTGAAGGATGCTGCTGCAGGTAATTAACCTCTGGTGGCACTGAATTGATGTGCCAAGCACTTCAATCATGCTCCCTGTATTAGCCTCAGCAGCAAAACGAGATAGCCAAGGGATGCAGAACACATACATGGAAAATTCCCCTGTGGGGATACAAGGTCCATCCTGCACTGCATAAGCCCACACACCATTGAGACTTGTGGGGGAAAAACAAAATCCACATCTGCAGGAGAAGCTTTCTGAAGGAGAACCCACAAATAATCAAACTGTAAAGTTAGACACAGGAAAACACAGCAGCAATACCCACTGCCTCAGAGGACACTGACTCTTCCTACCTGCTGAGAATAAGAAATCCTTACCACGAAAAAAATTTTTATTGCCTCTCTAGTCTAGCCACACAAATCCATACTGAAACTGCACTTGACAATATCAAAAAACGATGTCTAGTAGGGCATTTAAAGAATTAAGGCTGCACATTTGCTAGAAACACTATAGAGCAGACTTAATAGCCTATGAATTCACACATAAGCTAAAATATACCAACTTTCCTTTCCTACCACCAGGAGAAATTACACCAAAAGTCACTGTGGTCTAAGGAACATACCCTGGGAGGGGGAAGAATAACTTATATTAAGGAATAAAATCTCAGACAAAGTTGCTGTTATTATCCTATTAAAAAAGTCAGCATCCCTGAACAAGTCAGCTGTTACCATTAGGTGGTAATATTTGTTACTATTTGCTGGTACATGTTACATATTTTGTTATAAAACATTATGGTGCTAAAAATGTTACAAATACAATACAATTTACAAAAAAGTACATCAAATGTTACAATTACACATGTAACAATTGAAAAATGGGCAGGCATATTCCTGGGCTGATAACTGACAGGTGCCAGCCCTGGTAGCCCCTGTGGGGAGGAAGACATTTTCTCTCTGGGCATGTTTTGGCAGACTAGCATAAATTAATGCTGGATTAATAAATTACACTGCAGCATGTGTTATCACCAAACCTTGGGCACTACAAAATCCAGTTCATTCGGTGTGACATGGCGTGCTGCTCCCTGCTAGGAGAGATGATGATGTGTACTCAGACACCTGCAGCGGCTTTCAGCACGCGCGGAATCCCAGTGGGCAAAATTTAATTGCAGGTGCCTCTCCTTCTCATCACACATTTGTTCACTGCCTTGGCCCCGGGCAGGGGGAGCACTCACCTTGTTGCTGAGGTTGACGTTAGCATTTCTGGAGAGCAGCAGTGACACCATGTCCACGTGGCCGTCCTGGGAGGCGAGGTGCACGGGGGCGATGCCCTGCCTGGTGACGGCGTTGGCGTCGGCACCGTACTCCAGCAGGGTGGTGGCAATGTCCATCTGGTTCTTCTTGGCAGCTATGTGCAGTGGGGTGTAGCCATTCTGCCAACAGAAAGCACTTCATTGCCAGCTGCTCATTGAACAAGGTGATAAATCACTTCTCTGCACCTACCCAACTCTGTGAATAATTATGCCATTAGTTCTAAAAATTCTGTCAAACACAGTCAAATACAATGTTAACAAGCTGTATGAACTAATGTATCCGACCTTAAAGCAATCTTTTTTCTTTTGAAAGTACTGCTACAAAGAGGAGAATTCTAAAGTAAATTTTCGGATTTGGTAAAAAGTATTGTTCAGAAGAGGACAACCTACAGCAACAGGACTTTGAGTTTTGTTTCATAGACATTTGCTACTTTTCCTTAAATGTACATAAAATCTTTAACAAACTGAAGAGCAGGATGTGTGTTCATAACTCAGAACAGCTGTTATTGTTTGGGTTTTTTCCCATTTCCCAGTGTGAATGAAAGCATTATGTACATGAAATATGGCCTTTCTTGCAGCATTTACCCTAAACCTTACTGACAGGCTGTTTTTTTCAGATCAAGGGAAAACTAAAGCATATAACTTTAGAGTCATGCATTCCTTTTTTTTCCTTCCAATATGTGTACCCAGGGAGCTCACTACTAAAAATAAAAATGCAGTATCTATTGCATGATATAGTTTTGTAATTCTAAAAAAAGACAGACAGGCAGAAAATAGATAAACGGATATGAAGAGTAACTGATCAGCACGCAAACACCCAAACTCTGATGGAGATATGACCAGCTTTTGGTACAGTTTGCAATGACTGTTTAATCAAGAACTTCCTGTCTTTCAGAAATACATTAGCCCTCATTTTCAAGCAAATGACAAATGTGCACACATTTGCATGTGACTAAGGGATAAGGTCGGGCGGGTGAGACCCAAGCTGCATAAACCATTTTGTATTTTCGTATGGTACCATTTGCATCTCAGATTACCCAACCCAATAAAATCTACCTGAAGGCACAAAGCATTCACCTGGCTGGGCTCCTCCCTGCACCCACAGGGCAGCAGTGCTGGACTGAACAGGAAGGGAGGTCACAAGAGATGCAGAGCAGTGCAGGTATGAGCAAGGAATAAATACAAATGATTACAAGAGAGCTTGAATAGGAACCTGGCAGCAAGAGATGCACAGCACTAGTTTCATGTGGAACAGGTTCTGTAATCTTCAAAATTCAATTCAGGTTCAGTTCAGACCTTGGATACTAAGATATCTGAAAATGACACTCAGGAAACACAGTGCCACTATCAATAAAGGAAGCACATGGCCACCGACTTTTCACTTTGAAGATAAAGTGCTTCAGGAAAAACAAACACAATCCTCTCCCTTAGACTTCCTGCATGAGACTGTCATGTAAAACAACCTTTGCCACACAAGCACCTAACAAATCCTAAATACTACATGCTAAATCCTGCTAAAACGTGTCCTTTAAATAGAGCTCATATTATATTATGTAAAATAACAAACGCAGTTTCCAAGCCTTTTCCTCAGAAATGGGCACGTATTGCTGTCAGGGGAATGGACAGCAGCAGGTTGCCAAGAGAAGGCAAAAAGAGAGCTGAAAAATAAAAGCTGAAATTCAGCTCAGTCCCAGTCTGCATCTTCTCCTCATAAGGGCAGCACTGTCACTACGCATAGATGGAGAAAGGAACAGAGAAGTTTAGAAGGAAGGGTATTGGGTTGTTCTGGTTGCCAGGGAAAAGAGTGGAAAAAGGGAAAATGGTTAAAGATGAAGGGACAGAGGAAAACTAAGGCTTTGGGGATGGTGTGGAGAGGAAGAAAGGCACTGTAAAGTGGCTGCCAAATTCAAATTAGGGATAAGCCTCATGTGAAATTAGGCACAAACCTAATTTTTGCCTATAAAAGAGAAGAATGGTTCATGAGAATAACTGTACCACAGCACTGTACTCTGACATGCCTGTTTCCCATACTCTGTCCTTACCACTCTTCATGGCAAATTTTGCTGGGCTTGGCTAATGAGCCACTCTTGAGACCAGTGTTAAAGACAGTGGTGTCACAGGAAAGGCAACTACTGATGAAACTAACTGTGGAGCCAGTGACGAGATATGACATAACACATTTATTTACTGGACCATATTTACAAAAAAACGGGAAATCATCTGCTGTTACCAACATCATCTTTCGGACGAGTGCACAGTGGGTGCCCGCAGCAACAAACATGTTGTGGTTAATTTTATTTAATATTGACGCTCTGCTCGGCGCTGCCGTGGCTCACTTGCTGCAGCGCACTAACAAATGCTTTCTTTTAGGCACACTTACAGCTGGCACTTGGAGGCCTCAAGGCAGCTGCAGAACTGTTCTGTTACAGATGGGAACGCTAAGGTGACCTGACACACGGGTTTGTGCAGTGCTGTACCACAGTCTATAGGGCTTCCACCTTGGTTTGGACTTCCCAAGCCCTTGGCTGCTGCAATCCCTGCCCCTACAGGATGCACAGCTCCCACTGGCAGCTCCTTTCAGTGAAAACTGGGTCAATGCCTTCTCATTCTCTTCAGAAGGCCCCTTCTTCCCCCCAGTGGCATTTGAGAGTGCTGTGCTGCAGTAGTGAAAGATCAGAGATCACTGGAGCTCCTCCCCCGGGGCACTGCTCTGGCAGATTGCTGCTATTGACAGTATTGATCTTACACTGCACCGTTGCTGCCGGCGCTCTGTGTTTATTTAACTTCCCCCTCCTTGCACCACCAACTCTGGACCATGTGTGGCACACTCCATCCTCTCCTTCAGCCATGTAGAAGGCCTCCAGTGCCATGGCTGCACTCAGCCATGTGTGAGAGGAAGGCAACCAAGGAGCACTGTCCATCT
Organism: Pachycephala philippinensis; assembly: GCA_013397055.1. Classification (NCBI taxonomy): domain Eukaryota; kingdom Metazoa; phylum Chordata; class Aves; order Passeriformes; genus Pachycephala; species Pachycephala philippinensis. Next base: position 901,564 of record VWZT01009623.1, read on the forward strand.
AGCTACAATACTGGCTTTTCCACTAGCTCTCCTTTCTCCACAGGGCTTCTTTTTATGCAGTGATTAAAGGAAATTATCTGGATTGTTTCAGATGAGGAATTTACACTGCACTTAACCTGCTTTAACCTACATATGTTTCCATCCTGCTTTACCTAGTGTTGCTGTTCAAATATCGATTATATTTTGATTGATTATAGTATTTATCCATGCCATACTTAAAACTGGGATCCACAAAAGAAACAGACAGTTTAAGCTCCTCTAAATTCTCTTTGTTCTATGCACTACTAGAATAAATTTACATATTTACTCTTTCATATCCTCTGAAACCTTACACTAGGTATTGTCTTGCCTACAGTAAATTACAATCAAAGCAGGGCTGTGACTGGTTTTATTTCTTGCCAGACCATTTACGCTGGGGTAGAAGCATTGTGAAGCACGTGAATAATTACATATATTGTGCTGAGAAACTTATCTCACATCAGATGTCATCCTGTGGCACAATACAGGAGAAATACCCCTGTACAGATGGGCTTTAACCCCAAGCTTGCCCTGCACAGACCTTAAGATGCAATGATACAAAGTTGGCTGGCTTGGAGAAGTTACTGAAGAGACTGGACTGATGAAAGCAAGGCCCAGTATTTTCCGAGACTGAAACTGGTGATTTAAAGTGTTTCTGCATCTTTATTTGCTTTTTTTACTGCTCTTTTATTCACCTGCAGAATTATTCTAGCAGCTTTATGCGGATGTGAGACATTAACAAGATCACTGAGCCTCCTGTAACTGCAAACACACGCAGCCTAGAAAGAACAGGGGTAGGGAGGGAATAAAGCGACACAAAAAGCCTGGGTATTGCTCTCCCAGAGCGGCCAGTACTTGTACCTTGGCAGAGGCATGAGGTGAAGCTCCCTGGTCCAACAGGAGGAGGGCCACTTTTTGATTATCGTAGTGTGCAGCTACATGCAGTGGTGTTAAACCGCTCTAAAAACACATGCAGAACAAACAAGTGCTGTTACAGACCCTCTCCAGGGGAAACTCAGCAGTTTGGAGAATTTCAGTAGATAAGGTGAAAAAACACATTCGTTACTCATTCGTGTATCCAGAGTCATTGGGAACTTTTAGAATCAAAAAAATAAACTAGAAATTTGGAAATCCTTCCTGAGCTGTGAAAGCCCCATTCACTTTTCCCAGGGATGAACGGAGAAGCACATATCTGTGCTGCCCTCAGGGTAAGGAGGTCACACCCTCGGCAATGTTTTCCTTTTACTGCAATGGCTAAGTAAACTGCCCCTTGGATCTGTAAAAATCCAAGCTGGGCTGGTTTAAAAAGCTGGAGGTCCTGTTGGCCTTTGCCCTCCTGTCATGAGACCTGGGGAAGCAGAGCCAGCTGCCCAAATACTCTGATAAGGACTGTAAACAGTCTGGGTAGAACACAGGAGAATGGTTTGTCTCCATTCCCCTGGACGTGAACACAGAGCACATCATTTTGTTGTCAATTATTGTCAATAAAAGTCCCTTTCATAGAGAGTTTGCTGGCTCTTGGCAGCCCCAGCAGGGACTGGAATACCACATGAAACCAATTCCAGCTAAACCCAGGCTGTGGATACTAGTGTGATGGTAAGTAGGGAGGAGGATATTATTAAAATATTATCTGGTTTTAGATATTTGCTGTGCAAGTGGCAGAGGCTTCTTCCATCCTACCTTTCCAGCAGCATCAGGAGATGCATTCTTCTGCAGCAGGAGGTTGGCTACCTCGATCTTCCCGTACTTGGCAGCCACATGCAGCGGAGTAAATCCTTTCTGTAAGAGAAAGCAGTTACATAGCAGCCCTGGCCACTCTTCTCAGGGTGAGGTTTGTCTCTGATCTGCAGGGATGCAGCCGTTTCCAGCCATCCCCTTATGCAGCTCTGAGTACAGGCAGCAAATCTGCAGATTCCCACCTGCCCTGTGGGTCTGGAGGCCCTTCCCTGGCAGGGCAAAGCACTGTCTACATTAAACAAGGGAAGAGTCGGTTCCTTTCTTCACGCTACCAAAGACCCAAGGACAAGCTTATCAACACCCACCTGGAATTTCTGCCCTGCATTCCTCTCATTCCGAGAAAATGCATGTCTGATCACTGGGATGTGTTACACATCAGGTCCTGAGATACAAGCATGAAGCTTTGTACCCTTTTAACAAAAAGTAGCTCACCCTTACACTGTTTGTACATGTACATGACTCTTGCAGCATTTAATTCACAAGCAGCCCTTGATACAGGTATGTTTTATGACTCAAGCTGGCACTCCTGCAGCTTGCTCACCTTGGTGATGATAGACAGAGATGCACCATGATCCAAAAGAACAGAAGCTACGTCCTCGTGCCCTTCCCGGGCAGAAAGGTGCAGGGGTGTGTAGCCTGATGTGGTGGCTGCATTGGGAGATGCTCCCTGCTGCAGCAGCTGCTGCACGATGTCTGCTTTCCCCAGGCGGGCAGAGATGTGCAGCGGCGTTTGGTCATCCTAAACACAGGGGGAACAACACAGGCCTGCATGAGAAAACTGCACCTCACGTTGGGACACAAAATATTTGCCCATGTTCTGTCACTTTTGAACATTGCAGATGGGTGTTAATTCTACTGAGGTCTTACCTAGCGAATGTTGCATACTGGCTTTCTCTTTGTCTTATATATAATACAGATACCTTGTGCTTTGTTAGTGCATCACAAAATATTCCAGACAGGGACATAATCCGCAGAAGTTAATAAATTTATCAATTTTCTTCCTTATCTGGATTTGCCTCACTTTGCTTTGCAGACCTTTCTTAAAACACAGCCACTGCATAATTCTGGTCCTCACATCTTGATCTCTTTCATGTTTCACAGCAATACTGAATAGCTCAATCAATTATTGCCTGGAAACTTGCATAAAGTATCATATTTTTTGTGCTTTTTTAACTGGTGAATGATTTTTTTGTATTTTACAGATAACTTTTCCATAGATGTAACTGATTACAGAGCACGGTGTGGAAATTAATTGTCACTTTCTCATTTGGTTTTGTATTTTTGTGCTCCCCACTCTATTGTACAATCTTTGGATTAAGCACACCATCACAACAGAGTGGCCAAACATCTTTCTCTCCCCATTTTCCCCCTGCTGAATTTCCTGCTACCCCACGTCCTGCAGTTCTGGGCTGTTCTCTGCAAGGGAGACTTCTGCCCATGCCCATCCTACAAGAGTGATTTTACACCTCTGGGATTTAGGATGGGAGAGTGCCAGGATATGAATGCTGCTCCTCTGCAGGGCAATTCTTCTCTGACTGGGGAAAAATCTTTGTGGTTCTTAAACGATTCCAGTTTGTGCCTGTTTCCCACAAATTTCTCACAGCTGATGTTACCACTGGTGTATAATCTACTGCTTGCTTTTAGTTGTTATTTATGATAACAAATTGATCACAGGCAATGGCAGTTTGCAGAAATTAAATCATTCTGTGAATTTACTCAGAAAATATTTGCATGACTGTGCTTCTGAGCACGAGCTGTTCACTTTCAAGGCTGTCTTTGGAGATTACAAACCACATGAATCAGTTCTATTGTCAGGCTCCTTGCAGATATAAAGTGTATCAGCTATAAATATTTAGTCAGAGTTCCTTACAAGTAGAGTAAGTAGATAAGTAGATATAAGTAGATAAACTTACCAGTAAACTTATTTATGACCCAATTCACACTGAAAGAAAGGTTTGTTTTTTTAATTATATCCATTTTATCACCATTTGGGGAAAAAAATATTTCCTGAGTTTACCTATTAAGACTGCTATTTATTGCACCCATTTATCTCCTTGCCCTGCCTGTTTCCTGAACTCTTTGATTTCCATAATATTGTGTATTGTTCCTTCATGCCTCTTGACCACTTCTTTTTCATCCACCCTTACCTTCCTCAACTGCAATTGTTTCTATAGGATCTGTTCCTTCTTTCCAGCCCTCTGCCACATCCCCTCGCTGTGCCTCCTTCCTTTAGGTGGTGTTCTGTAGAAGCCTAACCATTTTTGAATGCATGCAGGCTGTTGCTTTAGGGACATGACAGCAGACACCAGAAGCCTGGGGTTTCCAGTTCTGCTGGAATCATGGCAGTTTTGGGGAATTCCTCTGCCTCCTTAAGTCCCACTTCAAAACACAACTCTTCAAACACATGATAATTTCAATTAAAAACCAGGATGGTATCAGCCTGACATCTGCCTTCTCTCCAGATCACTCGTGACTACAGTAAAAGGGTCCATAACAAAGTATCAGTGGGCATCACACAAAGGACCTCGGCTTCACCTCTTTCTCATCCCGAATGACACACAAAAGATGAATGTGAGTCCTTGATTTGTCCAGTACAGATTATCCAGGTTTGTTACACCCGGGCCATGTCCTCACCTTGGCTTTTGCCTCCACCTGGGCTCCGTTCTGTACCAGGTACCGGACGACCTCTGTCTGGCCAGCTCTGGCTGCCATGTGCAGCGCTGTCTCTCCTCTCTGCACGCAGCAGCAAAAACACAACAGAATTAAAAACACACTGCAGGAAGAGCAAACACCAGCGCATTTCAGCAACACAGAAACAGCGGTGACCCAGCTCAGAATGATCTCCTCTAGAAAACTCTGCTGTGGTGGTCTGTAAGATGTAAGATTAAATCAATATTTGACCTGTCACTGTGTGCTGCAAAGCAATTTTTGGCAGGGTCAGTTTCCCAACACAATAGTGCCTTTGTCACTGTTTTTTGCTGAGAAGAGACAGTGCAATTTTTTTATCACTAGCATTTTACTGACAATGTTAAAAATTAAGTCCATTTAAATAGAGCTGAATTTAGTAAAAAATGTATTTCAAATTTTGTATCTCCAGGCACACATACATTTGTCTTCCCTCCTGTAATGCCTTATGCCCCTACTATCATTTGTTATCTAACAAGCACTGAGGCGATTGAACAAGAAGGGAAAAAAAAAAAATTACTGAGCACATTAATCTAAAGCTTCATGGACTTAATGAAAGACAAATCCAAGGAAATCAGAACAATTCAGCAGGGAAAGTGGTTTCTACATTTTTGGGTATCAATATGTCTTTAGGTACAAACAATAATTAACTATTAGGTACAAATTGCTAATTAAAAAACGATCTTGCATTTTTACATAATTTAATAGAAGTAGCAGGTGAAGACTTCTACAAAATATTGTCCTCTAGCTGCACCTGTGTATGGAAGGTGAAAGGGAGATTTTGAGGCCAAACTGTTAAAGAGGATCAAAAAACTTCTGCTTCCCTTTCACTTCCCAGCTTTCAAACACCCAACCAACAGCGAGTTTGGTTTTTACACATGCCCCAGGAGCCTTGGGGCATGCAGCACACAGCCAGCAGAAGAGCGTGCTCGGACGGCTGGATGGACACAGGCAATATGTCCCCACAGTCTGCTGCAATCTGTTGAATTTTCCTTAAATGGCAGACCCCTGGGGGCTCGGGAAAGGATTGCTCAAGAGTCAAGCACAGATCTCTAAAATTACGTACAAGACGCTGCAGTACGTTCTCATTCTTTACTTCAGAAAATCACGAGATTAGAGCTTGCTAAGGGTCAGCCCCTTTGGAACTTTCCTCAACTTGCCAAGCATCTCCCAAGTAGGAGTCAGCAGGCTGCACCTTCCCATGACTCCAGCACGAGCCACAGGTGCTGTGGAGGTGGCCAGTGGACAGAGGAACCAGGCACTTGATCCCAGTACTGCTCCCAGATACTATCACACTCCCAGAGCCGCCCTGCTGGAAGGAAACCCGTGACTCACCACGTTGGTAGTGTTGGGGGATGCTCCATGATGCATTAGCTGCGATACAATATTTACATGTCCCATGAAGGCAGCAACATGGATTGGAGTTAGGCCCGACTGAAAAACAGACCAAAATCCCATTTAAATACCTGCTTCCACATTCCTTTACAAGAATGCCATGAGGAAAACATAAATTATTCTGACATGAGTAAATCCAGGTGCTTGCTCTTCTGAGAGGGTTTTATCTTCTCAAAACCATATACAAGTGCTTAAACGAAAGGGCACTTCCAATTCCAAAGGGAATGGGAATCACCTATGAGTGTGGTTCATGAGCAAACATATAAACCTTCTAGGAATTCTGTAGTTCTTCATCAACAGTCAACCACAGCTAAGCAAGGTTAAGATCAGGCATTTGCTAAATATCATCTTGAAACAAACAAACAAAAAAGGTAGGAGCATTGCTGGTACAAAGGTGAGGCTTTCTGAAACATTCAGCTTGTGCACAAAAGATCATCATGGATCTGTACCACTGCCCTTACACAGGACATGAAAGCCCAACTGGAGAGAAAGAGAGGGAGGGAGAAGGAGAGGGGGAAAAAGGGAGCAGTCATTCAGCAGGGCATGACCTCAAGGATTTTGCTTTAAAAATCCCATCAGTAGTTAATATTTCCCCACGTAGAATCACCCTAAAGCCTCTTCACAGCTGCTTCTGCACAGCTGTACCAACAGTCAGCCAGAGCCCTCAGAAGGGCGTTTTGCTACCAGGAGATGGAGAAAGCTCAGTGGATCTCTGCAAACCCCCACGATTTAGGCAGCTTCTCCACATATATTACAAGTCCCAGAGGGTAGAAGTGAGGAAAACATTTATTTTCCTTTCTCATGCAGAACAGCAAACGTGAGCAGGAAGGCAGAACAACTGGCTGAGTGTGTTACTTCTTTCACCTGTTCCAACAATTCAATCAATGCTTCTAGAAGTTTTTAAAAGCTAGTCTGGAGCTACAAAGACTGTAGTCAGGGCAGACTCCTCTCCCTCAAGCAAGCCAGGAAGGGATCTGTATGGTTTGCTGATGAATAATTAGAACAACCCCCCACACATTAAATCAAACTCTGTTTTGAGGAGATGAACTATTCCCCATTGCACCTTGTTTAATCCATGGAATTCCCTGTCATTGGCTAACATGGCTCATTCCACAGTGGTCACACATTCATGTAAGTTATCCTTCCTCCTCTCCTAACTTGGTACAATATACATAAATGTAGATAAAAATTCCCTTAGGTACTTAATCAATCCCTGAATTGTGCCAAGAACTGGGTGCAGACTATCTCATGCTGACTGAAGTGACAGCTTATGGATTTCTGTCTAGCTGATTCGTGATGTCCTATGGTGGTGGGCCAATATAACTTCTTTGTGGAAAGCCAAAACAAGGTTTGAATTAAACCACTTTTTGAAACAGGACTTGAGTGAAGCATAGTCTTCACCTCAACGTCTGTAACAGAGCAAATTTCATCCTCAGTGCCTTAAACTATAGAAAAAAAAATTGGCAGAAATGGTAAATTTTAGAAAAAATTTTATGTTATATTTCACTTGTTATTCTCACTGTAATTCCAACATATATCAGTTGTTTGTGATTCATTACAGTAACTGACTTTATTGTTCAGTTTTATTATTTCATAATACCTAGTTGAAAATAATTGTTGACTTGATTGGTCCATGCTCTTTCAGAAATATTCCAAGATTAATCAACACAGTTACAATGAAATTTGTAGGAACAGCAAAGACAAGCATGGAAAGACCATTTCTTACCTCAGTTACAGCTTGAATCGATGCACCGTGCTTTAGAAGAAGTTCCATTACTTTTATTCTGTTCTTCTTGCAGGCAATGTGAAGAGGTGTGAAACCATTCTGGAAATGAGAAAGAACACACTTTTTGATGCCTCATGTGTCATTTAAAAATAGAATTGTGCATGGAATTCACATAAAAGATTTTTCAATTTTAACAAAACACCTCCCAAATTTGTTTTGGCTTTACTAAATTTTTCATGTAGAAGAAAGAAAAAAATTTCTAAAAAGGTAAAGATCTCTTTCATATATCCAGTTTTAATTATGAACTATATTGCCCACTCCAATAATTAATTTTAAAAATCTTCAATTCACGCAAAACTATCAAACCCTTATTTTTTGCTTGCCACATTCACTTTTAACTGGGTGGGGTTTTCTGCTGGCGTTTTTGGGGGATTTGGGGTGGGCTTTTTTGGTTGGTTTTCTTTTGACCTTTTAGAACTGCTGGTTAAAAAAGCACTTTGCCTTTTACAAGCTCTGGAATTTACATCTTCTAAAGTATTTTTACTACTTGGTTTTGGGCTTTTTTTATTCATTACCTGTCAGCTTACTGCAACTACAAGTATTTCACCCCTTCCTTTAAAAAGAATGTGTGCAATGGAGTAAACATTAGAACTACAATCTTAGTGTGAGATGACAGCACAGAAAACAAGTAAATCAGGAAAATAAGCTGTCCAGAGCACCCATGATTGGTACAGTAACATCAGAGCACTGAATGCTGATGCTGCTCTGTACAAAAAAGCCTTTGCAGAACATTCTGAAAACAACTGGCAGAGCTGGCCCCTCAGATCTGATCAAAATTACCTTTTTTTACCTGCCCTATAGTAATGAATATTGTATGTTTTCATGATGTGAGGTCCATGCCATTGTCTGTTCCAGTGCAGCAGCTCTCACACCTCTCCTTGGCAGTGGACAGTGTCCAGGGTGAGCTCAGGTGTGTTTCAGGGAACAGAGAGCTCCAGTTCCAGGTGCTGCACTCACACTCCTTCTGCTTAACCACCCTGAGTGGGGACCAGGGCAGAGTAAAAGGAAACACTACAAGATTTAGGGGAGAAGGGCATTTGTGACTGGGTTACCAGACCAGTGAAAGGCCACTGCCAGCAACTCTAACAAGCTAAACCTGATGATGATTTGATTACTTCAGAAGGTAAAAATAAACATTACAGGCCTATGACCCTCCCCACTTGCCAGTTGTAGTGAACAAATCCCACGTATCATAAAAGCTTGACCACAGACACCTGAATACAGGTTGATCTGACACAAAAAACAGAGGGGCTGAGAGAAGAAAATCTGTGGAGCCTGTACTGTTTTCAAGAGAGCCAATCCCACCTGGCTTGTGAGGGTTTCAGAAGCTCACATAACTTTTCAGGAGTTGAACGAGTTAGCATCAGGCTGTGAACCCAATTCATGTCAGAATGTAAATTCGTTTGGAACAGTTATTGAAGAACAAATCAAAGACCCATTTTAAATAGAATGGATTGGGATTGCAATTTGAACAAAAGGCATTAATGTGTTCTGTTTGTATGCAGTTTAACTGCACTAATGTATTTTGCTGCTGAAGTTGTTTTTAAAGTAGAAAGGCATATGATTCCACTGACATAAAATACCACAAACACTCATTATGTAACTCATTCCTACCTTTTACTGTTTCACATCATTGAGAACTTAAAAAAACTCCCTCAGTTTTAAACACTGCTGATTATTTTCTCTGTACAAACACTTGGAAAATAAGGATTCTCTCCATACCAAAACCTACAGCAGTTACATCTGCAGCTGTTTCATCTATTCATAATCATAAAAAGCTACCAGGAGGCAGAAGTGCTCTAGTTACACTAGAAATTCATGAATCACTGCTGACTGTCTGCAAGCAAAGGTCTGCTCTGATTGCACGATACATTATTAACACTTTGAACCTCGAGTGTCTGTTCTTGGGCCGTGGCAATAGCAGCACATGCTCACTGCCAGCCATCAGCAGATAGAAAATAACTCCCCTGTAAGTCTCAGCACAACTTCGCAGGAATGTTCAGCTGTGAGCAGCGCCCTGCTGTGTACTCACCAGTGCTTTGGCATTAGGATTGGCTTTCTTGTCCAAGAGAACCTTGGCAACTTTGTAGTGGCCGCAGTGGGCAGCGACGTGCAGCGCAGTCAGGTAGTCATTGGTGACGTCGTCTACAGGCACGTTGTGCTGGATCAGGAGCTGAACACAGTTTAGATGATCCCCTTGTGTTGCCATGTGCAACGGAGACAAACCATTCTGCCAACAGAGAGAGCCAGCACGCACCGGTTAGAGGATGCTGGGAGAAGGGAAACTCCTCCGCCTTGTTCTCGGAGCGTTTGTTGTATGAAGAATTTTAGGAGCCCAGAGAGCACCCAAAATAAACTTAACATGTTCAGTGTAAGGATGGGGGTTCTTACTCCAGAATTTGAAGCTTGTTTGGTTAGAGTTTGTAGGCAGCCCCACACTGAAAAACTGATATAACATACCAGCAATGCTCTAAATGTAGCTTCTTTCAGCCAGTATGGCTCAGACAAGCTGCTCCACTTACACGACTTACGTGAGGAACAGCACTTTGTGACTTCCAACACCCCAGCTAGGGAATCTGCTGGGTTTCAAAGCTGCCTTAACCTCACCACTCTAATGTGGCCTGTATACACCAGGCATGACAGCACAGGTCACAGCATCACTCAGTGGACACTGCAGCCTTCCTTCACCCCTCCACTCGTGTTTCCCTGAATTTGGGTTGTACGCATGCTTACACCACATTGCACAGCTCTGGAGACCACTCTTCCCAGTCCATGTTGGTAAAACACCAAAAGTTTCAACTGGGCTAAAAATCTCTGAATAAAACCTCCAAGCTGTGACCTACCAGCAGCAGCAGTAAAGCTGTTCCACCAGGGAAACACCTGAGAGAGATTCCTGCACTAGTGAATTGTTTCTTGCAGTGTTTAAAATAGTGAACAAGCTGCCAAAATATATTATATTTCCAGAGTAAAACCATGAGAGAAAATTCTCAAAAATTGAAAAGACTGACACTATTTCATGATGAAAGATTAAAAAACTACACCAGAATGAGAGAGGCTTTGTTAGCAGTGGTACACAGCTCCTTCTTCCAACTGTATTTTTTTCTACTCGATTCTTCTAATGCCAAAATTAGTTTTGAGTGCAGAAGCTATTCCTGTAGCAGCACACAATAGTTTATAAGCTGTAAGTGAGTGCCAGTACACTGTGTCTGCACCGTGAGACACAAACCTTTGCTCACAGACGCAGTGCCCTCATGTGACCGCAGCCAGCAAAGGCAAAGGAGCGAGGAAAACCAGCCGAGATCGCGGCTCTCTGAAACAGAGCCTTCCCTCACCCTTCCCGGGGCCGTGTGATAACAGCAACAACAACCATGCGAAATAAAGGTGGAAATACGCAGTGAAATAATTTTTTAAGTCGAGAAGGAAGCAGGATGGTGAAAGCAAACAGGCGCATCCTGTCAGAACTGCAGAGCAGCTCACAGGCGGTGCTGAGACACAGATACTCTTGGACACTGTAATATCCTTCAAGTAAGATTATCTCATGGGCATCTCACTTGTGATTTGTGTTGGCTTGGATAAGCCTCTCTCCCATTCCCAAGGGCTACTACAGCAATTATCTGCATGGAAGCTTGATACTAGCAAGGCATTTTAAATGTTTTCACTGTCTTCTAGTGTAGTTAACAGCAGAAAAAAAAAAGAAAGATTAATTTCCCTTGGTCACTGAGCCCTCCTGGTAACAGCCTATAACGGATGATACTTTTTAGGTGAGAGTAAAAAAAATCATGAAACTTTAAACACCATTCTGCTCCATTTTTATAAGAAAGATCCTTCAGGTGAAAAGTGTCATTCTTCACAATAACAGCCAATAAACCGTGCTTATTAATGGAGTAAGAGATTGAGGAGTTGATATGGAACTCCCTTACAGGGGAGACTTGTACCAAAAAAACTGACATTGATGGAAAAGAAAGGAGGAAACAGAGCAGCTAGATGCCAATTTGAAAAATCTGCAAAATGCTTGATAAAAATCTGTCAAAAACGAGAAATGCAGCAGCTAGCCAGACTTCACACAGAAAAGCAAGAGACAAGACTGGATGCTAGAGAAGTTGATGAAGACAAAAAAATAACTGGAAAGTTGTCTTTTGTTATACCCTAAACCAGGCTTAATTCTGTTGCAGTAGAAGATTCTCTATAATCTTACACAAGTCAGTTAATACTTCAATGCCACATTGAAAATAAAAATATTACATGTAAGAGTGTTCTCCAGGCCCATATCCTGCATGTGAGAGACAACTCAGCAACGACCCTCAGAAGTGATCTGGTACTTTAGGATGGAGCCACTTTATCAATACTCTTATATTGCTGTTTCTTTAAAGATTGCCCAGAAAATAATAAAAGGGAAAGAAGTTCAAGTTAAGTCAAAGATATCGACAGTCACACCATACCTTCAAACAACCAAACAAAAAAACCCCAAAACGAAACAGGACCACAGAGATGAAAAAAGTATCAACTGTCTGACTAGGCAAACATAAAATTACAGAGCTTATTTTGTAGCTGTGTCAAAAAACGTTAATCAGGGAAAGTGCAATTAAGCCTGGGGAAAGAAAAAAAAAAGAAAAAAGATAAAGAGAAGTCTGGAAAACCAGTAATTAAAAAAAGATGGACATTTACTGACAGAGATGTAATCTTTTACACAGAAGATCATTGGCATGTTCAGGACCAGAGCTCCCTTTTCATTTTGCCTGTAGAAACCCCCACATAATCCATTAGGTCACTGCCTTCCCCGAAAGTAAATCTAAAGTACTTCCAGAGCAAAAAAAGGTCAGCACTACACTAAGCCATCTCCAGCAGGAAACTGCTATCAAACTGCAGCCTCGTTATTATTCTGAAAGAGTTTTATATAACATGAAAAAAACTTTGTGAAGTTCAAATTCTTTCAAAGATGTGTCCTATTTCCAATAATATATGACTTAATTTGAAGAGAATGGAGCCACTTATTTTTGCAGAGGACAGTGCTGCAGTTTAATGCCAAATGAATGAATTCATTTATGCCATTCAGAGGTACAGCTACTCCCTAGCTCACCTTCTGAAAACGGTGGAATTAACATATCAGAAGGACATGCAGGAAGCTCTGCACTTTCTTCTGTTCACTCTTTAACACATAACAGCTTTCCCTCTTCCAGAGGAGGCTCCTATTTTGCAGAAGTTGTTTATATAAGCCTCTGCAGATCAACATCCAGCCTGTCTTTCAGCCTGAGGCAATTTCAAACCCACTATCCCATGTAATCTGCCTGATTTTGTCTAGTGAACTCTGGGCCAGGCTGTGTGAGTCTGCTCAGGCAGAGCAACAAATTCAAAACCTACAGTCCCTGAACAGCAGATTAAGTTTAGGGGTAAGACCTGAAAATAAAATATCCATGCAACAAAGAAATGTAGTTCCTTAGGAGAGGTTTTCATTTACGATGGTGGAAATGAAAGAAACAGGGTTTATGTTTATGTGGGTGTTGTTTGGTTTGGTTTGCTGTTGTTGTTGTGAGGTTTTTTATTTGGTTGGGGTTTTTGTGGTTTTGTTTGGTGGCGGTTTGGGGTTTTTTTTCCCTTTAAGTAATAAAAAGAGCTGTCTGAGAGGGTGGAAGAGCCTTTCTCCCTGGAGTACAAGCTCTAGGCTCCAAGAATGGCAGATGTGGCCCAAGGGGTTCCCAGACAGGCCCTTGTGGTTCTCCCCTGCTCATGGAGTCTGCAAGCCAGGGCTGTGGGAGTCCATGGAAATTCCACATGCAGAGGATGGGTGAAAACTGTCTGTCAGATTACCCATGACAGCTCTTGCCAGTGACTCACTGAGCAGAGGAAAGCTGGTGCCAACCTCCCCAAACAAATGCTAAATATACTCCAGTAAAGGGGAAAAAAAAGAGGGAGGAGAAAAGCAGAATATAGAAGGGCGCTGAGACAGAACAGCACAGGATGACAGAAAGAGAAAAGAAATAACAACAGAACAGAAATGTTGCTGAAACACATTGGTTACAGACTAAGGAAAAAAAAAAGTGTAGTGGAAGGTTATCTTTGGAAAGAACCTCAACAAACTGCACAGCCCAAATGTCATCCCTGAATGGGAAAGTCATGGATTGCAGTGGTGCAAAGCAGGCTGCTGCCCTGAGATTGGAAATCAGCAGTAACAGCCCAGCAGAGACCACCTCCAGGAGAGGTCTGGCAAGTGCTTCCCTTAATGCCAGCCCTTGGGTCTAAAGCAATCTGTGCACCCTGGCGCAGGTGATTTCAAATTCCCAGGAAGAATTTTGCGTGATAAACTGCAGAGAGATAGAAAGTGGAGAAACTGGTAATCAGGCTAAGTCCTCAGGAAATATGAGCTGTCTCTGCAAAGAGACATTGCTCTATATTTATCTCTTGTCTCTTCTCTAGCCTTAGGGTAAATTGGTACAAGCTGAAGATTTATTGTAATCACCGTGTACTTCTTCCAGGATAGACACAGAGATCTCCAGCTCCTGAAATTCTGAGGGATAGGGTTACCACACAAGCCTTTTTGGTTGGCACAGAACTCTTTTCTTGTATATCTCCATTTAACACATTTTACATAGGCAGACGTGCGCTACATACGGCATTCACTTCGGAGAGCTCCCACACAGTTACTTTAAATAACTAAGAAATAGGAAAGTTATTGCCAAACCCTTGAACATATGAGACATACAGAATTGCATTAGGTAAAAGAAAAAAAAAAGGACAAGGATTATCTCAGCAGGAAAGAGTATCAGTTACCTTGGTTTTGGAAAGAATAGGGGCACCACGATCCAGCAGCATTTCTACAACCTGTTCGTGGCCACTTCTTGCTCCACAGTGGAGGGGGGTCAGCCCATCCTGGGGGATACAGAGTTATAACTGATTAGTGTCAGACATGCAAAAATCCTGCATGCTTTTGTAAAGACCTGTGATGTCCTAGGAGGCTCATTAATTCTTGCACGATGTGAACAGCTGAACCTGTTTGTTCAAACCAACAGCACGTTCTGGCTCTGATTTCCTGAACATGTAAATAGTCATATCACATTCGTGTTCATGCAGTGGGCTTCTTCTAGGCCCTTGCTGCACATGCAACAAAAAAGATGAGACTGCACTTCAGGTACTTTTTGCCTGCATGCCTTGGAGAAAACCGGGTCTCTCATTTGTCAGTATGCATCTAAGTTGGTGGACAGTCAGTTAGTCTGAGAGGAAAAAAATTCCCCCTCAGACTTTTTTATTACACTGATTTTATTACACTGACTTTGACAAGTGTACAGCAGACAAGAAAACCATCTTAATCCCAGGTGCTGGAAGTATGTTGGATTCACTTCTGTCTCTTGTTGTGCAGACTGTGCTTGTGTGACCTCCAGCTGAATGACCAGCCTGGAGTCAAGGCACACTGTCCATACCTCTCTTAGAACAGTTTGCTTGGTAATAGTCAACATCCTATTGCTTGTTGCAAATAATGATGCCATAGTTTCCAGAAACTTTGGTTTTTCATGTACAAGTCATAAAGGAAGGGGTTTTTCTCCAGTGTCTTCCAGTAGTCTTAAAACACATACATTGTATTGTCTAGAATATGTACGTCACAACATTTTTTATTAAGGGATTATCTAAAATTCCTTCTCACCTGTCCTATGCTCCCTTCACACACATGCACTTCCTCTCCATTTCTGTAGGACAGCAAGTATTATTAAGGTACCTCTTTAGTCATATTTTTCATGTGCAATTATAATATTCTTCCTTGCTAACTCCTAATCCACACTCCAGTGGAATATCAGCTTAAGCCCTGTGAAGTGCAGAGGGCAGCCAGGGAGAGGGAGGAGGTGGTTCAGAGAGCCTTAATTCTCCCGCTTCTACATTCTTCCCTGCTCCTAATAAACCTATGAAAGGTAACAGGTACGAATTGTCAGGAGAAACTTTTCCTGCTACTCTCATTTAAAACTTGTGTGGTTCTCATTGTGCATGTTCTTGCATTTAAAGTAAGGCATATATTTTTGACATAGATGAAGAAAAGATTTTGGTTCAGACTCAGCTCCCTTAACTCAGGGAGTCGTTTGTTCCCACAAGATGAACGCAGCTTGGCCCACAATGTTCTTACTGATACCTCTCAAGTCAATTCTATTGCCATTTCTGCTTCTTCCTGCTATTTCAGCCCATAAAGTACTGGGAAGTGCATCTTGTTAAAATGATACTACACAAATTCAAGATGTATTGCTCAAAACACTTAAGACAAAGAGAAAAGATGCCGAACAAATTATTCATTTTTCAGCTGAGTTGCAAATGTTTTGCCATAGTTTCACCAGTGTTTAAAAGGGGTGATGCATATTTCTTATACCAGTAGTTTGCACAGGTAAGGGCATATCAAGTATCAAGCAGACACAAACATTTGATACGAATGTATCACCTACACAAAAAAAAGTTGCATGGGAAGGAAAATCGAACCCAGCAAGGCCAGGTAACTACAGACCTGTAGGCAGGAGATAAAGATCATCACGTATATTGGATTGCTCATTCTTTTTACTTCCTATAATTATCACATTCTGCAGGTACATCAAAGGTAGATACTCAAGGAATCAGGCACAAAAGTTAGAGACCATTTTCCAGATTTAATGCCTCCCCAACTCACTTCACCAATATACCATGGGTAATACATACCATGCTCACAGAGAATGAGACACACTTGATCATCTTCCTGTACTAGTCTAGACCCTTTCAGTGCTCCCAGAGCACAGTGCCCCAACCTTCTGTGGGTATTTCTGGCTGCCAAGGGTTCTGTGGCTCAGGAGGAGCAGGCAGTCATGCTTGGCCAGCTGGAGCTCATTCTGGGCCACAGAGCAGTCAGTGCCACCAGCTGCATCACGTGTGATACAACATTACAATGCATGTGGGTGCTTGTTGGGACAGCTGATCTGTAGCTATTGTTCACATGATGTCAGGTCTCCCACTGCAAAGAGCAAATACACTCCAAGATATCCACAGACTATTTAGCTGCACAGATTTTTTTTTGTTTCTGTAGTTTCAAAAGACACTGTCTATTCACTGGTTTAGTTAATTGCTACATGACACTTAGAGCAGGTAAAGAAATGTGCAGAGACAATCTGAAACGCAGATGACAAAGACTTCTGTTTTAAAAAAGAGATTCTGAGATTAAAACAGACTGCTCTGAGCTCAGCAAGACTTCACTGACTTTGTCAGGAGATTTTCTAGTTGCTTATTTACTGTTCACATAGACTATACTACGTGAAGCATAAAATATATTACATGTATTAGGAAGCAAACTTGCCTTAATATGATAGTCTGCAATGGCTCAGAAAAACCATTACAAACGATTACGACAATAATCTGCAGATTAAGGACTCTGTAAGTATGCACTGACATGATAAATCATATCATCTGTATTATCTATCCCTCCAGAGAGCCTGAGAGCAGCTCCAGCAAAGCCAAGAGGACAATAGGAGGAGTTCTGATTAGGCACAAGCTTCCCATTAGCATTGCACACCCATCTCTGAGGCTGCTGCCTGCTTTTAGCTTTTATTTCATACACACACACACACACACACACACACAAATAAATGAGAGCTAAGCATTGTTTCTGGTCCCTGTTGAGACTCAGGTACCTGTGTAGCTCCCTGATCTTGTTACACTGGGGTCAAAACTGTCCTGAGACTGAGCCTCCCTGCTGCAGTGGGTTTCCTCACCATCACACGTGGCTTTAAGGGACTCCTGAGCAGCCTGGGGTCAGCACAGAGCAGCCTCCTCATAGTCCCCAGCTCCCTCTTCCCTGTCAGTGCTCACCCAGGATTCCCCTTGGATCATGGCATCCTCTGGGCTGTCTCCCAAAGCCACATTAGCCTCAGTGCCACAGCTCTTGCATCAGTGAGCATCAGCTTCTCACCCAGTCTAAGAGCAATGAAACCAAGCACAACATCCAGTAAAAACTTAAATGTGATGCAAATATTCGCCAAGATCTTGTCAGAGTTGGAGCCAACTCACACAGCCTGTCCCTGGCAGGAGCAGCAGGCACTCCTGTCCCCTGAGCCAGAGGGAACAGCACACGTTCCCAGGGGAGCAATTACTGCTGCCTCCTGGGTTTCTGTGCCCAGCACTGCTGAGTGACTCCCCAGGCACACACCCTGTGTCCCACAGCCCCTCCATGCTCCAAGTCTCCTGAATTGGCACTGTTCACTCCACTGGCACTGCTGCAAACTGCTCCTCCTGGGCAGGAGGGTAACAAAAGGTTTGCTCTCCCTGCACGTGCACAGCACGCTCCGAGTGCCAAGGCTACTGTAGTTATTTTATATCTTTAGACATGTGGTTTTTCTGGAGCAGCT
Source organism: Pachycephala philippinensis (assembly GCA_013397055.1). Lineage (NCBI taxonomy): Eukaryota > Metazoa > Chordata > Aves > Passeriformes > Pachycephala > Pachycephala philippinensis. The sequence goes on from VWZT01009623.1 coordinate 919,522, forward strand.
TATGCGTGATCTGATGCATCTTCAAAGAGCATACCCCACATGTTTTCATCCAGATATGAGTGCTGGGCCTGTTATTTAGCTGCAAAATCGGTAGAATGAAGATTATAAACACTTATTGTTAATCCGGGCTAAAACTTGCTTGCTGCCTGCTTCAGACACAAATTCACTTTGGCATATACAGTATTAGACAGCCAAAGCAAATCAAGCTAATGTAATCAACCTCTCTAATTAAATTTTACTTTTTAAAGTCTTTTCTGGAAGACAGAAAAAACATAATTAGGGCAACATTCAGTAAACATGCTACATGTGGCATTAACAGGCCTTTGCCCAGAATGTTAGCTAAAAACCAGAAGGATCAAAGCTGCCCTGGCAGCACATAGTTCTTGAGGGGTACCCTTAAGAATTCAGTACCCAGCCCCAAGTACCAGTTGCTAGACATCTCACACACAAAAAAACAACAGAGGGAAGACGAACAGCTGGTTAAAATAAACAATACAACATAAGGGGGAAGTAAAATGGAAAAAAAAGAAGCCATGCCTGAGTCTCAAAATAGTTTTAACATCATTTTTGGGATGTGTCTCACATGTTCTCTCGACTCCCAGCTACAGCGTGCAGGTGTGTAAGAGTATAATGGTGCTCATCAAATTCCAGTCCTAATGAATCCAGAGAAAGCAGGAGCTCCTGGATTACTTCTACAATAATTTAAACAGGATAAGGATTTAGCCCTTCACGTTAACCTTTTGTGCAGTACTTCAGCACTACAGTTTCCTGGACCATCTGTCAGCAGCAAACGCAAATGCTCATGGAAATGACTCAGGAAAAGAAATCATTACCTCAACTTACTTATTACTCAGGAAAGGCTTGATGGGAATTTATCTGTAAAATGATTCTGTTTGTGAACAATAAAAATAGGCATTACGTGGAGAGTGTTCTAGTATCCCATACAGAGAATGGATTGCAGGAACAGACCACAAAATGCCAGCTGAATAGCTAAATCTGTCCCATCTAAGAGTCAGAGCAGCAAATCGTGGCTCTGTCAGTGTTTGGTCAACAACACAAAATAGTATGTTCTGCATTCTCATTTAAAGGTGAAATACGGACATGAAACAGGAGAAACAAAGGCCTAAGAATTTCTGCCCCTGAGCAATGGAAACCAGCAATTTCAAAATACTTTTTTGTCCCTTCATAAGGGTACAGAACCTTTGCCATTTACCTTTAAGGAGGTGTTTTGTCTTCCATAATCAATCTTCGCATTAAATAATACCATGATGTCCAAGACAAAAAACTATTTTAACAGAAAAAAGAATCCCCTGCTTATCTCTTACATACAAAAATTCTCTTCATCTCTTAAAAAAATAGGAAAAAAGAGAGTTCTCACATTTATAAATGTGGTACGAGGAGCCCCACTTATTTTCACATGCAAATCCCACCTGTTATCAAGCTGTGTGTGCATTCAGCACCTGCCCCTCACAGAACACACAAGGCTGGGCTCTGCCTGGGCATCCAGCTGATAAGCAGGACTTGACACACGTATCAGAAAAACCAGCCTCAGCTGCTCTTTGCCTTTCAATGCATTGAGCAGTGGTGATGCTGTTGTAAAGGATATGACCACAGCTTTTGTCACCCGGTATTTCTGTAGGGCCATTCTATATCTAGGACACTGAAAAGAAGAAGAGTGCTTAAAAAAAAATGAAATATCTGCAAAGTTGACATATCTTAATTGTTCAGCCTTGGAAAACAACACTGGGTCAGGTCGGAACAACAGGAGAGACTTAGCAGGAACATGTGTTGTGCCAGCTCAGAGCAATTAATCTTTGCTAGTGAATATGAGAACCAGGCAGGCACTCGTGAAACAATGCCCTTTTTTCACCCAGCACCACGTTCCTCTCAGCCTTCTCTTGCTTTTAGTGCCGAATTCTGAGCCCTGCTGGAGCTGTTCCCTTTCCTGAGCACACAGCTGAGGGAGGCTCCGGAGCCTCCTCGGCAGAGACACCCCGAGCACAGCCTGCAAACCCAGCCAGGATGAGTCAGTGCCTCCAGGAGCACAGCTTCCATCGCTCCCTGACTGCCAGCAAACCGTGCCTCTGGTCATGCCAGCGAGTGCAACCATCAGTGCCACACGTACAGCACGAGCAGGGAAAGCTATGCAAATCCCTTCTGACTTCTGGAAAGGATGGGTGTTTGGGGAAACAGGCAGTCTCTGGGGGAAGCCAGAAAAAACAAACCACCGCTTGGTGAACCGCAGTCATCAGTGCCTTTGCCTCATTGGGAAGCTGTGCCAGACTCAGGAGCTGTTAATGCTTCTGCCCTCTTCCTAGATCCTGTTTCCGTCCCAGCCTGTATTTTTAGTTACATAAATTATCCCAGTGTCTGACCCCGGAGCTTGTGATACAGGAAATGAAGCAGAGCATGAATTTTCCTAACCGAAAGAACTAACCTGACTCCAACTATTTAAAGTACTGCTTCCTAATGATTTGAACTGCAGTGGGCCATACAAATACTTGCAGAGGGAAGCAACTAATCCCTCATCCAGTCCCTTTCTCCCTGCCCTGACCAAATGCACATCTGTCACACCACCAGCATGTGGCCCCCTTCACCTCAAGGCAGACTCACACCCCTCAGCCTGGTAGCCTCTGTGTAGCACCGAGGAGGTTGGTACTTCTGTCCAGAAATTATAGCCACTGTCCGCATTACCCATGAAAAGTCATCCCTTCCATGTTCCCCAACTAAAAAAACTGAAGCATTTTAGAAATAAATCATCAGCGATTAAAGGTAAAATAGAACTAAGGAAAAACATGTGGAGAGAATGAAGAGACGACAAAATAAATTGACCCAGTTTCTGAATTCGCCAGAGAAAAAAAAACGAATGTGCCTGACAAGCATTGCAGGAAATCTCAGAGACTGCAGGAACACTAGAAAACCAAACAGAAACATGTGAATACAGGAATAACTGTAGAAAAACTATTCTTACGTTATTAATTTCTTTTGTTTAGAACGCTTCTGAACAGCAGAACTTATACAGACTAATTCAAAATGGAAAAAGTAGAGGTGATAAATTAATATTTCAAGAAAATTACAGTTGTCAAAAAAGTTTCTGGGACAGTTCTTGAGAGTTACCTCGCACACACAGGAGCGTGTTGCAAAGACTGCCCTGACAGCCCAGAGCACCACTGGTTCCAGGTTTACTTCCCAACATTTGAACTTTTTTTTTTCTTTTTCTTTTCTGCTGTGTCAGTAAACAAAATATCCCTGGTTTGGTTGGGTTATAACGACAGCAGTTACACATAACCATATGCATTGAGTTTCTAAGTCATTCAGGGCACTGAGTTGGGTGTCAGCCTGATGGAAACCATCCCTGTGCTGACAAATCCCAGGCAGCAGCCAAGCACCCCTCACACAGAGCCCGAGCTGCAGGAGGCTCATCAGCCACACCCTGCTCTGTGACACTGTGGACAGTGAAAGGCAAACACACCCTGTGGCTCAAAATTACCCTGCTAGCATTCACATTCTGAAATATCTGACTTGAATTCTCATCTTTTAGCGTTTTCCTGTACATTCACCTCCACACCCAAGCAGCTAGAGGCGGCTGCTAATTAAATACTGGAAAGGGAACATGGAAAATGGTTGGCTCTGAGCTTTGCCACACACTGCTGTAAGAGATGTAAAATGTTAGTATCCTACTGCAATCATTTCATAAAAAAAAAAATGCAGTGCAGCTGTAGTAGCCTGCCAGGAAGATGAATGATTTAAGCCCTACAGCAACACACAGGTCAGAGGCAATAATTCCACACCGTCACTTGCAGCACCCACACTTGAGCTTACCCTTGTTTTGGCATCAATTTTAGCTCCTCGATCAAGTAGGAGTTTGACCATATTTGCGTTTCCCCTTTTTGATGCAACATGCAACGGCGTGATATCATTCTGTGGAAGAAAAACACATGAAAATGAATATGCATATGTCTGTCTTTCATTAATTCCATTTTTGGTTTGCTCACAGAATGAATTATGCCAAATTTGCTAAAGCATAACACAGTTTGTTTCCCTGGGAGCACGAAAGCAAAGGGAAGCTGTGTTCAATCACACATGTGAATTACTGGCCTGATACCTCCACATGCACATGGTGAAGAAAAAAATCAAGTTAGAGTTATAAGATGACATGATTGTGCCTCAGCTCACAACTTTTGCTTAAGGGTTAAATTTATGCCATTTTACTGAATCCTAGCAATTTAATCCAGCTGTGGTTGTTTCTAAGCGTGTAGTGATAAGGATTCATACCTCAACTTCTTTACCCTTGTAGGAGTCACAGAAAAATTAATAAAACCATGATATCTGTAGATCTCACTCAAAAATTACAAGATGCCAACGCTACTTATTTCTGAATGTTTCCAGCAAACTCCGAAAGCCTGGCAAGCACCTTCCTTTCAGTCGCACCGTTAATTGTGCCCACCCAATTTGTTGCTCTGATGGATGTAACACGGTGCTGGAAGTGGGGCTGCAGAGGAGTGCGTGTGCCTCCCTGGGCAGTGCCTGGCAGGCCGGCACAGGCAGGGATGCTGCACATCGAGGACAGTTACATAACCCACGCAGGGCGCTTCCCCAACAGGATGCAGCCAGGACGTCTCTTCATGCTCTGATGAATCCTTTCTCTCGTGGCGTATGAAGGCCACGTCCTGTGTATATTTGATCATATGGAGCCAAGGAAATATAAAAGGATCCAAACAGAGCACGCGGCCGGTGTGTGCAGACAAACAGAACTGTAAAGGACGTGTTCCTGTGTGTCCGGGGGCAGCACAAACAGCTGGGTAAAGGCAGCATCCCTGGGAGCCAGCAGAAAGCAGCACAGGCAGTGAGCGTGCGTCCTGGGGCTGGCTGGATCAGAAAGGCACCCTGAGCAGCTGGGGAGGGGTACAGGTGTCTGACCTGGCTGACACAGCGTGCAGCAGGGCTTCCTCAGAACTGCAGGTGAGTGGAGTGACAGAACCAGCTCGGAGGAAAGATCCCCTCTCAGATGTGACAAGCTGACTCACAGCCTGATCATAACACCAAGCACCTCATACAGCTGCTACATCTTCATTTACACAAAATTTCACTATGAAGCTAACTCACAGCTACTAGAAAGTACTAATTAATATCATCACGGAGGTAAAATACATGTTAGCAAGGTTAAATGACAGATTCTTTCTACAATATTCATGATCATTAAGAGTATCAAAGTGATGCCTGTACCAGGGTAGCTCCTTTAAAAAACAAAGTAAAGCAAAAAGATGCTTAGCACATTAAACAGAAAGTGCAGCATGTCTGGTCCTTTCAGGGAGGTAAAACTGTGTGAACACTTAAATTTTCTGTGAGTTGGTTTTGAAAAAAAAGAATTAATTCTATTTGACTGGGAGTTGACATTGGATATAATACGGGGTCACTACATTACTGTATCAGTCACAAAGAGGACAGAAAAAGAGAGGAGAAAAACAATTATGTGGAAATACTTTCTGCTTTTTCTCTCTTCCCAGGAGGAAAGATGTTACTGAGGTCAGAGAGAGAGAGAGATGAATTTTACTCTCCTGAGGGAAAAAAATGGTAAAGGAAATAACTTCTGTGTCTTCAAGTAAAGAGTACTGCAGGTAATTTAGATTAAAGGAACATCTTTTTCCACTTGCTGATGTTGATGGGCAAAGAGGTTAACTCAGCCTAATAAACCCTCGTGCCCTGTTAATACATCAAAATAATTTAATACTAATAATTTACTGCCTTGTACACAGACAAGAACAAAAGCTTTCTCCAAGCATCAAGAAAGAAATGGAGGAGGAAGGGACAGCAATACAAAAGGCAGGACAAATACCTACTAGAAGTCTGGTTCTCATTCATCTTGACACTAAGCTGAACCTAGTGCAGGACAGAGGAGGGAATAACCACACAAGAATGTGCACTTTGGATCTAATTATTTGCCAGTCAAAGCTCCTGTTGCCATAAATGAAGGAGAGTTGATTCTGGAATGGATGGATAAATGCTGGCAAATACACACCTCAAAAGGAAGGAGATGACTTCCACTTAGCACTTGAGAGTTAGGTCACACTGTTTGCTTGCAACAGGGGAAAAAAAATTAAAAATATCCACTTTCAGGTTCAAAACCAACTCCTGTTCAAATGACATTCATATTTCTGGGTTGCTACCAGAACTATTAGGACAGCATAATTCTCTCCCAGTTTCTGACAGGGGCGATCATCCTGGCTTCAAATGTGGGGAAATTCTCCAGCACCGAATAAGGACTGAGCTCACTTGTGCAAGCTGGAGAGCTAGCAATCCATCTTTGCTCTATGTGACCACCTGTCTTTACAAAAAACATATAAATTTAATGTCTTTAGCGTCTTGAAGCCTGGAGTTACGTTTGGTTGAAAATAGGTAGCAAGTTCACATTACAAAGAGATGGATGGAGAAAGAATGTGATCGCTCCTGAAACAGTTTGTGAGGAAAACCAGCTCCACATAGCTTCCCTGAAATAATTAATGGAGCAGGAGAAATCAAGCAAATTAAGCTCTGTATGTCCAGTGTAACATCTGCCCTTATGGATGACCAAACAGTTCCTCTTCCCTGGGAAAGTGCACTCATTCCCTTGGAAGGAGTTTGCAGTTTTTCTTGTACTTTACTAACCCAATCAGACAGTTCATAAAAAAAATTCAGAGACAAAGGATTAAAAACACTTTTAGCCTTTTTCCCCTTTAACAACTCAGGAAAACACTGTGAGGAAATGAAGGGGAAAAAAGAGAGTGGGCAAGTTTCTGTCCAGAATTTAATTTTGCCATTTAGTTATTTAAGCTTTTACTGGTAGCAACGAATGTGGAGTAATAATTCTGCTGGCTTAGAGTTCTCACTCCAGACAGATGGAGAGGTGCATTATGTGAAAGCTTCAATAATTGCACACTGATGTTCAGGCCAAGCAACTTGTCTTCGGTCAATACTGTGTTGTACCAAGACTTAAAGAATCACAACTAGAGGTTTCATATGTACGGTCCTTCACCATCTCTCATCTCACAATTAAGAACGTGACCTGAGAAGTGAAAAAACCTCAAACACCATCATTAATTTTTCTGATGACAAAACACAAAGCAAGGGACTCAAAATGGAGTTATTTGTACTTGTCACAAGAAACAAGAGATAAAAAAAAGCTTCATAATATGTGCAACTTTGGCGTTGTTTATTAACACTAAAACTGTGGTATCAGCAAACAAAATAGCCACCAAATGTAAGGTTCTGAATTCTTCAGTGTATCAACAGCATCTGCTGTCTTTTCAGTCTATTTTTATCTGTTTGATCTTCTATAAATTTCTCCCTTTGTTCTTAAGATAGAATAGTAAATCAGGAAAATTTTGAAGATGTTTTCCTGCAGTAATAAAGCTGAAATGCCTTCCAAAATTTGCCTTTAAGAGATGTGGTTCAGATCTAGAATTCCTGCTGGAGTGCTGCTTGCCCTTGCTATTGAAATATCAGATGCTGGGTAATGTCTCAGGTAGACCCCTCGACACCGAGGTCCAATTTGTGAGTTAACGAATTCTGCAGGGACTATGAAGCATCACTTGTGAGAAGAGCAAGCTAAAACTATGCAATAAATGCTCACAGGATTATCAGGTAGAACATAACCCTTCCTCTCCTTCTTGGCAGATTTCCCAGGGCAGATGACTTGAAGTACCCTGAAACTGTACGTAGCTCAAAATGCCATGGGTTAGGCGCATGCAGCTTTTCCTACACTTCACAACATTGTGGGTGGTGGTTTCCCCTCTGTCTCCATCCACTGCCTGCTGCAGCCCACCACCCCTCACCAAGGGCTCGTGCCTTCCTCCAGAGCCACACAACACCCACAAACACGATGGGTGAGCAGTGACCTGCCTTTACAGCCAGTGGCCTTTGCTTGTGCCTGATCAGAGGGAACACTAAGCCTTCCCAGCTCCAGCTCTCTATCTACAGCTTCATGAGAAAATTCAAAAACCTTTGAGTTATCTTGTGTTGAGAAATGAGCCACCTAACATTTCCCATCTGAAATGAGATCAGCTGCCCTCTGACACATGGCGTTATCCATCACAGTTCACCAGGCAGTCAGAATTGCTCCTTACTGCTACAAATTAGCAACACGAATGGTTGGGAAGTCAGGGAAAAAAATAGGGTTAAAATTGTCAGTGTGCAAAGTAGATCTTACATGGTTGTATTTTCATGCATTTAGAAAACCAGGAACTCCCCCTGGTTTCTGGTGTGCTATGCTGTCCTACGGGAGTGCCTCTTTCTCCCACCACAGTTGGAGTTTACAAGCATAAGGATGCTAATAATAACTAAGGAAAGTAAATGTTTGCACTTACAGCTTCATACTGGGCTCTGAAGTGCACCTTTAAAGGAAGGCACAAAACAAAGGGAAAGCCTTTCCTAGTCATGTGCTGCATTGATTTAAATGCAGACTGAACAGCTGATCACATCGGGACTGTGAAGACCCACTGCCAGTCACATGGACTTGGAATTTCTCCTTGCTGCTGGACTTACCTCCACCTCTGAGCTCTCCACCCAGCCCCTCAGTGGAGTGTAGCTTTAATCAGAAAAATTACACTTATCTGATTTCAAATTTCACTCCCTTGATTTAAAACAAACCAGAACAGTTTCTTACCAAAATGTTCAGATTAACTTGGAATCTACTAAGATAGTTCTTCTCAATCCTCCACTGAGAACAGACTCTAGGAAGAGCTTAATATTGACACAGAATGTGTGAGTAAGACAGAAGCTGAGAACAGCCAGACTGCTATAACAGAAATTTCTTAAACAGTCTGGAAAATCCCTCCAGCATTAGGGGTTTTTAAGGAAAGAGCATAACGGTGGTTGCTGCATACTGGAATTGTCAGCAGCACGACTGCATTGATATTACCACTACTACCAGATGCTGGAGGTATGGGAAGATTGTGGTGTGCATTTGAAGATTCTCATATGCAACTATGCAGCTACACCAACATGTTGTATGTTAAAACACTCAATATCCTCCTCTGCATTTTTCTGCAGTTCAGAACTGGAGCTACAACACAGAAGCATCCCTGCAGAGAAAAGTCTTATACTCTAGTAGCAGTTAGTGGGATCACTGAGGCTTGTATAGATGTTTCAGAAATTAAAGATAAAAAAGCACAATCAGATGCTTTCCAGGAAACCCTACAAGAGTGCATAATTTTCCAGCTTTTTTCCTCCTCTCCTTAATGGCAGTAAGTCTTATACTGTGCTATTTTAGTTCTTGTGTGCTTATATACTTAACTTTCTTCAGGGCTGAGATGTATAAAATGAATCCTGGAAGAAAAGAAGGAAGACTATAGAAAGGGGCTCTTATGGCAAACTACCACTGGGGAAATAAAGATGTTTTTCTCCTATGCCACTGTCACTTAGATATTGCCTGCTCTTTTTGATGGGCTAATGGTGTTCTGCTTCTCAGCCTCAGGGTCATCATTAATGCATGTTGTCCTTACACCACCCTCAAAATTACCAAATCCTTTCCTAACCTTCCAGTAAGCAAACTTTCTGCAGGCAAAGCCCACTCCCAGTGGAACTGAGATCTCCTCTAGGATAAGGAGTGCTGTGTACCAGGAAGGCTGTTCCCAGGGCTGGATGCAGCTTAATGGCACAGTGAGGAGCTCCTGTTTGCTTTGGCAAGAAAGATCCAGGGAGAGGTCATCCTCACACAGAGGATTCCCTGGCTACCTCCATCCTCTGACTTGCTCAAGTACTGAGTGCATGTGGGGGTCACAGGGGTTTCTTTTAGCTGCTGCTCTGGAAGCTGCAGAGAATTTCATCCTTCCTTCCTTTCTAATCACGGTTTTCATCAGAAACAGGTGGAGCTTCAAAGGCATTTCCTCACCTGGGCTAAACAGATCTTCCCACTGAAAGATCATCTCAGACAGAAGAATGCTATCTGAAAACTCTGTGAAGCCCCAAAAGACACCTTTTTCCTAATTATAATTCCCAGTTTATTCAAAACACCTTCAAAACCATTAAAACTCTAGGTAAGACATCAGACACAGTTTGATTTAAAGGTACAAATGGCTGATAAACAATAGTTTTAAAACAACAGGAATTAGCTTTTCCCTGTTTAAAAAATTGATAAAAAAGATTCACTTAAAGGTCTGTGGCTGCCTTTCAGTGTGTAACTGGGATTCATCCACACAGTCAGCTAAGAGAATGGTGCCTGGATATGTTGCAATCCTTCAAAGCCCAAGTAGTGACTACACTTAAGTGTTAATCTGGCTAAGAAAGGAGGCCGACTTCACCCTCAGTTACCCTTTATTATCCTACTCCACTTCTTTAGCCTCTGTGTGATTGTCTCCCAGTTAATCAGAGGGAAATATGGTGATGCCATGAAGTATTCGAAGTATTTTGGAGAAGCACAGCCAGACACGTGATAATGTACTACAGAAAAAGGATGATGAATAGTCGTAAAATGCCTGTTACTCTGCAATGCATACCCTGCCAGTAATTGTGACAGGTTTTCTGTTGAGTTTGAGCCCAAGAAGTCAAGCAATTTGGAACGACTGTTTTTCCTTCGTTACAAAATGGCAAACATCCAGCTGAATAAGGAGATCTTGTTTCACTTGGAATGAGGTTAGGATGGTTCCCAGAGCTGCCTCCTTGTTTACAGGTGGAATAAAGGGCATAATAAACTGATTTACTAAAACGATTTCCATCCAACCCAACGGGTAGTTTGCTGTGCCACCTTCCCTGCACTTGCAGCAAGGCAAGAGAAGAAAGCACAGACACAGAAGTGCTAATGCATCTCCAGGGAAGAGCTGACATGACATCAGTCACTCGGCTGCAGGAGTGCAAACCTGTAAAAGCAGGTACATTTCCAACCCCCCAGCCTCTACAGTCAGCAGGTACACAGGCTGGCAGGCACTGTGACACCTGTAAGAGCCCCTGGAGCCGTGCCTGTCTCCTAGCTGCAGTGAAGGAAGGCACCAAGGCAGTATGTGACAGCTGAGAGGCAGGCAGGTGTGTACCAGTGGGGCTGAGGGAGCAGCTGCTGCTGAGCACCTCTGGGGACATCATTTACTTACAGTACAGCACCCCTGCTCACCTCCTGCCCACACACTGAGAGGCATCAGCAAGCTCATCTCTCTTCTTGCCTTCGCTGCTGGAACCTCTTTCTTCCCTCAGGCCTCTTGGAAACACTCTGAAAACAGCAGCTGAGGAGATCTCCTTTGCCACAGGCCTGCCCTCCTTTTTCTACACCCTTTCACCAGCTCTTCTTTTCACCACACTTGCCCTTGGCCTTAAGGCTCAGAGTTCTGCCTTCATCCTACACATCCAGTCACATTTTCTCCACCTTTCCACACCCTGACTACACCACTGGTGGGAACTGGCTACTTGTCCTGCCCTCACACATTTGTCTTGACATGACCCCCTTCACACAAGCTTCTTCTGTTACCACAATCCTCTCCTCTTGTTCAAATCTCTCCCCAGAATTCGTACTTTCCTGAAGACTCGGAACATAAATCAAGAGATAGAAAAGTAGTGTTGATTTGTGCTTATTTAATAAGAACAAAGGAAAAATGGTTTGCAAAAGCGCAAAGTGGATTTGACACCCCATCTTAAAAAGTTTGTTCTTCGCACTTCTGAAAGCTACAGTACACATGGTAATATTTTATTTGGGTTACAGCCCTTCCCTATCTTTGCTCTGTTGCTCATCTCACATTGCCAGCAACTCAAATGAGGGCCTTTCCTCCAGAGGGAAGACAGTACACTGTGGGTAGTGCTTACAGAAATTAAAACAAGAGCCAATGAGGTGGCAATGAGCAGGCTGTACCTGTGGGTCATTTTCAGTACCTGTTTTGCAATTTGGGTAATCAAAGATGAAGCGAGGGCTCTGCTACTTGGTGCTGATAATTGCACGTCCTGTGTTTGCCTACAAATCCACTGCTCCAGCAGAACCTCACCCCCTTTCTGTGCAGTGCCTTCTTCCCCCGCAGCCCGGTAAGCACCAAGGAACAAAATTCAACTCCATATTACTGTTATTTATGCTGCAACTCTTTCTGTCACCACAACTTTATCTGGATTTGCAACTGCCACAGAGTGGAGACGAGCTTGAGCTCTCTCTGGATGCCCCTGCCCTGTATCATAAGCACAAACAAGCTCAGTGCTCCCTGAGTCACAGCCTCAGCCCAATGCTCCTTCAGGCTGATGTCACTGCATCTGCACTTCCCCAGCTATCCCAGAACTCCGTCTCCCTCTGATGATGACAACTAATGGAGGCAGAATTTAGAATGTCCAGATCTTGAAGAGGAGGCAAGAACGGCCTTATTACTTTGGATGTGCTCTCTGTAAGTGGCCCTAATCCAAAACAGAGCTGCTGAAGCCTAAAACTTATTATGTTATTAAAACAAGCATAGGCAGATGGTATTTAGTGCACTGGTACTAAATGCTGCTAATTGCTAATGTAGTAGCATTGCTAATCCCTAATCTTGTTTCTGAGTGGGAAAGAGTTGACCCGAGACCCCATTTGTCTTCCTTGCTTCTATGATTAGGGCTTATCAAATACTCAGTGCCAAAGCTTAGGGTGGTATGAAATGCCTTAATGCTCTAATTGGGTCAGTTAAAGGACTTGGCAATCAGAGGTCAATGTTATCAGTGAAAGCAAAGCAATGGGTCTGCAATGCTTGTCATAAAAACTTTGCTGCATGTAAATATGTTCCTTAACTACAGAAGCATTCAAGTTTTTAGCTGTACAAACTATCTGAAGTAAAATACTGCAAATTCACTCTTCCCTTTGTGCAAATGCTGTAAGCAGTATTGTAGTAGTTTTCCTCTTGCAAAAGTAATGAACATGACACGTGATCAAAATCTCAGAGGAGGAGCTGCTGGATTATCCATGTGACATAATTCCCCTCATAAACATAATCTTGAATTTACATTGGCTTTTTTTAACTTTTTCTAGTTTAATTGAAAGATTTCTCCAGAATCTCATTAGTTATATTTAATATTCATTATTAAGCAATTATTAATTAAATAGCATTAATTACTAAGATTTAATAGGAAATATCTAAATTTCTAGACAACCTTTATTCATGGCCAATTTATGCCTATTGACTCTTACATCATCATTTGCCTTCACTTTGAATGCCTCTTGTTCCCTTGATTTTATCTCCCTGTTGTCCTGGATCACTACCACACCTCTTCCCTGGCTTTGCTTTGGTAAGGTTTGATGAGCCAAAGCCTTGCACAGCCTCAGTTTGTTTTGTTTGGGGGGTTTATTTATTTATTTGGTCTCATGCCTGGCACCACAACCTTTCCTTGCCCTTCATATTGTACTCCTACCCTTTGTGCTGTATCCCTATCCATGTATGTTTGGGTTTTCCTCTGCTCTTCCAACTCTGTCTAACTTCCCTCTATCATTTCCTGTCTTTCTCCTTACATTATGGACTCCACTTCTAGATCTCGTTTCATTTCCTACTTGTCCAGTTTCTCAGACTTCCTTTGTGAACCACCTGGCTCTCGTGCATGCAGTGGAAGCACAGATGCTTTATTCACCACTACACCTGTACCTGATGCTCACTGGAAACAACTGCATGGTGAGGAGAATTCAGCAGGGACACATCACTCCTGCCATATGTCACAGCTCCAGGTGGAAGCATTCTTGTCACTGCATCCCAGCCCACCTTTTGTGAGGCTGGAACCATGAAAACAGCAGCTCCTTTCGATTAAAACAGAAGTTTTCAGAGGTGAGGTCTCGAGCTCAGGTTCGGCTCAGCAGCCCAGGGAAAGGCCCTTTACACCAGGGGTGACAGAACCAGCTGAGCCAGGTCAGGGCCCTTGGTGAGAGCGATGTGCCTCACACCTCTGTGCAAAAGCTGTTGCCAAGTGGTGATGAAGCAAACGAAGCACAACCCAGACTCCACACTTACCCTTGCAGTGAAGTCCACAGCAGCACCCCGATTTAACAGCAACGTGGCTACATTGATATTCCCATAGTGAGCAGCTATGTGGAGGGGAGTGAACCCACTCTGCAAAAAAACAAAACAGAACACAACCAATAGATAATTTTGGTTAAACATCACGCTAGTACTCCACAATTCATACCACATCACTGACAAAAGCTAGTAACAGGAGTCTGCTGCAAGTCACCACTCCGACTCTGTACTAGTTTTCACTCACTGATGTTTATTTATAGTATCTCAGAGAATCTAAATAAAATCACATTGCTATGCAGGAGGGAAAAAAATTAACATAATTATTCTAGAAGACAAGAAGTTGAATAGAACTTTCAGTTACTCCAGAAAAACAGCAGCAAAACATTTGACTATTAAAGCAATGATCTGACTTTTATAAGAAATTAGCTTCCAACTAGAAATATATAGTTATTGGCATTATGTCAGCCTTGCATGTTCAATCTTAGAGATTCGTTGCAGAAGTTCAAATACAAGTCATTTAATGATATTTGCTAACTGATTTTTATAAATTCAAAGTAGATGCAAATGAAAATAACATCAAAGACTATTTTAAATTATTAATATGGGTTGATTTTTTTTTTTTTCCAAGGGTTAGCACCATAAAGATCAGTCTCCCACTGTGGGCAATCACACTGGGTTACGTTCAGACACCATGAGTTACCACCCTAATTAAAAGATGTCTTACTGATAAAATTACTTCAGCAACTGATTTTCATATTTAAGTAGTTATACTTCCTTTTAAAATAATGCTAAAACATGCAGCAATTCCATCAGTCCTGCAAAGTATGAAACCTTATGGGAACTAGATGCATTTCTAAATTGTTAGCAAGCCATGCTAGCTGCCACTGCCTTGCTTTGGGAATTTTGCAGCTGTAAAACCACTCTCAGATCATTCTATTTGCTGACACCATCAAGGTAAGTGTCATGCAGAAGCCTAGAATCAGACCTGGATGCACAACATGACAGGGTTGTCTGCAGCTCTTCACACATCTGATAAACATGTGCTCCATGAGAATCCCTGAAAACTCCATCTCATATAATACGGCCCTTTTATGACGGCAGTCAGTTCCCAAGAATGCTTCACTCTTACTTTTAAACCCTACTTTCAGCTGCAGAAAGCCCTGGTCTCTAAACTACAGTCTTCTCTAGCACATGCTACTTCATTTCATCTAAAGCAGGTGTCTATCCTATAATAGGCGATGCAGACAGGAGGGAGAAATGATGCAGCAGCACTAAGTCATGGAGGAGTGATGATGCATATATATATTTATATATACCTCTGTTGTTCTATTCACCATCATCTAGGTTAACACATTTGGAAGCAAAGAGGGGGAAAAAATGAACGGTTAGTCCACCACTGGTGACAT
The DNA here is from genome assembly GCA_013397055.1 of Pachycephala philippinensis. Lineage (NCBI taxonomy): Eukaryota > Metazoa > Chordata > Aves > Passeriformes > Pachycephala > Pachycephala philippinensis. The sequence continues at coordinate 934,838 of VWZT01009623.1, forward strand.
GGATGCGGGAAGCTTCATGATGGCTGCGAGGCACGGCAGCTCGGGTGGCAGCACGCCCGGCACACACGGGAAGCTCCACGGGGTGGAAGCCGAATGAGCGAGTACTTTGAGTGCTAATTGTTACATGTTTACCAAAGTCCTCCCAGTAGCAATTGCACAGACACTTGATCAAACGACTTTACAGTACCTACAGCTCACCACTGCTTTCATCAGGAGTGGCTTTCATTTCCAAGAGAATAATTTAAATAATATTTTGCTTATTATTTTCCATTTGCAAGGTTTCTACAAGAGAAATTAACCCTGATTTAAACAGGAAGGGAATGGGGGAGAAAGAGGCGAAGGAGGCAAATGAAACGACATTTTAATCAGGTGGTAGAGGAGAAAGTTCTGTGTAACTGCAGCAAAATAATTCACTCCGAGGGAGATCTCCCCTGGATGTGGTCAGCACCTGACAGCATCAAACCTCCTGGCTTTTCCCAACTGACCTTTGACTCCACGTCGGCGTTGTGGTCGTTCTGCAGGAGCAGAGCCGCCGCCTTCGTGTCGTCCTTGCGCGCCGCGATGTGGAGGGCAGGAAGGCGCACTTTCCCCTTGGTGTCATTTTCCAGCAGCAGGGAAACCACCTGGTCATGGCCTTGCTGCAAAGCTACTGCCAAAGGTGTGAAACCATCCTGCAACACACAATGGGCACCATCAACGCGGGCTCCAAACCTTCCCAGGGTGGGAAGGGGAAGCGAAGAGATCTCAGCGTTAGGAACAGAGCTGGCTCAAATTCAACCAAGTGTAACGTGGTGCAAGTTAAAAGTACCCCGCAATGACCCTGAAACTGGAATAAAGTGTTGGTGAACAAGGCTCCAAACACTCAGAACACCTTCCTGGCACTCCAGACACAACATAGAACTGTAAGACACAAATGACTGAGACTCAAGGAAAAAAAAAAGGTGAAATTACTCACAAATTTACACTTAATTATACAGATACTTATTTACCTAAGTGCGTAATTATATAAAAATGTATAAAAAGCTGGAATATTAAAATCAAAATTGCTAATGATGTCTCAATAGTAAATTATCTTCCATTCCTTACAGATTATAATCTACATTTTTAAGATTATTTAATAAAACCACAAACAACTAAACAAACTAAAACAAAGAAAACACTTGAGCTCTATCCTCTAATATATTTTACATGCGGATTTAAAATATAATAATTGATCAAGAATACCACATTCTCCTAATGTACTGATCGTCTACTACAATTTCCATTTATGAAAATTTATATAATTTGATAGACAATCATCTTACAAAAAGAAGTTATTTCCTTTCAGTTTTGCTAATAGCCAGATTGGCGGAGAATAAAAAACCTGAAAACAGAAGGTTTTTATTTAACAGATTTTAGAGCAGATTCCTCAAACACATAAAAAGTACAGTCTGGGATTTATAATTTTATGGTTTTAATTTTATTTTATGGATTCTTAGAAAACTAAAGAATGAAGGAGTTGTCATTTACATTCTGCTCCTTCCCAAACATTTGTCATTGCAACCCAGGAGGAGCACATACAGCTTTACCCAATATAATACCCATAAATCACTCAAATCACAAAGGAAAACTACTTGGGATATTTATTTATTCCATTTGTCTCCTGATGAATATATCCAAAGCCTGTATTACCAAACCTCATTGCATCTTAGCAAGCAAACACATTCTTTCACTTTTCAACTACTGCTATCATGGTGAAACCGTGTAACTGCGAAATAAAAGTGCAGCAGTGACAGAGAAAAAGGCAGATCCTCACTCTGTGTCAACAGTGCAGAGTTGAAGTGTTAACTTTTTAACTTTCAGAAAGAAAAGTTATGTTTTCAATAACGAATTTCCCTCTCTAACTTCAAAACAAAGAACACCTCAATTTAGGATGAGAAACAGCAGGGGTTCTGAAAAAGAGTGTTTTCAAAATTTTTGAGGGGAAGAAAACCCAAGAATATCACTGAAATTCCTGGGTCCTAACAAGCAATTTCCACCCCCCACCCTGAGGAGTTTTACGCTCATTTAACCAGGTTTCCCTGCTGCCTGCAGCTCCCCATCCTCCCGCAGCGGGGCAGGGCTCTGGGCTGCAGTCCTGGGCCACCAGTTTTTGGGGTGGAACAGCCACGGGCAGAGGGGTAGGGGGGTGAAAGATGCTCTGCAGCCCTGACGGCCAAAATCCCTCCCTGAGCATCCCCACAAGAGGGCTCTGGCAATATTGCTCTGCTGTACCTGCAGAAATGAGGGCTCTTGCCTGGAGAAACTCTGGAGTTTTTGGCTTCCTGCTCTACTTACACATCCAAAAATTCAGCCACTTCACAGAAAAGTGGTGTAGACACCTACAAAGTCTTTTCTTGTAGGAAAATAGAACCGACTATTTTTCTTTAATTAGATTAAAACACCATGATTAAATAGCTACTTTTAAAGAATATTTAGCTAAGTGTCCATCCTTTAGTTACAAAAGTTTTTGCACTCAGAATGATGAAGAGAAATTGGATTTACACGAAAACCTGTACCAAGAGAGAAAATAAGAAAGAACCCATAAGTAACTATCTCAAACAAGGAAGGCAGTAAAGGCACCACTGTTTTGTAGTCTGGTATCTTCAAAGGAATTCTCCATGGATAAAATTAGATTGCACCTTATCATCAAGCTGCGTTGGAAAAAAGCTCAGCCTAAACTGACATACGGTGCTCAAGGGAAAAACAATACCAAAGAAAAAGAACCAAGTACCCATTCAAAACTTTTTAAAAAAATGTTTCCAGAAAATCATACAGCGGCAAGAGTATTTTCAGAATTCAAAACCTGTTGTACATCTCTAGGAGCTCCATGTCTTCTTTCTTTCCAAGTTTTTACAAAGAAATAGAAATCGGTCCTCTGAAAACTAATTTTCAGTTAATTTTCCAGCTGTAAAGTATTTCATTTTGCTATTTCTTGACTTTCATATCTTTGAGCATTTCCAGAAAGTGGTTCTGATGCACACTTCTAGTTATAACTAACTTTTAGTGATTTTGGAAACACAGTTTTGATCCATTAGCAATTCAGTTTTTACAGTGCTGACTTCAAAAGAATAAGATTTCCTTTCTACACCGTTATTCAGTGATACTATGAGGTATAGTGGCAATAAACTAATTGTGCATTTCATATTTTTTAAAAAGTAGGCCTTTTTCAAATAAGCATTATTTCCTTCACGGAAACAGTACTGGTAGAGCAATTAGAACTCAATAAATATTAAAGAGAGCACATACTGAAGTACCTTTTTATACTTTGGTTGCAAAATCATGGTAATAAGACAACTGAAAATTCATCAGATTCAACACCTTTTTCAATGCCATGCATTTACAACTATTAATAAATTTGTTATTTATTTTCCTCACAGGTTGTCTTATTTGAGTTAGAATTAATTTTGTATTTGAGTTAGAATTACTTTTTAAAGAAAGAAATACAAAGTGTTCTTCTAGAAAGAGCACAGAACACCTTTGAGGGAGGATCCTGCATCTTTCTGTCAGCTTGAAACTCTCGCTGCAGCACCGGGTGGGGTAACTGGGTGCCACAGAGAGGGTACCAATGTGGTAATGAAGCAGCTCAGGAAATGCCCCAAACCCCAAGTAACCCTGGGTTTTCTCTGATATCCCAAAGCACAGGTGAGGAGTTGTTCTTGCCGCCCTTCTCACTGCTCACTATTTTTACTGAAAGCACAGAGAACTTTTATATTATACACACAGCTTCCCTGTGTGAGCACTTAACCTGAAAGATTAGCAGTTATGACTAAGAACACATCTATATTTAGAGCTGTCTCTAGTTAAAGTCATTTTTTTTTATTTTAGAAATGGCAAGAGATAGTTTAAATCGCTGAAAAGCCCATAACTCTATTCATTAGCACACTTCACAGAGACAGCTTTTTATTCATCTTTAATTTTGTATTTAAAAGACTAGTTTGATATCAGCTGGCAGAAATCACTGCTGAAGCACATTTTGCTTTGTTCATGAAGTACGAAATTCAAACTTTTACCTCTGTGGCAAGGCTTTGACTGGCACCATTGTCAAGAAGAAACTTAACAACCTCCAGGTGGTTTTCTTGGGCTGCCATATACAATGGAGTGAAGCCATTCTGAAACACGAAAACAAGAGTGTAAACACCCCACAAACATTTTATACACACCATAGATCTGCTAAATGAGGGCAGATTAGGTGAAAAGCAAAGAAACTGTTTGTTCACAGACCAGTTAATGGCACGATCTACATTGGCTTAAGTGAAGATGGGAGAAGGGTAATATTTAAAAGGACACAGAGGAATCTTTCAGCTGACCAGATGCAATTCCCACAGCTAAGCGAGAACAATTCCTTTCACATCTGTTGTGAAGTTAAACTAAAAATCAGTCTGGACAGATGATTTGGTGGCAATGAGTTCTGATTCCTGATAAATACAGCCACAGCACTGGAAATGCAAAACGGGACAGGGAAATACAATACAAGTCTGTAGCGAAAGCAAGAGTGCCGACTCTTCAGAGTAATTGACACTTTTCTCTCCTCTTTCCATTAACTTTGACTTCTCTTTCATTCGTGCTAGCTACTCCTGCCTTCCATCTCCTCAAAGAGCTGCCTTCTGAGCACAGTCTGCCTGTGGGCACTGAGCTACTTCATATTTCAGGCACCAGGAGATGTGAGGATCATTGGCTCTCAGCAGTTTGAGACAGAGGTTTATCAGTGTTTCTGACTGCATTAGAGCATCTCTCAAATTATGCTTATGTGAGTGATTTCTATCAATGCAACACAAGTATTAGAGGCTGCAGAGCTTAACTCATTCTTTGGTGAATGCCCTCCTCTTACAGTCAATGCTTTTGTCTTTGTCTTAACTGTAAACAGCTCACAGCCTGTCAGAACTCGAATTTTTTGGGATTAACATTAAGGCAATGTGTTTTTTACCTATTGTTCTAAGAATTTCTGAAATCTCTGCTACAGTAACACACGACACTGACCTAGATTTTGCAAACAACCTATGAGGCCGAACATAGATGAGCTGGGAGGAGTTTGGCCACATATTTACATCAAAGCAAAAACATGAACATTCTGGGCCCTGGGGAGATGTAGGGAGACCACAGCACCAGCCCTATGGCAGTGAAATCTGGCTGAGCCCCAGTGGAACCAGCTGAGAGACACCTGACTGTCCCAGCAGCAGGCAGAGGGGCAGGGCACACGGCCAGCACCAGGCACAGGAGAGCACAGGTGACCCCAGGCCAAGCACGCGGCCGCGCTGGCAGCAGGGACAAAGGGGAGGTCACAACAAAGGACAGCTGGAGAGGAAACGGGTGTTTGATCCAAGAAGAACTTTACCACCAGCAAGGCATCGAGCAGCTGTGAAGCCACATGTTTACAGGGCCAGCACAGGCAGCAGGGCCTTGCTGTTCCAGGATTTTGATGGTTTGATCTCTCTTCAGGAAAGCACCGCTACCAGCACACGGCAGGGGCTGAAGGGCTCACAGAGCCTGAGCCCAAGGCTAGAAATGTGTTACTGCACTCTCCAGAACAGAGCTCAAACACTTCAGTTACCATACAGTCAAAACTGTACTTAGTTAAAAAGCAAAGAAGCCAGGATGCACTTGCTGAGGTACCTCGTATGTCACACTACAAGTTACTACAGTGAACAGCAGTCTGGCATTTGTCCCTGTCATTTCATGGCATACTCTATATCTATTTACTAACTCAGCTGGAGACAAAGATTCATTTTTTTAGTTTCCAACATTTGTGATTAGAAAGGAAGCAGGAAAAACTACTTAATTTTTAGTTTCATAAAATAATTAATAGGGAAAAGTTCTCAGAACCAAATATTATTAGCATTTGGAGGCAGAGCAGAACCTTTTCTCCTATGTTAAATTTTGTAGGGTTTTAAACGTCTTTCCACCCCATACTTTACATTTTCTTTTCTCTTTACAAAGGGGCTGGATTTGCCAGAGAGCCACAAGCCTGAAAAAGCATTTTGTCTTTAATAGTAAAAAACAGCTCTTAGAAGAGGTGTAAAATTCAGCCCCAGCACAAATTTGTGGTTTGCTTTTTTGTTTTTTACAGACAGGAAGATTTGGTTAAAGAATGCCTAACACTGGGACTGTCAGCATGGAAGAGCTGTTATCTTCAAGGAAAGAGGAGACTAAGCTCAAGTGAAGCTCAATACCACAGACAAAGCTGGTCCAGGGGCAGTTTGGTAACAAGGAGCACCAGGGACCTCCTCAAAAGACAAACCCCAGCTGGGATATCTCACTGCTGAGTATTGATGGGGAATGGCCAATAGATGTGTTACATGGGTGTTCCAAGTAAAGGCTTCAAAGGCCTCCATAATGCAGTCGGGGAGAAATAAATCTTTAATTCTTGTATGTTAGCAAAGTAAGAGTAACATGTGGCAAAACCTTAGGGTGTACGGACAATGCAGTTATATAAGATGTTTACAATCTCAGATTATTTTTAGTTTCAGGGCTGAATACACAAGTTCTCAAACACAAGCAGAAAAGACTCTGTTGATCCTATCTTCATTTCTTTAACAGGAAAACCATGGCAAATATTTCTGCTTTGTTTTACTTCTTAACAGCCATGGGAGATTTTGCCTAAAAATACTTTTTGTTGTTGTTGTTCTCTTTAAATTTAAGTTATGTGGTTCCTGGAACCAAATATTGCTGTATCAAGCTAGTATAAAAGAATAAGAAAGAAGAATTGAGTCATTTATTTCTTTTGTTTAAGTGAAAAACCCATGAAATGTAGACCACAAATAACTAACATTCTTGAAATAGATCCTGTTAAGCACTTCGTTCCTATTACTTGAGAGACCAATAAAAAACCCCACCCTCCTTCTTTAAAATGTAATTTTTTAAACAAACGTTTATTTTCATTCCCACATCTTTATAACACAGAAAAATGGTAATCCTGGGCCAGATGAGAAGGCTGTCTCTTCTCTGGCACTGCTTGCTAGCCCCCGAACAGCCAGAACAGGAACAGGGTGCCTTGCAGGACACTGCTGGCACAGCCTCCTGACTTTCAACAATCTGTAGTTTATGCATTGTTTGAGCCAGTGTTTTTCTGTTTCCTGTTACTGCTTTGCTTGTAGCACCAGCGCTGTTTTCTCTTATTTCAAATTCTCTATAACTGACCTAAACATTCATTCAAAGGACTGGAACCAAACTTACAAACTCTGCATATGCCTGCAGTACCTCGTTGTGCAAGGAAAGGGGATGGGCTCAATCAAGCCTGAGACAGTGAATGATGTGAAACAGGATCCCTTTGAACACGTTCTCTCCTCCTCTCCTGTTCTATCACTGTCTCTTCCAGCTCTAACAAGTAGCAGCTCGTAGGACACTCCTAGCGCAGATCTGAGGTTCATCTCACTATCAACCCTATTTTCAGGAGCCAACATTAACACAGTAAGATCCACCAAATATACTTGCTAATACCAGAGTTTCTAGGAGGAGAACAATTTTAATGTCACCAAAGCTGTTGGTACAGGGACATATGACTGTACCTGAGACTGTGCATTGACATTGGCCCGATTCGTAACCAACACTTTGACGACTTCGGCTTGTCCAGCGAGGGATGCTATGTGCAATGCTGTGTTTCCTTTCTGCAATTAGAGACAGTGACACTTGAAAAGAGCACAAAACCTGAGCATGAATACATAACAATACAGTCAAGAACATCTTCCACTTTAGAATATAGTATTTCTTGCAACAAAATACTCTTGAACTGAATACTTCTAATGGGTGTGTTATTCTAGAAGACATGGCATGGACAGAAATTAAAACAGGAATCTACAGTTTGTTCAGCAAATCTGTGACATATACTATCATCTACTAACATTATTTCTATTAAACAATTATTGAGACCCGCCCCCCAGCAGTGGAAAATGGGCAATTACTGCTGCAGCACAGTCTGTAATCACTTGGCCAACACCTTGTGCCCAGGCCAGCAGTGTGAACAAGGGGACAAGCAGATAGGCCTGACTGACCTTTGTGGCTGCATCCACGCTGGCACCTCGCTGGATCAGCTCAGAGACAACTTCTACGTGCCCTTCTTTGGAAGCGAGATGGAGAGCATTCAACCCATTCTGATTTAAAAAAGGAAGGGGAAGAAGAAAAGCAATTAGAAGATTACCAAATGTTTTCCAGTTTACCAAGTATATGACGAGACAAATTATTATTACCCCACTGAGAGGACTGCTTACAAAAAGTACACTTAAGTAAACTTTACAAGAACTAGATTATAAGGACAGAGTAAGAATTAAGATATACTGGCTCTGGGGTCTCAAGTTCTGTGTGCTGTCCCATGATCTAACGCAATACAAATGGAATGAAAGATAAGGTTAAATAGCACATTCTCCAAGTGCAAATGAAATGGTGTCTGAGTAAAGGGTTAAAAAAAAAAGGTTTAACTGGATAAGCTATAAACATGGTTCACCAAAAAACATGTAAGTTATCTTCGACATGAAGTTCAAATATAAAGAGAAATTTAAGAAACAGTGGGAAAGGTATTTATCCAGAAAATTTGACCAAAATATTTTCCAACCTGATTTGAAATGTTGATGTCCACTCCATTTTTCAAGTAGTCAAGAGCCTTTTCTAAGTTGCCAGCTCGAGCTGCTCTCAGGTAACTTGCATTTGTGTCAGACTACAAGGAAAAAGGAAAAGTCCCATTAGAAATTACGGCACAGTGTAAAAACACATTTCGGCGGCAAAGGAATTATTAATGATACAACATATTGTGCATCCACTTAACTAGACAGGAAAGATCCCAAACCACCTCATCAAATGTGGGTCAAACCCCGAGCAGGCAGCACGAGGCTTGACTCCAGTCATGGACATGAATTATGGAGCAGTATCTCACACGCAAGGCCAGCAGCCAGGGACACGTGTGGCACCCAGCACAGCACACAAACGGGGGGAAGCTCAGGACTGGCCTGCATGGAAACCACGCCGCTCTGTCCAGAGGTGCCACACCACTTCTAATGTCCAAGCTGAACAGAGCCGACCAGTACTGTGAGAACTAACACGAGAGATTTAAAAAAAAAAAATCAAAATACTCAACCTTGAAGGACTGGATTAGTGGAATTAAAAAACCCATGGTTCTACAAATGAACACATTTCAAAATCTCATGTCTGCTAACACTTCGGTTTATTTTCTCCATCCTTCATTTTACAGCACATTTTATTGACAATGTCTGTCCACATTCAACAAAGAAGCCAAAAATCTCTAGGTACAGTGCCATTACATAAACTGCATTTTCCTTTTTTTCAGACTTTGCATTAAAGATAGCTATGCAAATTTACTTTATGATGACTTCAGCTTTGAACGTAAGGACAGCAGAAATGTTGGTTAAGTCATGAAGGAATCACTGAGAACAAGTCCCATCCCCAGAGGGTTTTAACAAGTTATGCAAATATCCACGGAGGACAGTTTAGATAATGCTGATCCTGCCTTGGAGCAAATGGAATGAACTGGGTTAGCTTTCAAGAGGGACAGATCACATAATCCTTGATTTTATCTGTGCCACAGCTTTCCCTGGCATCTTGGGCAGTCAACACATTTTTTGTACCCTCTTCTAGATTGTTATAGAAGGAATTGCCTGGGTTCTTTCCCTCTCAGTATCATTTCATCCCAGGCTTATATCATGGCAGCTACCAGTGCATTGTGATCCTTTAATATTTTGAAAGAGTGCAACAACTACCTTTAGACTAAACAATAAAGGCAGTGAGTGCTAAGAGAAATACAAAACACCCTGGCACTAAAGCTCAGTTACTTATCTGTTGCTCAAATAATTTTGTTCTTTCTTTTAATCCCAAATTTCTGGATTTGCTATAGAGTTTTCTCCTCTCCTGTCGATACAGCCACTGCAAAATGGATGTTGCGTTCAAGCATTGCTCCAAGCCCATCAGCAGCCACCTTCACGTGCAGGATGAAGCAACCTTGGGCATGATGACAGCAAAATGCTAAGTGGGTAGGAAATCCGCTTTTCTCTTTGTACCCATACAAGCTACAAGACCATTTTACCAGTACTTCCAATACAACAAGCTCTCTCTTCTAAGGAGAGAACCATTACTTATGAACTCATTTTCTCCCGAGTTTTGCACACTTGGCATTCCACTTTGCAGTGATAAGTCACCAGCTAACAGCCCTCCATGCTCTTTATCATTCTTTTCCAAGCATGCCACACTGATCATCATAAACCAGCTTCTACAATGTCCTTCCAACAAAACAGCCCCCAAATACTGGTGCTGAGCTAGGCTTCATCAAAAACAAGGTGCTGCTGCAAAGTGCACGGTCATAACTGTAAAGACCACGGGGAAGAAGAGCTGCCTTGAGAGCTGCTTTCATTTGGGAGATCATCTGAGTTGTGCAATGCAGATTATTACAGGAGACAGGTCATATTCTCAGTGCTTAGCAACAGCAGTCACTGGGGTAAAAAACAGGTCAGCATTTTATCAGCATTACTAAAGGTATGAGGGAGGACTCAATAGAGCGGGAGCCTTTTTGTCAGACGGTAATGGCATCTCTGTTTGGCACAGTCAGCAGGGGGACGAGCATTAACATCAGCTGTTTACAGCTGCTCCTGGGTGGGGAAGGGATGTGCCAGAGCCGCTCGCTCTGGAAAATCAGATTCCGCCAGGCGCATTAATGCACTCCAGACAAGGAACGCTGCTCGCCCGCAGACACATCCTCATCTGTCTCTCTGCTCAAACAAAATGGAGGGGGAGAGGCACAAGGAGCGATAAACAGCTGATAATCACATCAATCACCAACTGCGGTTTCACTGTGCAGGGAGAGCAATGCCTGTGTCTTTTACAGACTTGGGCACGACTTCTGGACTTAGGGATTCTTGGAAGACTTAAGGACTCTTGGAAGGACTTGCTCACTAACGGGAGGAAGGATAAAGTTCAGGTCACAGTCCCAGCCTGAGGATATATAAAAATGTCTCAAACCAAGCTATCTCAGGTGCCACTAAGTGATGCAACAATCCACTCCTGAAACCCCTTGAGCTAACAGCAGGTCCTCCTTTGCTACCCATCCCTCAAAACTCACTCCAAAACAGCTAAAAGTGTCCAGACACATCACTGACGCCAGCAGCCAGGCTGCCATCTGAGCAGTGGGGCTGGTGTGGTGCTGGGCCCAGCATCCCACTCACCTTTGAGCCTGGACTCCCAGTGCTCAGACAGGCTCCCAGCACAAGGGCATTGGGCAGGAAAAGCAGCACTGACACGTGCAGGCACGACACCAGCAACTGGGAAGCACCCAGAGAAGCTGCCTTTAACAGCACGCCGGGGATAACCCAAACCCTCCCTTGGTTCAGCTGGTCTGAGTTGGCACTTCCAGTTTCCACCCTACTGGTTTCCAGTTACTTGAACGTGACGTGAGCCAATGTGTGAAAGTGCACGAGTTGCCTTAGCAGCCAGGGTCTAACACATCCCTGCGCTCTGAGAAAGGGGAAAACCTTTTTTTCTGACCTTGGCTGAAGCTCCCAAGCCCTCAGATGGGGTTAGCTCACCCTTTTCTGGGCCACCATCTCTGAGCTTTGAGATTGGCACAGAGGGATAACAGACTGAGGGTGTACAACTGTGTAAGAAGCTCAGCAGGGTTTCTGGGATTCCCTCCATCCATTTCCACCTCTGCCATACGCAGAAACAGGCAGGAACATTAGAGAGAAAACAGGGGCAACGTTGTTGGAAACCAAAAGCAGTTTCAGCCTCTCTGAAAGCAGCATTGCCAGCTTCCACTTTCCCTATAACTAAGGCATGACTTCAGACCTGCTCAGATAGACGAGAGACTTTCAAGCCTTTTTCTGCCCTGCAAAATGTTTTGAGTGACCTTATTAAGGGGTAAACTTCCAAAACCAGGAGAACCAATGAACACTCTCCATCCAAAACCAAAGGAACTGATCAAAAACATCAATCCAAAACTTTTATGTTTCTGAACCCAAAATTTCCCAACCTTACTTTTGTATTTTAAACCCTTTTTTTTTTTAAATACCTCAGTAGAGTGGAAAAATGTTATTTGCAATTGGCACTGTTTTGTTTAAAAAAGAGCCTCTTGGAGTCCCTGCTAGAGCCCCTAAATTGCCTCAGTATTACAGACAGAAACAGCACCAGAGCCTAGGCTCAAATCACTGGAGGATTTTAAAGATCAAAGAAGTGTAAGAATAATGTTAATAATTATTTATCTGGATTACCATTATTCCTGGAAGCTCATCTCAAAGACTGATAAAGGACCTGCTATATGAAATGCATTAAAAACCACAGATGGGGGCAAAAGGATTTTGGGTTTCCAACCATCACCCAGGACACCCGTGTGCTCCTCTCTGTGCGCAATTCTTCTCCACATGCCCATTCCCACCTTCCACACGAGCTGGTGTCTGAAAATAATCCCACACAGACAGGACAAACACTGGCATTCTGTCTACAGGACACTCCCCCACCAGACCTAATACATTTATTCTTCAATACTAATTAAACCTTAATATTCCTGAGAAGCATGCTGGATGCTTGCAGCCTGTTCAGATCCCTTTCTCTCCTTTTCTAATCAATCCCAGAATGAAATGAGGATGAAAACTGGCTTTTGATTCTCCACAGTCTGGACAGATATCAAGGGAACAACAGGCATGGGACATACATCAAAGCACCCTGAATCTTAGATGCTCTTGCAGTCAGGCACAAAGGTTGCAGCCCTTCCTCTGTATTTGCATGGGATCCCTGCTGTCAGGCTGTGTCCCCAAAGCCTTTCCCTGCTCCCTCTTGGGCTTCCTGTTGCTGCTACCTTTTCAAACTCTACATGCAGATTAAAATTAAAAATCAAGATTCTTACAAGTGTTTTAATTCTTGGAGAGACAAACTTCAGATCCTGTGCACAGCATTTAGTTCTGGAATGGCTATTCAGAGAATATTTAATAAATAGTGGATTTATGGGAGTACCAGTACTGATGAATGCATAATATCAAGCTTTTTCTTCACAGATGGTATGATTCCTCCCCTCTCTCCCCATACTTTCTTGGAAGAAAAAGGGACTGTTTCTAGTTTTAAGAAATGTGCAAATGCAGACGATTAGCTAATGAAGGCAGGTTTTATGCAATGCGCGTTTCTTTTAGATTTATGTATTTCCCTTTAACGTACGATGCTATAAAAAAATCCCTTCTCTAATGTACAGCAGGCTGATGAGCTTGCAGACTTCAGGCTGCCTGCAGCACACAACAGGTTTCCCAGTCTGGAGCTCATTTTCAACAGCCTTCATCCCAGGGACATCTCAGGAAAGGGCTGAGGCTGAATAAGCTGTGCTGGCAGCAGCACTCCGTTTGCCAACCCTTTATGGTCCCCTAGTCCTGCCACAAGATGAAGAGTCTGTGGTGCACAGGGACCTGAGAACTGTTTCCCAGTTTTGAGGAAAAGCTACATGAGTTAAAAAATATTTCTATTGCAGCAAAGACTAACTCCTAAGTCACTTGGATATTACCTTAAGCCTCCAGAAAATGCTGATGCTGACTCACGCTAGCAAATACATATTCACTCTTTTTCTTCAAGTGCTTCCAGGGAAGTAAGAGACTATTTATCACGGCTAAAGATAAAAACTATTAGCAAATTTGCACTGACTGTCAATCCAGGGTCTGGCCTGGTTTTTCCATCGCACTAGAGAGGGTCCCTTAAGAAAACAGAAAATATGTATTATTGAGTGAACCCTCGAAAGTGCAAAGCCATTATTTTTAACATGCACAGGCCTCCTCCCATACTGGTGGTATTTTATTATGCTTATCTCTCTTTCTTTTGTGTTCTGCTTACAGTGGCCTCTTTTTCAGATTAAAAATCCAGTCTTTTTTTCACATTGGGAGCAGGGTTTTGTTTTTCACTCCATCTTTAACAGTAGCTGTTGTGAAGGGAAACCCCCAGCAGGTTCCCATTGTGCCAGAGCAGGATGCATTCTGGCTTGAGTCCCAACAAAAAGATGCTAACCATGCCTAACATTTGTTGTGGGGAGAGGCAATGACCTCATTTTAAGGGATGAACTTATGTTACTTCCATTTGGAAATGTGCTCAACAAAGAGAGTCTTGCAGCAGCATGAGGTGACCTGAGGAAATGGGTGATAACATTTTTGCTTGTTTTTGATAAGGATGGGCTTACTGCAGCCATTGGCAATTCTTTTGCAGGAAGGCTTAACTCTAATGGGCACTAAGCAGGACACTGGAAATGGGAGGACCTTGGCATTTCTTAGATTTTGCTCTCATGCTAATTTAGAATTTTCCTCCAAGCAAATGTGTTACCCTCACTTGGTAAGTGATGAAATTTTATTCCAAATAAACTACAGCAGGCAATTAACAGCAGTGTCTGAACCATGTGAAACAAACCAGCCACATCACTGTCATGGGGAGACTCTTCATCTGTCCTCCAAGAGGCTCTAATCCCTTGTATCTCCCTGCCACCTTTTAACTAAATCATTATTAAAAAATTTCAGTTGTATCTTCTTTATTAGAAAGGGGGCTGGTTGCACTGGATGGATGATGTTCTCTGTGCAAACAAACAGTCATGCTTTACATACCATATTACCACATGTATTTTCTTCTGATAAGGATGTACCAGCCTGGGGTCAACTGCTACTGCAGTTGTGCTGTTAATTACCCTTCAGAGACATGCTTTTGAGATCACAGCCCTAAACACAACCTCAGGGCGACAGGAAAAGCTCCACTCCTAGCGCCTGACAATTCAGAGGACACATCTTTTGGCCAGGGAAGGCCAGCTGTTTTGAACATGATTGCAAAAAGAAACAATATAATTACTGATCAAAAACCAAACGAATCCCTCTAATTGTTTGCCCTATCACACAATTTAATCATCAATTTTCTTTGATCATATCATTGTATTCTGCATGACAAGGCAGCCAAAGATATGATGCTATTTGGAATGTCCCCATAAAGGGCCCTATTCCAACAAGGTAACTACAATACGTTTTCCACACATTAAAAACTATGCTAGTTTTAGGCTGTGTGAAAGTTTCTTCATGGTCACACTAGTGGAGACTAAAACTTCTTGTATTTCTGCAAAATGTGCGTGTGAATCTATAATCAACTGCATTTTCAACAAGTGAGGCTCCATCCCTGTACAGCAGTCAATCTTATCATGCTTGTAGAGAAAAAGCAAACATTTCCTGAAATGTTTGAATGAAACATTAAAGCAGTTCAAAACAAGAGCAGAAAACTCACTTCAGATGCAGCTCCTTCATTCTAGAAATCTTTGGCCAAACCAGGAAAACATTCAGGCAAACAAGTAAGCCTCTTTCTTTCCTTGCTAGACCACACGACAAAGTGCAGGTTTAGTATAAACCATTTTCAAGATCACTTGCACCACCCGACCTCTTGGAGTCTGTCTTGGCAAAATGCTGAACGTGCGCCCTGTTCCCATGAAAAATGAACCACCTGGAGCGGAAGGTGGTTCAAAAGAACCTAGAGCCAGAGATGTCAAGGCTGGTACATCCAAGAACATTGCACAGCTTCCAGTAAAAAGGGTGTTTGTGCCTGCCCTCAGCAGCACAGAGAGGCCCAGAGCACGTTGTTTGCTCGCAGTGACAAACGCCTGCTGTGGAGCTGCGATGCAGCTTCCTCACTGTGCAAGTTGCTCAGACTTTGTGCATGCAGCCTTCTTCACTCAGCCCTGTGACTTGTGACACCACCAATCCCACCTGGGTGTCTTTAAATGCATCAATGACTGCTTCCTAAGACAGCTCAAGCACGAGATAGAAAGGAAAAACAGCTGCTATGCTTTTGATTTTCTATGAAATAGCAAAGGGGGTTGTGATTTCCAAGGCACAAAAGACACAGAGTTATGGCAAACTCTTGCCTGACATCCACATACAGTATCTATAATATGTTGAACATAACATCTAAGTTGAAAATGCCCCCAGAGATGTCATCTCCACATTATTTACTTGCCAACATAGAGACTGAACAAATACAGAATAACTTAACTGCAATTCTATACAAAATTATGATCTGACAACCCAACCAAAAACTGTCTGAACTGAGACCAAACCTGTTCCACAGAGACAAGGTTCAGACAGGAGGTGAGGGTCTACACTGTTTCCATATGCTTTGCCAGTTTGCACAGACAAAGTTTTGAGATTTTGGAACACAGGTTTGATGTGCCAGCTTCACATGAAGAATTTATGAAGACAATTACTGATGAATGTATTAAATTAGTAACACCAAAAGCAAGATCGAGGACTACAAAAATCAACGTACATCTGCAAAACACACACAATCATTCTAAATATGCAAGAACAACAAAGTACAAGAATAATTTTAATAGGAAAACAACATAAGTGTCTAAAAAGACTACAAAAGTCTTTAATATGGACTTTTCAGCTATCAGACTGCTAGATGAAAAGACAAATGACAAGGTAAATTGGGACACACTCTGTTCAAGACCCTAAAACTGGCAAAATCCCTGGTTTCACCAATGAATCACTGTACTCCATGAGAAGTGACAACTAGGGTAAGAACCAGGCCCTCTGTGACCAACTCACATGTATAAGCAATGAAAAGGATCTGATGCATTAAAAGGCAAAAGATTTGGGCATTTCAAATTCAAGATTCATTCTCCAGGCTGAAGGTCTCAGCTGCTAGAAGGTTATTTCAAACTCTGGGAAGAAACTCCTGAACCCACAATGACTCATCTCTCACTCTCTTAAGTTTTCCTCTCATACATTTACAAGTGAAAAATAAATCACTGGCTTTCGTAACTGCTACCACAGTCACAAAGAGCCAGAGAAGGGCTGGATGTGCTTCGAGGGTTTCTTCTCATGTTTATATTCACCTGAAGATAATAACTCTCTTATGTGCCAAGCTAGATGAGATGGCATTGATCTCCTCCCTGCTATTTTTCTCTCAGAAACTGACTACCCAATGAGCAAGGAGATAATTTCAGCACATCTCAGGCCCAAGTTTAAAGCCACTTCCACGCTAAAGTCACATTCTTCAGATCCCTGCATGAATAACATCAGCCAGTCCACCTCCTCTTCTCTTTGTGCATCTCATTTTAGCATCAGGGCTCAAAAAGAAGTGGAAAAGAATTCAGCAACTCTTGTCAAAACATTTTGTAAAGTGTTTTTATTTGTCTATAATTTCAGATGGTGGGGGGGGGAATCATATAAACCTAAATGAGATAATACCATTGATTTTAGGGAGAGAGATTTTATTGACTACAAAAATATTACGTAAATATGCTTCAATCAGACGTGGTGAAGTTAGTGGTAATAACATGGAGAAAACTCATGTCAGGGACAGTGCAATACACATAAATTTTCTCTAAAAATACTGTAGCAAATAAGCTATAGAAACTATAGACAAGCTACATAATCTATGAAGAGCTTTCAGTACCATGAATTCATAGGTTTCTACTTAATGCTTTCAAATTCAATTTTCATTTAAAACCAAATCGATTCTGCCTTGGAACTCTGAAATTATAACTATCACTAAACTGAAAGATTGTCTGATGATAACTGGTCAAGCCATTTCAGAGGTGGCAAAAATATACACAGACACACCAATTTACACTGCAAGCACTGCAAACCCCACATATAATGTATGCTTTTTTAGGCTTAAAAGGCATTTGAATGGTTTTAAAGCTATCTACTAGAGGTTTAATTTTTTTTTTTTTTTTGGGGGGTGGGGGGCGTTGGGGCATATAGTTTAGGATTCTTACAAGAAATACAAACCTTTATCAGTTTGTGAGTGCCAATGCATAGGTTTCCATAGCAGGGATTATGACCCCTATCAGGAGTAAAGAACCTCTTCCAATTACACTCTTGAACACCTCGTTGAAGAGTTTCTGTCTGGAAAACTCCACACGGCTGATGTGACAGACAGAGAACCTGAAGGGCCAGTGGAAATTATCTAAAGAGCTTTTGGGTACTGAGAGGACTCATGGGGCAAGATTTGCAACACAGTCATTAACCTGGTACCCGTGTGTTCTGCAGGGCCTGTTAGAGGCATCCCATGAGGTCTGTCCCAGCAGTTCACCTTAGGAGAGCTTGTAACATTTACAGAACCACCTGTCCTGACACCTCCTTGCAGACCTGCTGTGAAATAGATACACCCTGGTACAATGGGAGAGAATCAATGGAACCAAGAAACCAAAGGATTCAAACATCCCCCTAGAGCCAAAGACTGACTGAGGTAATTTTGGTGGTTCAGGAGGGAAAATACCTAACTAGCACTTCACAAGCTCATGAGGGCAATTTCACACAGGAGAGTTAACAGTCCTCAAACGCAGGAGCTGAGCAACCTGCCAGGAAACAATTTTAATCTTGGCCTGGAGATGCACGAGACCTATTGGAGAACACCATCAGGGAATACTTCAGGCTGTGCTGGCCTAGCCGTGTCCTTCTACAGGAGCTGCAATTCCCTGCTGACCACAACCTGCCGTAGCTCGTATTCCATTCGAGCCTGCTGTTGTGGATATGACCCAGTAACTCCAGGCCCATTTTGTAACCCACCACACCTCTGTAAACCACAAAGGCAATGCAGAGCCAGACAGAGCAGGTGTTAGACACACTGCTGCCTGTTACTGCTGTGAACACTGAGAAAAACCTTTTCTCCCTGCCGTGGGACACGGCCGGCATGGAGCTTGGGGCTGGGCAAAGGAGAGCCACCGGCCTCCACACCTCCCTGCACTGCCTCTCCCCTCCTCTGCTGTGATTGAACACTGACATTCTCTGCTGTGAATCTGTGCAATGGCATGGAAAGTTCTGTCATAGCATTTGTTGGGGCTGTCTGGATGAAATGTATTCAGTGGCGTGCGCAGCAAACGTAAATTAGTTTACAAGTGTTTTTGTTCCTCACACCACGTGTTCCAGGTTTGAGAATGAGCTCAGATTCCAATGGGAAAAGGGCTTTTTCCAGCCCAAGCACCAAAATCTGGGAGCAAAAATCAGAGCCCTGCAACTGTTATCTAAATTTTAAACTCTAGTTTAAAGCTCTTAAGTCCTGTCCTAACTCTAAATACAAAATTCTATTCTAAAGCAAAAGGAGGAATCTAAGTCACTGCGGGGGCAAGGGCAGGACCAGCATTTACAAGTACAAACAGATTGAAAACAGTGACACAACAGAGAACAACCCTAGCTGTATGGGGTCTTTGAGATCAACAGGGGGAGAAAGAAAACCCAGAGCTCAGTTTTATTCTTAGAGTGAGAGAAAATTACCAAATACACAAATAAATCACCGCAGATCAGGTGATGCCATTTTCACATGGTGACTTTTCAGTTACAGAACTGAACTAGTATTTTTCTGGTTTTCAAAGCCATTGTGCATCAGAGAGCCAGGATTCTGCAGAAGCACAATGATGAATTGATTAGCTCAGGAGAAACTTCAACTTTTTGAACAAAAATACAAACAGCAGAACTATTTTAATATTTTACTTCACCTTAACCAGATTTGTTAATTTATTTTAATCCAAAAATTACCAATTCCTCTTAGCATCATAATGAAATGTGTTTGAAAAACATATAACAGTTTAATCAAATATAATGATATAATACTAATGAATTAAAACCTTCCAAACTGGCCTAAAACACTTTACTGCTACCATATTTAACAGACATAGATTTAGAACTAGTTTTTAGCGCTACCATTAAAGTGAAGATCAGTTTACAACAGAAATAAGCTATGACCAACCATACCAGACCTATACAGTGAATCATTTGATGGTAGAATGGGCCGTTACTGTACAATGTTAAAGTATTACTCCTGAACAGCACATCTACAGGATAAACGTGCAGTGAAGTAGAGCTTGTTTCTCTCTTGCACCTCAAATATTCAGGGCAGCCTATGTAAGACTTAAGTATGTAAGGAATGAAAACAAAACTTAGCACAAACATCAGCAAGGAAAAGCTTACTGAACAAATTTATACTGTGCCCCTTCTCCACTGCCAAACTCCATTTCAAATGCTGCTACACCTTCCCCAAACAATGTCCACACGAACAGAAAGAGCACTTTCTATACAGCTTGTAACAAACCCCTGTAAAGCAAGAGTAAATACCATTCTGGTGCAACACAGAGGGGCAGAGCATCCTGCAGACCAGCACATTGCCAATGCCACGGCCGAGGGCAGCGCGACTTTCAGCTCGCTCCACTCTCCAAACTGTTGCACACAGAAACTGGAGGGACTGTGTCTGTCAGGCTCTGCGCTGCTGAGGCTCATACAAAGCATCAGCAAAGATGTTTATCGCCATGAAAATGGATACTATTGTGCTAAAAAAAAGCCAGGAGAGAGTAAATAAAATTCCCGGGACTGAACAATAGAGAGTTCAATCAAGTACCATAAAACATCTGAATAACAAAAGCTTCTCTTAAAAATTTACTTCACAGAAAAAATCTCCCCAGTAAACGTTTTCACACTTTTGAAATTACTGGTGGAAATAAGCTTATGGACAAGAACATCTTCACTAGAAAACAAGCAAAGTTTTCAAAGATGCTTTTTAGCAGGGAACAACATCCAGTCCTGTGCTGACAACAAGTAAACAACAACATACACATTTAAGAGAAGTCACTGCAGTATTTTTTTCAGAGCACAAAGCTATTGCTGACATGGAAATTAGCTGGTAAACGGCTGTGTTCTGGCATCAGTACTATCTCTAACTAAAAAAATATTGCCACTAATCGACGTTTCCACAAAGCCTGGCACTCATCAGTACTAAAAACACAAATCCACTTTCCTGGGAACCTGTTTTTTTAATTCTGCAGTAGAGTAGCCAAGAGAAGAACTGTTTTGGCTTTGTGGTTTTTAACTGATGTGAATAACCCAAGCTACTGAAGACTCTCTGAACCTAGTTCACAGAGTATAGGGATGTACTTTCATAGCAGCTTCCTCACTTGAGGAATTTTTAAATCCCACAGGGAGCACCTTGAAGGTCACTGGGAATCCCTCTGGGAGTAAGAGTGATACGGGTGCCTCCTTACTAGCACACCACCAGCACTACAGCTGGCTCCTCTGGAAGTTTAATTGACCTGTTGATTGTCAGTAGAAGAGGTGCGTTATTTGAACAATACACCATAAAAGCACAGATTTTAAACTTTTTTTCTAGATATGCAAGGTTGGCTAAATTATTTCAATTGTTACAAATATCTGTGTTACTTAAGGCCCTGACCACAGAACAAAATGTTACAAAATGTTTGTACAATTTTTAATCACAATCTTCTACAGAGTGTTCTGAATGTAGCCAGAATGTAGCCACTGGCAAGACAGAGAGAACAAATAATTGCAATACTCTATTTGACTGCCACCTCAGCCTATACCGTAATCCAACCATCAGAAAACAAAATACACCAGACAATCCAAAACGTACCTCTGCCTACATCCAGCTTTGCCTCAAACAATCAAAGACTTAAAAAACTAATACAAGAAACTCGATATGCAGATTTCACTCATTTCAGAATCCACAAATGCTTACTTGTTCTGGAAAGCATTCTCCCTCTTCCACTGCCATTTTCTGTGGCCAGATATGAAACCTGATGACTCAATTAGTTAACACTTTGGACACTGCACCATTGCTAAAAATAGCGGCCTCAGGAAGTGCTTTTCTTTTCTTTTTTTTTTTCTCTTTTTTTTTTCTTTTTTTTTTTTAAAGGAACTAAGCACGGTCACTTGTTACACTTCCCTTGGCTGTTTAAATGGCAAAGGACAAGTGATTAGAAGACTATTAAGTTAGTAACAGAGCGTGTCCCAGGATTCCTGGCTCACTTACCATATTTGCTGCCTCCAATCATTCCCCGTGTATGTAATCATGATCTGTGGAATACCCAAAATAGCTGCAGCATCAGCTGATCAGAAAACCACTGCTGCTTGGAATCACTCATGAAACAAGCTTTTGTCATTCTGCTTATCAGCTCTTTCTAATGCAGACTACTTTGAACTATTTCTAAAGGCAACAATAACATCATTTTACACTCCGTGTGTTTTGAATACCACATATGCCTGCCTCCCACTCCATGGTAATTTTATATTTATTCAGATTTTCTGATGACTAATTATGATAGGTTTGTGTCGCTGGTTCTAGAGGCTATTTTCCTGAACTAAAAGGCTGTTCTCTATGTACTTCAAGTTCCTAAACTAGAGAGATTAAAAGCAGTACCAGAGCAAAATAATTTTGCTTCAGAGGGAAGCCCAGAGAGAGGTTCCTGATTTTAGTAAAGCAGAGTTCTTCCTTTTCAATGGAAGTTACCATCAGCAACAGAAATTTTCTTCATGCTTCCCTACAGTTACTTACATTAGGAGTGGCTTTAAAGCATGCCCACCTTCTGAGAAGGGGAATATTGAAATCTCTTCAATTGACCACAAGCCCCTGCACAGTATGCACTGCACTTGCCTGTTACACATCTCACCTCACACCTGTGAGCAGGGCACAGATATGCACTGGCACAGGAGAACAGCAAAGGGGAACTGGAGGAAAAAATAATCGTGGCCTAAAATTTTGGTCAGACAAGACAGGCTTAATGTGTCATTTGTTGATAAAAGGAAATAAGCTGTATGTAAAGTACTATAGGGATAATTTAAGTTTTCCAGAAATATATCTCCATTTTTGCATCAACCAGAGCCCAGCCACCAGGTAGGAGCTCTGTGCTCTTGAGGTTAAACACAGAACTTGTTGCCAATTATCTATGCAGACATAAGGGCTGTAAGTCATGTAGCCTAGAAACTACATAGTTGGGTACAACAAAGGATTAACACAGGAAAATAAGAATCTATCAACAGCCAGAAGCTTTTCCACTCGGGAGCCAGACTTTGGTGCTGTATGAACATGATGCAGGCATAATAATTGTGTGCTCCAAATAGCTGGATGTCTCCTGAAGGGTAATTCGTGTTCACATCCCACTCCCGACCACATGAGACTTGGGGCCAGAGGAGGAGGGCAGGGGAGAGAGGTGGGACAGTTTCCAATGCTTTGCTACTACAGACACTCAGCTCTTGCACCACGGGCTATGTTGTTACGGTGCCTTATCTGTTCAGAGCATTTCATGAGTCCCATTTAAATAGGGAGGCCTGGAGGGTTGGAAAGACACAAACCAAGTCCCACCAGCAGTAAGGCAGGATTTAAAAGGTTGCGTTGTTTAAACAGAGGGCAATGCAGGTTGTAGATAAATTGGTCTCTGCAGCAATGTGGACTGGCCACCTATTTTAATGAGGCACAAACTAGTTACCTATTCATAGTCCCATTTTAAACTGATGGTCAGCAATGACCCACCTGAAAGAGCAAGGACCCTGAGAGTCACTCCAGCACTTACTTAACACACACAGAGGAGAAAGTGTTAAACTACAAGATACAATTGTCCTAGAGCAGCAGCTGCCTTTGGATACAGCTGTGTCTTGAAAAGGCCATTATTCAGATTCACCAGAGCCCAGCCACCAGGTAGGAGCTCTGTGCTCTTGAGTTTAAACCCAGAATTTGTTGCCAATTATCTATGTAGATATCTCTGTATTCAGAAGGTGCAAAATTTTTGGTCCTGGTGCACAAGCCATGCACTCAGGTGGATCTGGCCTGAAAATACTTCATTAATGTCACTGATGATGCAATCTATTAACAACCACCCTGTGCTCCTGCACGCTTTTGCTGATGGTGTTATAGTATCTGTGACTAAGACCCACTTCTGCCACTGACTAAATACAGAGAAGCCAAGAGCTGTCTGCAGGGTGGAGGAACCTCCTACCTCGATTTAAGTACAAAAGGATAACCAAGCCAGTTTAAATGAATGTACCTCACTGACATACCTGCACAGGGCTCCCTGTGGCAGAGATGACAATCACTGCCCCACAGCCACCTCAGCAATGCTGTTGCTGCAAGCCACCACAACAAAACAAAGTATCCTGAATACTCAGTTTCTAAAATTGAATTTTGATTTAGCATTACTGTTAGTTTTGAGGCCTGAGAACGGTAATTTCGAAATAATAAATGCAAACATCCCAGTTCTAGAAACCCAAGATCACAGAGTTACTATCCAGTGTCTGAACTTTTGTTTCTAACCAAAGAGTAGTTGGCTCTGAATAAAACCCAGGTACCTAGATACCTTTCTTCTGCCTTTGAAAAGGTGCTTGAGAACAAGGAGAAAGGAAATATGATGATTTCTGTACAGGGATTCAAGGGAATCACATGAAATTGAAAACTTGCCACACAGCTCTCTCTTGTAGGCGAAAGGATTAAACGGGGCAGGTTTATGGGAACTGACAATTCCCTGCAGAAGATGGAGCCCACTGTGGGGTGGTGCCCCCTGCCCCTGGACTGCAGCCTCCTGGCACGGGCCGGTGACACAGAACTGCCAGCCCCAAAGCCAAGCTGGCAGCGGAGAAACAACGTTTTTAGGGACAAGGATTCCACAGAGTCTCTGCTGTTTTGCTGGTGGGCCGTGCCCTGTTGCTCAGGCAGCCCAGGCCATGGGCAGTGCCAGCACGGTGTGGGTGCCAGCACAGTGTGGGTGCCAGCACAGTGTGGGTGCCAGCCTGCTCCCCCCAGGAGCTCCCCGACACCGCTCTCCCCACAGCACTGCCTGCTCACTTATTCTGCCACAGCTCCTTTGCTTTTCCAGTCGCTGGCTCTTGGCTTTTGCAGTTCACATCAGTGTGATGACACCAGGGGATGACTGACCCAGGCCACTGCCTATTAACCTCCACAAAACCGGCCTGGTTCAGGCTGTGACATTCCTGCAAGAGAAGCTGCCCAATTCTCTCTCCATTAATTTTAAAAGAGCGACAATCAGAATTACAAAAGAAAAGCACAAAGAAAAATTAAAATCTGCCAGCGCCAAAAAATCATCTCAGCACATTCACATCCATCAATTCAGCTCTGATTACTGACTGCCATAAATCATAGTGACACTGTATTCTTTTTTTTTTTAACCTTGTGAATCAGTTTTGGAGCACTCAGTATGATTTCTCACATGCATGCTGTTAACAAAGGGTAATAACAGAAAGGCTCAACACTAATGGCAAAATCAATTTCTTATAGATTTTGGGTAAAATTTCCAGGATCCTTTTATTACTTTGCATCCTGAATTACATGATCTGCAAATTCCTATAGTAATTCTTAGCTTAGGAAAAAGAAAGGGCCTTGGATACAATCATGTAATGAGTAGATGCACGAGGAAACAAACATGTCAACAATCCATCTCCTCCCCTCTTTGAAAAAGAAAAAAAGCAACAAAAGCCCTTTACAATCTCATTAAAATGGCAGATTTGGTACAGATGGAGAATTCTTTTAAATTCTCAGAATAGTGGAAATGTCCTTTTACATTATCACTACGCTGCTTCCCAACCAGATGGAGTGCTTATGATTACTGGCTTGGAAGTGACTTGCAAACAAAGCAACACATGGCAGAATTCAGCAGAAAGAAAAACAGGGTCTGACATGAGATGCAAAACAATATAAATATCTCTCCAAGAAAGGGAAAGGCAAGCTGAAATAGTTTAAACCATAATCTGGAGTTACTGGTCCAGATTTTGCTAGAAGAATTTTTTTTTTTCTCTGAAACTAGTGGATGACATTTCAGACAGTCCAGAAAGATGAAGAGTCAGCTGATGCCCACCAGGGGATTTACATCTCTGTGGTATTTCTGAAACCCTTTTCAGAGAGCAAATGGTTGACAAATAGCATCAGTACAGATATGTGTTTATGCAACTTACACCTGTGAAGGGCCCTTAGTTTTAAAAACTTCTTAAATCAGAGAAACCAGTGGTAGTATCTGAGATATTTAATATAATTATCTAAAATTCTTTTTTAGTCATTAACATAATGGTTAATGTGTGCTCCAGATGAGACTTCAGAACAGGAGTTCAAGTGCACACCTCTGTGCACGGCTAACAGGCTTTTACAAAGCTACTATCAAGGTAACATTTTCTTACATTTATATTACATTCGCTCGTTTATACTTTAGCTGTTGAAATTGTGGGCACAGAGAATGTGCAGCCACAGGAACGAAATTCAGAGTTATAAAATGCCAAAAGGATCTGTGTGAATTGTGTATGACTTTTTTTTTAAATGTCTGTTCAACCACCATCCATCATGTAAATATTACGTTTGCTATATTGCCATTCAAATTATGCCAGCTCAGATCATCTGCTAAAACATACACAGAATTGGAATTCTATAGCCAGAAGCATACGTTCTCTTTCAATAATGAAAAAAAAAAAAATTAAACATAAAATGAGGATAGGAAAACAACACTCCAAATACTAAGTAAGCTGAAGTCACTCAGCACAATATTTTTTTCCCAAAAAAACTTCCATATGTGCCTGTGTAGTCTATTGCTCTTGAATAGAAAGTATCTACCAAATCTGTAAATCCTTTAGTTAACTTTTTTACTTAACTTTGACAAGGCTATCAGCTGTCATATAGAACTAAAACCACCAAATTCTGTAACTTCTGCTACAAGATAGTTAAAATTTCTCTTTAAAGGCTTTCCAAACGAGTGAACAGGAAGCCTGTGGTCTCATCCTATTCTTCTTCAGCAGCACATAAGATCAAACCTCAAAGACCGAAGTGCAATCACTTTTAAAGCATAGCCTGCAGTAATTTTTCAGATGTCTCCAAACTCTTCCCAACAGCACACCTCGAAGCCAGCCCTGCTGTGACCTGTGAAATTCAGCCCTTTACAGATATTCAAAAAGCCATGGCAGACACACTGAGGCACTGCAGTGTTTACTCTGCCAGGATCCATGGCAGCTCCTGTTACCTCACTCCCAGCACTCCCCAGCAAATGCCTGCATTTTCAATAGCAAGGCAAAGGGCTCTTGGGATGAGGGACTAAAATAAACGATACATCCAAGGTATGAGTGGTATGCCCACAGCATCTGATCCACAAATCCGCTTCAAGTTCCTTTTTTTAACCCTGTATTGTTCCCTTATGATATCAGAATAATCTGTATGTTTCCAGTCTGCCCTGCTCATCAACTCCAGCTTTCTGAAAGAGCACTTTTGGTCTCATTTTCATCCATCAGCTGTGGTTTTCATGCCCAGGTTCTGAAGCTCCTTTAACTTCCAGTGACCCTGGGACTAAAACATAACCCTGTCGCCTGGGAACAGGAAAAACTGTGACCAACTGCACTATAAATTGTTAGGTAAACCCAAAAAAAGGGACCAGAAGTCAATCATGGCTTCCACCATCGAGAGTTCAGCAATTTCTCTTCCCCCATCAATACATTGCCTCAACATGGAAGAGCATCTTCCACCTTGTATTGTAGAGAAATGTGATTTTGCAAAACCACTGCCACAGCACCACAGAAATCCCACAATCAGCTGCTGTGTGAAAACAGAGGTTAAGATAATACTTATCAAGGCAACTTCTTGCTGTCAAGACCACTCTACACTCTTCAGATCAGAAAGAACTAAGAGAGCAGCAGAACTTCATTGTATCATCCTCTAAGCACCAAGAGAAGCAGCTCCAGTGAAGCCAACTAAAAGCCCTTGGCTTTATTAAGATTTCTTTCCCTCCCACTGATCACCCTAGAGGACATCCATGTCATTGATTTGCTCTGGACAGCACCTTTGGAAAACACCGAGGTAATAAAGCTGCAAACTGGAAGAAGTGTTTACATAAGCATCGTGATGTCACATGATTGACTCCCGAGCAAATTGACTTGACACTATCATGCTTGAAAAATAACCAGTAAAAGCCAATTAGGAAGGCAAAAAACAAAAGGCAGAGACTCCAGGCAGCCCTGTGTTTAGTCAAACTACAAACCTCACATGAACTCTCGTGGAGATGAGGGGAAGAGCAAGGGCAAAGAGCTATATATGGAAAGCACAAGGAGACACGGTATCACATCTTCCTATATCATCTTGAAGCGTTGCTGATGTTTGCAATTTCTCTGCTGATTAATCAGATGGCTTGTTGCATGCCATGCATCTTGTTCCAAGTCATACTGAAAACTGGGATTTTGTACAAATTCAGAGGAGCAGCTGCCTTGCTCCTTCCCTGGCATACCTCACTGACGCATAGGATCCCAGAAAGTAGAGATTCCTTGGATATGAACAGTAGACCTCAGCGTTTCCACTAAATATAGAACTTCTGTTTGTTAACAGAACATAATACTGGTGCACTTGTGAAACTGGTGATCTCCATAGGCATGTGAACACACAGACACGCACATAAAAATCACACACAAACCTTATTATTTCACCACAGCACAGGAAAACAATGAACAGCTCAGAAATAACTCCTTCATTTTTTAAAGAATATACAAAAAACCTAGTTGAAAGTGTCAAAGGAATGTTATATAAAATATACCATCCATTTGTATATGGCATCCATGTGACAAGAAGTTGGCTCAGGCTCACTCTTAGTCTGGATCGTATTTCTAGCAATTTTCAATATTTCATGACTGCCAGGAGCAAAGAATTAATCATTAAGATTCATGGTGACAACAGCGAAGTATTTCATCCTGAAGTTGAGTTAAGCACCAGAAATGTGACTGCTGGCAAATTAGCCCTTCCAAACACTCCCTCTCTCTGTTGTCTATCTTTTAGCCTTATTCAGAACATAACCACAATATGAAGCCACCAAACTGCCAGATGGCTTTAAAATGTTCAGACGTGACTTCTGCACAGAGAAAGAAATTTATATCATGTAATATGTTCCAAAAGCAGCAATTTTTTGGGATACTGACAATTGACTGTCTGCAAGACCTTGGCCAAAAAAAGAAAAACCCAACTCATTATTAAGATATTTGACTATGCACCTTGATCCTGTTCATTCCTCAAGGACCATCTAAAGGAACAATTCAAAAGGAAACAGAAGGAGGCGTCATTAGAAGAGAAATAGAGCAACAATAGACAAGTGTATCTGCTCAGCACAGGCACATGAAGGTGTCCAACGCCCTGGGAAATGAGCGCATCAGAGCACAGCTCTCATTTAGTGGCTAAGTTTCATTCCTAGATGGTGTAGGGCAGTATTCAATAAGAGAAAAATAGAAACACTAAACTAACTATAACTAATCCCATGAGCCCATTCCCAAATGCAACGGAGACAATTCAGTGGAGCAATATTACAACCAATGCTTTTGAACAACATTTAGCCTGTTACTCCAATAACCAGACTATGGCCAAATCATTACACTGTAAAAATGTGTGCAAACCCAAGGCAGAACTTTCACGAGAAGACTAACATGAGAATAACTTGCCTAGGATTTCTAATATGTGCAGAGTTAGATTAAAAAATAGAATAAAAATAAGAAATTGGTAGGAAAAGAACGAAGACAATTATGGACGAAGGTAGACAAAGGGAGTTCTTGAAACCACACCTACCCCTATTTCCAATGATTCTGTGACTTACTGAGGAATCTGAGCCCCTCTGCAGGCAAGCCACTGATGCCTAAAGAGGCCAACCTAGAAACAGAGACTAGACAGGAGTAAGGGAATAAAGGTGGATATTTATTTGAAAGGCCTTCAGAGGCACACCCTGGGCAGGCCAAAGGCTGCACCCAAGATGGACCCCGAGTCACGAGTTCTTCACGCTTTTATAGCTTTGGTCCATTTGCATCTCAACCCAATTTCACCAATTCAACTTTAGCTAATGATGTAATTTCCCCTCAGCTTGCCCCCTTTCTCAAGATGCTGGGTTACACATTTTGGGCCTAGGCCGGGCTGGGTGTCCTTCGAGAGCAGCCTGGAGAGGCTTTGTTCTGTCTGTCTCAGCATGAGAGAGCAGCAGCTCCCAGGCTACAGGACACTGCAGAGTTACACACCGGGAATACAGAATCTGAGAAATATAAAAGCTAAAACGTGAGGCATCACCACACTCAGGGTCAGTCACAGTGGGAGCTGCCACTGAACACAAGTCCCTGGGCAGGTAAAATCTACCTGGGCCCTGCCCCTAGACACTGCATGGGAGAACATTCTGCTCTCACAGGGCCTCAGTGCTCTCCTCCAGGGCTCCACCAGGACTGAGGGACCTCTCGCCTTTTACCAGTCAGCATTTCAAAGCACTCTAAAATTTCTTCAAATGCCACTTTGGAAGGACTTTCCAGGAAAACTGCAAGTTTAAAATTTCTCGTAATCATTACAAAGATGCAAACCCAAGGTGTTAGCGTGCAATAAACCCAAAGAAAAAGAAGTGAATGTAACTGTGGTTGATTTCAGCATCACTCAAAAGTTATCCTCAGTACTAACATAGTCCAGTTTCCAGGACACAAACTAGTCACCAGTAACCAAAAGATTGCTGTAGAGTAACCATTCACAGTTACACGGTGCTGTTCCCAGTTAAAAAAACTAACCTGTATTTGTTGTGCAGAACGACTAGAATCTAGTTTTATCCTCCAGTAAGTTCTCTGGTCAGTAGGTTCCTCCCTATCAACTTCCTTTCCTAAGGCACTATTATTTTCAAAGAAAGTGTGAATCAAGGGGAAAGCACCAGGAGTTACACAGTCTGAAGTGCACTGTTGCCCTTAAACACAGTCACAGCAAAATCTCAGATTATTTCTCATACAGAACCTTCACTCTGAGCTCTCCAGTGGCATAAAATCGAGGCATGGACAATTTATAAAGCAATACAGATAAACTCACTGAATTTTCAGCGTCTTACAAGTTCAGTGTTCTGATCAGGAACAAAGCCATCTCTCAGAAACCCCACACTGAAATGTCTGGGGAGCAAATATAAGCAACTTCCACAACCTTTTCCTCCCAAATATTATGGTAGGGCAGTAACACTGGACTCACATTGCCTCAACTTTGTTATTGCAACAGGGCCAACACTGTGAACAGCACTTTCCAAGAACATTGGGAGCATTCAGATGTAATAACCTCAAGATGCCTTAGACCAGGAAGGAATGAACATTCTTCTGGATCGGGGTTATGCAGGAATTTTCCCAAAACAGAGGAAAATTAGTAAAATGAATTAAAAAAATGATCTCATCAAGATAATTTCTGACATGCTGCTGGGGAACGAGGACAGCTGTGCAAACTGCATTCCAAACAGGACTTGTGTTTGTCAGCACAGATGTATAAAAACGTCTCTTAGTTCTCACTGGAGTGCTGGCAGCTTGGCTAAATATTAATGCTGTCCCTGGAGTGTTGCTACTGATTCTGTGTGTCTCACACACCAGAGGCTGGCCACAGCTATGACAGATGCTTTCTGAAGCTGCATCAGAACCACAAAGTAAGAGAAAAGGGCAGCTTCAGAGACTGCATCAATCCTCACACGGCTCCCCAGGAATTACAGATGGGAGGGTGAAACTGCAGAATGCATTAACTTCCTAAAGTTAGGCTGAGCTTTCCAGATGCAAAGGAATTCAGCACTGGATTATACTCGGGTGTAGTGCAATACTTTCCAGCTACACTGCAGGTATTTCAAGCTACAAAAAACCCCTTTAATTTAGAGTAAAGCAGTTCTCCTAGTTCAGAAACACAGGGCTCCTTTTCCTATCTGCATAGAGAAATAAAAGGGTCAAAACTATTAAAGTCCTTCATAAAGGAGCTCTGTAGCTCTCTTTGCACTGCTCTAACTCCTGTGCATCACACTCCATATCTGGCAGTCATGCTGTACTTATCAAAATGTATTTCAAACTACATGAGGTTAGAATAATACTGGGTTTTTCTCAGTGCTACATCAGTGAAACAGGTTCATGAAGCTTCTGATACCTGATTTCACATCAAACATTTTGAGCAGATGCAGAAATACACCTTGGAATGACTGCATGAATAATGCAGTCAATTACAACAGCACACATGGCCATAATCTGTTTCTTCCTAACCTGCTTAGTTAGCACTGCATTTCTTTTCCTTGGGAGAACCTTCAAGCCTGTAGCTATTATTGTAGCTAGCTCTCACGTTTCCTTTCTCTTTGTGAACGGTTATTTTTTTATCTGCTGTTAAATAGCTTTCACAGGGCTTCTAAAATTACTGTATAGCAGTAGTATTTCTTATATCTGTATTACCTCCACGATGCTTCATGAAAAAGCAGTCCCTTGGCAGGACAAACTAGCTAGTGTTCACACTGCATAATGGAGGAGGCAGCAGCTGCTATTTTTAGGGTGCTGAATGCCATCCTCCATTATAAATCTATTTAATTTACAGATATTTTACCGTTACAGCTATGCCTTTTTTGATTGATGAAAATCCTATTTAAAGTCAATTAACAACCCAATAAGTTGGCATTTTCCCTTAGTTACCTATTTGCTTTAGTAAAATAAAAGCTCTATAGAGAAGCAGCCAGAGGAGCTGGTGCCTCACTGAACAGCATCCCTGGCTCACTGTGCTGCAGATTCAAGAGGAGCCATCAGAGGGAGGAGGGCATCCTGCACCCTGCACAGACAAGAGCTTTCTCCTTTTCCATAAAACCCTTTCATCTCTGAACAAGACACGAACAATTAAAACTTCAGGAATAACACAGACATGGCACTTCCTAATTCTCTCCCCCTCAGCAGGCACTGGTATTTAACAAAAATTTACTATTCAGTATTTCATGTTGCAGCCCAGAGCCTTCTCCAAAATGATTAATGCATCCAAATAGCACGCTGGATTTGCTAACTGAAAATGCAATTATCTCCCATGAACTGCCAGGACAAACCATCAATCCTGTATCTACACTTTCTGGGAATAATCCCAGACTCCGCAAGTTTTTTGACTTTTCCCAACTCTTCTCTCTGGGCCAGTGGCTAATGAGCTCTACTCCGAGGTCATGTCAGATGAGCCAAGACTTTAAGGTGCTTTTTAGAAGCCATCTGAAGCACATTATAAATCTATTGCTGATCCACTTTGGCTAAAGCCATCTCTCCAGTAACTCACCTATGTTTCTGTAATGGTAGGAAATGTGACAGATCTTTTCGCAGACTCATTTCCATGTTTAGACAAGTGATCCTCTGCTCGCACACACTCACACAGAGTTTGTGTTTTTTAGATACTCATAAAAACACTCCCCAGTCCAACACATTTGAACATGCAGATGGCTGCTGAAAAGCACAGAGAAGAGTGTGATCCTGAATGTAAAACAAAAGGAAGCCATGGACCTCACCAACTGGATTTTACAGGCTTTAGCAAAGAGGAAGATGTAAGTAACGCGCTCCCGAGACTCCAAGCAGTATAACCACTAAGTAAAGCACATCTTTTTTCCCATTAATAATGAAAGACTGCTTAGATTTGCACATGTACCAGTCCTGCTCAAAGTTAGGACAAGGCACTTCTGAATCTGAATACAAAATTTGACCCAGCTTCCACATCATTTATTAAGGAACCTCATTTTTAATTACCAGGCATCATAAATTATTTGACTGTATAAATGAAAGTGACAAACACCATGAAAAGGGTAAATGAATGCATCAGAAACTGTACTTTTCTAACATTCTTTAGTACCTGTGCTTGAAATTCAGTTGGATTTTTTTCATACTGTCTAACAAATATGATGCAGTTTGGAGCATGCAAGTAGTCTCTACAGGAACAATGGATCTCATTTCTGATTTAACAGCAGAGAAGAGGAGGGGAAATACTTCCATTTTGATTTGGATTGTAAGCACCATCTTGTGGAACTACAAAGCCTGCAGATTAGTAAAAATATAGGTTTATAAATTCCTCTCATGAACTGACTGGGAATGCTACCTGGACATGACACAAAGAACAAAAAGGAATAAAACTACTTCTCTCACCTCTTCCAGACCCACAATAAAAACAAAAAGAAGCTTTTCTCCTGCCCAACGCATTAAGGAAATCTTGTCCCCACCTTCATACAAAGCCCTGCGGGCAGCAGAGCTGACATACATTGGCAAAGAATTGTAGATCAGGATTCCTGGGGCTGTAATGAGAAACTACAGTCCCTCCATAACGTAGAGTTCAGCTCCATTTCCCTCTCTTCCCTTCCCTATCCCACAGCACTGTTACAGACTGTCATTTCTGATTTACAGAGCAAACGTCTTTCTCCCTAGGAGAGGGTGCTCATCACAAAAGCTCAGACCCAACACTCAGGGAAATACTACTCTGGTAAAATGAACCTGCACTGTGAGTGCATAATGCTGACCTTCACCTGGGGATAACTGGTGTTTGGGCTGTGGAGGATGCCAAAGCACAGACTGGACAGGAGGGCTTTATCTGTTCAGAATAAACAGCAATGTACATATGGGAAATGAAGGAAAAACATACAGCTACAGGACTTAACAGAATAAGGCACATGCAAATTTCTGTGATTTACTTATTTCCTTACCACTGCTAATGATATTATTACTATTAATATTACTGCATCCATCAGCATTCAGCAGATAATTCTTTGGCTCCCACACAATTCCATGGAATTATTTGAAATGTAAATAGAAAAAAGCAGAAAAGCTCTTCTACAAGAGCTAGTTCATCTATGAATATCAAACTAAAATGAACCCTCCTGAGAGCCCTGACAGACTGCTCCAGGATGGAAAACCATGTCATTACGGACATGAATCGTATTTCCTAAAATTAGAGGCAAAAACAGTGCTCTTTCAAATAAGCACCATCCACACATCGAAAAACCAATCAGTATGTATGACCCAAATAAAAATTCATTATTCTTCTCCTTATTATTAAGATTGTTAGTAGAGATACGAGTGGAATGTAAATAACTAGTGTTCTGTATTTTTGTTATTGACTACTTTAGCACTTTGATCTAATGTTACCATATGCATATAAAACTGAAAGATTACTTCTTAAAAGCTTACCAAAGAAGCAAAAGAGGCAGGCAGCAGCCTTGCCTCTTGTGACAATAGTGCTGGTGGATGTGTTGCTCCTGGTGGTGTCCTCCTGCTTAATTCAGCCCCTCATGTAAGTCTGTGCTGTGTGAGAGTGCTGTGATATCAGGAAAGTATCACTGAACTGTGAAAATGATGATAACACAAAGAGGGGGGAGTACTAGGATGAAACAGCAGCAAGATTTGGGAGTTACATGTGTATTTATTTGAAAAAAACTCACCGGACACCGATACAGCACATGGCTCTCACTCTATCATTGAATCATTGGGGTTGGAAAGGACTTTTAATATCATCACGCCCAACCCCAGCACTGCCAAGTCCTCCACTAAACCATGCCCCTAAGTGCTACATCTGCACATCTTTCACAGACCTCCAAGGATGGTGACTCCACCACGTCCCTGGGCAGCCTGTGCCAACGCTCACACACCTGCACAACTGCATAAAGTTACATCAAAAAGCTCCCCCACATCTTTATGCTGCTGTAGTTCACTTATTTATTACCACTCAGAGCTTGGATGAAGCACAATACCCCTTTGAAGTGCACAGGCTCCAAAGATCCCGGCGTGCCTTCTGCAAACTCAGAGGTAAATGGATGTCATGACAAAATTTCAGCTCAGGGAATTAAGCTCTCCCTAGCCCAGTTCCCAGAGCAGTGGCAATTACCTACATTAGTAGCCTTTATCTGCTGACCTCAGCTCCTGGCTGCATTTGCTGCATTTTCAATGCCAACATTAGAGGTTTCTTACACTACTTTTTTTCCTCTTACTTTCCACACACAGAAGAATATTGGATATACAAAAAAATATGAATTATTCAGTTCGCAAAGTCCTTCAGGATTCCTCAAATGAAAACAAATGGGTTTTTCTTTTTCATTAAAATACAGTGAAATAATAGATCATGATAAAAACCACAAAGGAAAGATGCAAATAATGGCAACAGGTCAATGCCACTGAACACTCAGTCTCAGGTAGGTCTGCAAAATTAATGCAAATAGCCCATCTGACTGACATTTTCCACTGCTTTTTCAACTTGCTAGGCACTCATCCTACCACTGACTACACCCAGTATGACCAGGAATTATGGCTGTGCAATTTTAGTTTTAACAATTAGCCAATAAACTAGATACTAACCCTAAAAAAATGGCTTCGATTTCTAGCAACAGGGAACAATGTACTTGATATTTTTTGAAAGACACCTTTAAAGCTATGTAATACATAGAGGCCAAGGGAGACTATGGAAGACCTGTGAGGATTAAATGCAAAAATAGTGTTCCTCCTTCTTTTGGGACAGTTTTATTAATGAGGTCTCAAGAACTGCAGAATGAAATACAACTTAGTTAGAGAGATTTGGTTTCTTCATACATACTCTGCAGAAAGTGCAAACTGGAAACTCCAGCTTTTATTTACGTAGATATTTTATTTCATTAGTTTAAATACAGTCAGCTGACAGTGGTTTAAAGAGCATCCCTGCCAAGCAGAATTTAGAGCCCTCCTGCACAGGTGTTCACTTCTGATACACTGAACAACAAACTCACAGCCATAAACCACAACATTCTGATAAGCTCCCTCTCAGGCCAGCAAGGCCATAAAATACCCACTGGGAGACAGGATTTGACCTCATGGGTATGAGGTGGCACAGCTTGGGCACGGGGAAGCTGAATACCAACACACACAAAAGAACAAGGTCTGGCCCAGGCAGACAGAGCCAAGCTCGCCCTGGCTGACCTCAGGTGTCCGGGCAAGGTCACTCAGGAAGGTCAGGAACAGCCCACAGGCACAGAGAGAGGTTGCCTGAACTACTCCAAAGTGGTGCCCAGTCAGCTTCTGGAGGTGCCACTCCCTTCCCATGGATTACTGAGGGGCATCAGGGTCCTAATTCAGGTGCCATCAACCTGATCCCAGAGACAGCTGAAAGCTGGGACAACCTTCTCACTTTCAGCACCAAAGATGTTCCAAACAGTCCCTTTCCTCACTTGTTTTGTGTTCACATGATGGACATCTGATCTGAGCAAGTACCCAGCTTTCTCTCCATCTATGTTTTACCACCACCATAACAGCAGCAAATAACAAGTGCTGAACTGAAATATCTCATGGGGATTTACAGATTGCATTTAACAGTGGCTTTTAACTGTTAAATGACTAATGGGTTAATTCCTGCTTTGGCACAAAGCCTTTACTCAGGGAGTATGTGAGCCTTTGCAAGCTGTTTTCAACAAAAACGTATGGGAAATAGTAAACTCATCCAGGTTAAGTTTAAAATAGGATATTCTGTTGGAGTAATATTTTAGATAGTCCCCTTAGCAAACAAAAATCAATCATGACGGGTTTTAATGTTCCATTGTGGGCAGCAGCTGAGCACATATGATAATGATTCTCTTTTCTTTCCACTTAATCCTGCTGCCTTCCCAACCACTGAATCATTGCTCTCCTCCGTTACTGAAATGCATAACTGAGATGCTGATTAGTGTCCCAGATGCTTGATAACAGAGACAGTAATCAATATCTCTTCTTTAATCTGTCTGTGGAGGACGCTTTGTCCCTTTGCTTTTGGACACAGGCTCTGCCACCGTGATCCACGGCTTTAATATTGCCTCTCGATTGGATTAGTGCAGAGCACTCTTCTTTAGTTATTCCTCACCTTCCCTCGAAACGTAACATCACTGTGCCACAGCTGTTGCCTGTTTGCTGAGTTTGAAAGCTTTAAAAAAGTAAAGCTGTGAGTAGTTTTGGGTCATTCTGCCTGACAGACTCGTGCAGCCACCCCACAGCACCACAGGCAGCGAGCAGAGCTGCAGCCCTCTACTGCCGAGCTCGTGGACAAGAACCACTGCCACTCAACTTCCCCAGCTGCTCTAGGGTTTTAGTGGGGGCTTATTTTATTTATTTATTTTAAGAGCCACAGTAGGAAAATACTTCCTTTCAGCATATGCAGAGCTGCAACTGGACTTCCTTTTGGGCAACTGCAATATGGAATAGTCAGATTTTGGCCTGAGTTTTGCAAATAACACCAAGCAAATGTTGAGCTTTAAAGACAGAAGCCATCTCTCTGAAGATGAACAACAGACAGGTGCCGGCACAAATCCTATTATTTACCTCCCAGATGTTTAATTTATAAACATATTCTTCTGTATGTGCTCTGTAAAAAGCCCACGTCTCTTTAAAAATATCTTTTGTGTACCTTTTAAAAAAAATACTGCACAGCGATATCACAATGTGACTACAGCTAAATATATCACCTACATTGCAGCTTCTACTGCACTATAAGACAGCCCATTTTAAGACAATATCAATAATTTAGAAACTCAGCTATGTGTAGCCACCTAATTGGATTATCTCTGCTTGGCAATTTTTTCAGTATGATACTAGCTGTTACAGGAATTCATCGATGGAGATCTTTCAGCAAACTCATGTAACACACAATCAATAGACATAAAACCACATGCAATTATACATTTTTTCACCAAGTACTTTTCCTCTGCTCACAGCTCTGGCAAGAGGAGTATGTTGCTCAAAATTAAGCTAACAGCATAAATCGGGTTTTGACACAAAGTATCTCTGGAGACTGAGATTCAGAGAGCCTTCTCTAGAGAACAGCACAGCAGCTGCCAGAGCCACGACCTGCACACACCAGAGAGCTGCCAGGACCCAGTTTCCCATTTCTGTGGTGGCACTTCCTCACAATGCTTCCCCCCAGGAAAAGGCACTTTCACCTCCAGCTGGCTGAAGAGGTCCCTTTCTACTGGGGAGCAACTGGGCAAGAACAAAGGAAAACACCATTTCTTCCCATGCTACATTTTGTATGGTGTAAGGGATAAAAGGAACATGACTTCAGGCTGAGGAGGTCACTTCTTGGTGACGACACAAAAGGCAGAAGAGGCGGTAAGTCCCTGCCCCTCACGTGTCAGCCTGGAGCCAGCCACAGCAAACACCAGGATCAGAGATTCAGGTGGGATACAACCTGCCCAAATAGAGCTCTAAGTAGCCAAGAGGATCTTTTGCCCCCCAAAAAGAGGTGTGAAGGTTTGGGGTTTGGGTTTTTTTGTTTGCTTAATTGGGTTTTTGCTTTAGTTTTGGGGTTTTAGTTTATTTGTTTGTTTGTTTGGTTTGGCTTTTTCTGTGATTTACAGACAATCACAATGACAATATGACAATATCTCAAGTGCCTCCGAACAGCTCAACTTCAACTAGTCGAAGCATTTTTGAGGCCAAGTTGTCTATATTAAGACTCTAAACAAAAATTATACCAAAAAAATAAAAACCAACCCCAAACCCAACCAAAGCACAAAAAAATCCACAACACACACAAGAATTCCTAGCTTTAAACCAAGCTGCCCTTTCTCAGTGCCCAGAAATGGACAGATACAAGGCTGAGATGGTTCCTTGTGTGCACAAGCACTATTGCCCTATTCTGGTATTGCTCCTGGCATTTTCATCTGATGGAAACTGCAGCGTGCAGAAAGGACTACCACCATCACTGTGTGAGTCTGCACTGTCCACCTGGTTCACTTCTTCTTCAGAAGGGAGGTGACCCACTCCAAAGTCCCTGTATGTTCTGTGATTCCATAAGGAAAACTGCCAGGTCTGGGGATT
Source organism: Pachycephala philippinensis (assembly GCA_013397055.1). Taxonomy (NCBI): domain Eukaryota; kingdom Metazoa; phylum Chordata; class Aves; order Passeriformes; genus Pachycephala; species Pachycephala philippinensis. Next base: position 974,137 of record VWZT01009623.1, read on the forward strand.
ATCCCACCAGGGCCTTGCCTGGCTGAACCAATTCCCTCCAGAGCCAAGGACACACCCTGTCCATGTGGGCTGCGAGCCAAAAACATTTGCCAAACCAGGGGCACGAAGCTGTGTTTTTCTGGGGGCTGACACTCACTTCAGCAGAGGCGGGGGGAGTGCAGAAAGTCCCTGCGTTGCCTGAATCCAGCAGGGATTGTTTAGGCAAAGACTTTAATTACAGCTGACAGTGCAGAGTCCTGCTGATGGCAGCCCTTTTCCCGATGTCCCGGCCTTATCCCCAGTGACACCAGCAGCGAGGAAGAGTTGCCAAACGACCCACATTTGTAGGCAGGACCTACTGACCTGAGGAAGACTGCTCAAGCCCAGTATCAACTGAGGCAAGCGACTGCCCAAGAGCCACTCTTGGGCGAGGGATTCCAGCGATGTGCCGACCCACCTGTGTCCTGCAGCACCCGCTCCCCAGTACAGGTGGGAAGGATCAATAGCAGCTGCTATTGATCAGCTGCACTGAGCACGGGCAGCAGGTTGGGAACCTGGCAAGGGAACCTCTCGTGCTGCCACGCCTGCATTTCCACAGCCCATCTGTCTGGGGCTGAACGTAGCTTTCACCAAGGCCTGGCTTCCAACACGGGGAATTGCGTGATCTGCCTTCACCCCTTGTGCAATCCATCCTTTTCAAACTCAACGTCATACAAAGGCAACCCCTCACTTGAAACAATCTTGTGGACCCTCTCTCCTTTTATTGCTCAGATATTCCTTATCTTCCTGCGTGTGACCCAGCTCGCTCTACAGCAACTCCCAGATATCAGGTATTTTCCACTTATTTTCATTTCAAGCAGCAACAAAAGGGAAAGATCACCTCAGCAGCAAATCTTCCATGGGTCTCTAATGGTTCACAGATGAGTGAGTGAGAGCCATTAGCCTAGAGACTCAGTGTGAATTCTGGGTAATGGCAGGGAGGCATCAGTAGAAGTTTCCACTACGGACAATTTGCAGACCTGGCCTTGAGACTTCGACTTGTGAGACTGCCATGAAATGAAAGGAGGGAGTTCATGCGACAAGAAAAAGCCTGGTTTTGACAGACGCACAGCCAGCACACAAAGATGTGTCTTAACAGCAGACTCCTACCTTACAGAATGCCCTAAGGTGCACACACTACACACACTTTGTTCCTTAAAACGCCCAGTCAAGTATTCTGCCGTGTCCTCTCCGAGTTCCTCCCTCAAACTCAGGGGCTCACGTGGAAGCCAATATATAAGCAGAGTTACCAGAAATGCCTAAAGACCCACTGGCAGAGAAAGAGGGTCTTTTTTTGAGTCCACTTCCACCCGCTTTTTTTTTTTTTTTTTTTTAAACAATCTAGTTTTAGGAACATGGTTCACTTTGAAAGGTTGCATCTCAATGCTGTTTTCTTGCACAAAATGTAACAGAGAAGCATGTACCCAGGAGCTATATGTTACCGCTAAGTCTGTCGTCTTGCATCAAACCCTAATGGCCCCTTAGAAAATTTAAGAACTTTCTTGGAAAGAAACAGCAGTGGAAAATTATCAAAAATGACTTTCACAACCACGCTGTAGATTAACAAGCCCCAAGACATTTTTGAAGACTGGAAATGAATTCATATTCAAAATGCCAAACTCTATTATGACTAGTAGAGTATTTGTAGTTAAGCTGTTTACAGGGGCAATTACAGATTTTTTTTTTAATAGTTTTGTTTTAAAAACAAAATTAAGCCAAAAGCATCTTCAAAAATATTCAACTAGTGATGACACCAAAGCTCACAACTATCACAAAGGTAAGAGGCAATCAGTACAGAAATGGAATGTGCTTCTAAGTTTTCAGTCCCTTGTTGAGCATTTTCCTTTGGTCTCACCTCAACAAGGAAAATGCCAATGCCATTCCAAGTGTGACAGCCTACCACAAAAATAGGTATGTTCTCACAAGCCTATTAGAAGTGCTTTTCTATGAGCATTTGACCTGGCATATATTTTACTATATGTCTTTAACTGTTGTACTTTACATAGGAAATACAACAAGGAATACAGGAGGAGTGTAGAGGGAATAAGATCATGTACAGCTAAAGAAATGACCCCTGGTATTTGCTTTCCTGTTAAAGATGAATATACTCCATGAACAGAAGTGGATACTGCAAACCCTGTCTCTGACATTGCCTCCTGAAGAAGTCAGAGGGATTCAATTCCAATGCCATAAAGATTTGCAATTGAAATACTAACACATGGAGCAAAACACTCTATATCATAAAGAACATGCTCTTCTTTAGAGTAAGTCCACATTAAAATTGAATCTCTAAATTTCAGCAAGAGGAAATTCTAAGTCCAAAGATATTCATGCCTTATTGCATGTTTAATAGCCTGAAATCATCCCTCTTTTCACCTCAGGCATGGAGGCAAAAAAACCACAAATCCAAATGCCATCCTTTTGGCCTGTCCTTATTACAGCTGGAAATCTCCTTCTCAGAACAAAGCCATTAAGGAAAAAAAAAAAAAAAAAGAAACAATGGACAACAGGAGGAATGAGAATAGACAGAAGGAAGAGAGTATCAAATACTGCCCATATGGGAACAAGTTTTGGACAAAACAAACCCAAAGAAATCTAGATAAAGTCACATCTTGTCACTGAGATACCAAAATCCTCAGGATGAGCATAAAGCAGATGTTTCTCCCCATTTTATTACTACTTAGTTTTGAAATCAGGAATAATTACACACTTATATTTGCAAACAGCAAAAAGCAGCAAGGGTTCCATTATATCCCAGACCAAATTTTCTTTTCCTCCCCAAAATTTCAGTGGTGCCTCTAATCTGTTGGTGCCTGCCAGGTGAGCTGAGCCCCTGCACCAGCCCAGGAGAGCAGGTGTATTAAGGGCACTTGGGAATTGTGCCTGGCTCCACTACAGCCCTCGGTTTATGAGTTCATGTAGATCACAGAAAATCTTCGGGCATCCGACAGATCCAATTTCACTTTTCAACTACTCTAAAAATTCTCTCTAACTCTTAGTCACACTCAGCACAGTAAGAATAACCAGCTAAGAACCCTTTGCAAGGATTTCTTATTTTTCTTCGAAGAAATTAAGAGGTTTCTGTCCTAAACGGCTTCAGATACAAATCTCCAAGAAGCAGGGCCTGCAGCGTATCCATATACAAGGTTATGACTTTGGAAGAAAACTAAATATTTGAGAGATGTCAAAGATTTTTCTAATGTGACAAATCTGAGGAAGGAATGCTGTGGAGCACCTCAGAAATTAAGTGAAAATTAGGAAGAGGTGGCAGCATCTTTTCTTTTTCCCTTCCAGTCCAGTATTTTCAATAACTAGTAAATAAATCCCCAGATGCACTAATGGCTGCCATCCAGGAAATGCATCTGCTGTGTTTATGAGATCTGCAGTTCATAAATAATTGCCAAATATAGAATTATTCAGTTCAGTGCTATCAGTGGTTGTTTTATAAGAAGAGAGAACACACCGGAATCACACTTATGAGGTAGATCAATCGGATTGATTTAGAATTCACATGTGTGAGTGCCAAAGCTTAGCTTTTGTGGAAAAAGACCATTTACAATTTTTGCATGAACCATTTGACTGGCAACTGAAGCTTTCTGAGCCTGCCACAGTGCCACTGGCCCCCTTTGCCATCGGTACCCCTCATGTAGCTGGGTCTGTGTGGGTACACTTTAGTCCCTCAGCCTATGAAAACCCTAACTCCATTTTGTCAGTGATTTCTTACATCCATGTGCTGTATAACAAAGGAGCCATTTCCAGGCTGTACGTGCCGAACACCACACAGTCCCTTTATGGCTCCAGACAGGGCTAAGGCTCCATCAGCCCGTAACAACCTGAACTGAGAACCATCCACTGAGGATAGTGCAAAAACACCCACTGGATGACACCTGAACTGATCCAGGTACAGCAAAGGTACAGTTGGTTGTATGAGGCTCACATATTTAAATAAGAAAGAAATTCTTCACAATTATGATCAACTTTTATAAGCACTGAAAAGATAACGCTGAACAAAAAATATAACGAAGGTACATCTTCACAACAATGACAGCTAAGAGAAAAAGCTGTAAATGTTTCATAATTGAGTACTCTGTCCCTGATTTCTACTTCTGAACTGAGTTCCTGTCAATACTCACAATAAGCTGGCAATTGCAGAGTCTTCTGCAAATAAACCTATCTTCACCTTTGGTTCTGACAGGTTGGACCTGAACAAACTCTGCTGTGAAGACCACCTCAATCCTTTGGATGCTGCTGTGCTCCTAGCATAGCTCTCCACCTTAACTCCACCACTACTTTAGGAACACAAGAATCTGCCCGGATAAAAGGCCACAGAGGTATAGTCTACAATATAGACAGAAGGCTTGAGTAAAGGTTATACGTGGAGACAATCAAGTTCTGGACACACAGGCAATCCTAGGGCAGCAGCACAAGCACTATGGAGATGCAGCCCCAACGCATTTTTTTACCAAATGATTGGCTGGGAAAAGAGCTGCAACAAATTCCCTCACACATGTGGGGAGCTGACCCTTTGCAGAGGGCTGAGTATTTCCAAATGTCTTCAGCAGCCTGGACACCCACAACACGACATCCACAGGAGCTCCCAGCTGTGTCTGGCCTGTGAGCCACAAGTCTCCAGTCCCTTGCAGGGCACGAGGAGAAAGCAAAGCTCTTCAGCTCCCAGGCGCTGGGATACAGAGGAACATGTAAACCGAGAGGCCAACAGGGGTCAGCCCTGCCTAGCACAGAGGCCGTGACACACCACTGCCATCTCCACTGCCTCCCGTGTGACAAGGGCAAAAGCCACAATTCAGAAGCACACAAGGCTTGAATAATTACTGCTATAGAATATCTCCAGCCATAAAAAAGCAAGGAAACATTTGGCAGCAGGAACCTTCCAAAGGAAGCTTCTCAGCTCCCTGACTTTAGTCCAAATTAATCTCAGTTCCAGAATTTTGTATGAAAGAAGCATGAACAGATCTGATGGGCTCAGCTCCCTTCTTCTGTGGCCACAGATATTCAGAAACAGAATGAAACTCTGTTCAGAGGTCACATCTAGTGGCTCCAGCACCACCTGGACATGGGAGCTGTAGTACCTGCTGGCCACCCAGGGATGGTCCTTCCAACAAAGGTTTGGTGTGAACAGTGCAAGTTGCACCTTCACCAGTTGTAAGCCTTACTTGTGGGGCTGCTTGTCCACAAGACAGCAGTCCTATCATGAAAAGAAGAAAATCCTTCTTAGATGGATATGTCTAATACCACCCTCAGTCATCTTCCACCATGGAAAGCACAAATGATGCACAGATTCTATGTGCCATGCCAAGGACTCGGTGTGAGCCACAAAAATGTGAAGAAGAGGCTCAGCCACTAAACCTAACATTGCAACCAGCTGAACGTGCAAGCAGTCAAGAAGTGGCTGTGCTTGGCTGGAACGTCCCTATTGCTTAGCTAATGTCAATGATGAAATGGGCGAGTGTTTCAGATACAGCAACGTGCCTCAAACAGGCACGCACAGCTCCCGCCGACTGCAGGAGGAGCTGCACGGGCAAGCTGGAGGAGAGAGGAGCCCTTTGTGTCCTACCAAACACTGGAGCATCCACCAGATGATCTACTTTTTAGTCACACTTTATCTCATGATCAGCTGGCCTGGAATACTGAATGCATTGTCAATTGTTTAATGATGGAAAAATAAAGCTGCAGGCTGCAGTTGATGTTTACTGAGGTACTGATGAGCTATTCATTTTATCAGGGCAGAAATCGCTGCAGAAGAAATGCTGGGAAATGTAATCTAGTGCTGAAAAATATTTAATTCTCTTTCTGTGTCACGGTGGCCATGTCATTTCATTGGCATTTTGCAGGAACTGTAGAGGGTACTCCATAACTTCAGTGTGCACACACACACATACATGTAAACTCAGACAAATTATAATGGACATTTGTGCATGAAAAATATTTACCATTTTAAAAAACCTGGCTAATGCTAACCCTCAAAAGAAATATAGATATTATGGCTTGCCTTAGACTTCTTATGCTTATTGAGACATTGAGAACTGAATATTGCAGGTATGTTCCATACACAAACATCAAGGAGAAAAGTGAGACTCAACCCTGTAAAGAAAAGTTCTACTAATTTAGTTTAAAAAAAAAACCCAAGCCAAACAACCAAAACAATGAACAGCCACATCACTGGTGCTGCACTGAATTCCACAACAATTCTGCAGCCAAAGTGGTCTCCCAAGATGTGCTACTTATTCCTACCTTCTGCTCAGTCTGCTGAGAAGCCACAGGCAACAAATAACATGTTATCTGTGCAACGCACAGCCGGCAACAACTCAAAATCTTCCACTTTCATTCTAAAATGAATAAACTAACAAAGAAACCACAGCAAAAAACCTCAGAAATCATCCATTTCTCTAATTACTGTGAAGACCCTGGGCCAGATCAGGAGCAGAGTAGAAAGGTTTCTAGATTAATTTGCCGCTTTCATTTTCAGTTTCTGTAGTCTTTAAGAGTTTATATTTGCTCACCCACAAGAATGTGTCTGCTTTTACTGCTGTGCTATATATACACTCAAGGGCTTCCATTTGAAGGATGCTTTCTTATGATACTGCAAGAAAACCCCACCTACACAAATTTCTTCTTTGAGGAACCCTGGAATCACTTGTTCCCTTGGAGAAATGTTAGTGTTCAGTATCAAAAGAGGATGCAACTGGAATTAAATGTATTGACTCTTTTTCATACACAGACTGCTGTCTGCAAGCAACTAACATACTTTCTCTATAAGCAAATGTATGTTTTCAAAGAAATCACATACTTCAGTTGATTCTAAATAATGACAAGAAATCCTCGTGTTTAGCTATTCTGAATCTTCCTTGTCATGTGCATGCTTGCTGGTAGGTTTAAATGGAAAACTCTTAATTCTTCCTCCTTGAAACATTAAGTGGGATAAACCTGCTTGCTAGTGTCTGTTTCTTTAAGGTTTTATACATCGTGGAACTATTTATATCTGAACCAAAAGAGGTGAGAGATTAACCCTTAACTGAGATGAATCTTGTAGCACTCCCTCCAAACAGGTAAACAAACACATAAGGCACAACATAAAAACAAATTAAGTCTAAACTCTCCTCTTCTTTAATAAAAATGACCTGAGCTAAGGGGAATTTTTAAACCACTGCTCATGATTATTTCTTTTCTTGTACCACCATTAAGAAACCTTGGGCCCTCCTTCTGAATATATTTTCAGATACATTCAAATCTCTGCTTACGTTAAAACATCATTAAAGGATAATAGCATTAGTCTACCTGCCACTTTGCCACAGCAGAGCATTTTCTGGCACTTGGAAAGTCATTCCTAGAGGATTTGTTCAACATATGGCCAACTTTTACATAGAAAGGTACCCAACATATGCTCAGCTTGATGGAGGAAAAAAGGAGAAAAGTGGAAAGCATTGGTAAAAGTCAGCCTCTGGTAGCATTCACTTTGTTTTCCCTGAAAGATTAAATCCCAAGATTCTATGTCTGTCTTCAGCCCCACTGCATTGTCAGTAATGCTGGGAGAAGTTACATCTAAGAGCCTGCAGCTTTGTCTGGAGCTCAAAGCTCCTCATTAGTCAGCACTCCCCGTCCAGCCAGGGAACAGGCGGATCACACCTGCCTTTGCTCCCTCCCAGGCATTCCATTTGTACCTTAGCACACGCTTGGATGTCACTGATGCTGTGACTCATGATTCATGAGCAGCAAAAGCTTCACCAACCAGCTTTTCTTCAGTTTCTTCTTAAGGGGAATTTAAAATATTTTCACGTTAAAGCTCAGAGATTTGACAGCAACATGACTTTTAGGGTCAGATTTTGCAAACTCACAGTGCTCTTTCACAGCCGCTTTTGGGACCAAAATTGCAACCAAGTTTGTGGTAACAAAGATGACTGGGCTTTAAAGTTCTGACACTTGCATAATCCACCACAGGAACAAGGGAACAGTAGTGAACCCTAAAGCTAAAAGCAAATCACTGCCAAACCATAAAGTTCTGGGACTCCAGACACCAACTAGGATAAACCTTCCACTCCTGAGTGTTAAACTCTCAAATCTCACTGCCTTGGAACTCCCTGATACTGTGAGAAGGGAGAACAAAATCTCACTGTCCCTCCTACTGAAGGTAAAAAAATCCTTTCTAATGGCAAGTTTTGACATTGACAACCACTGTCAGAAACTGTAAATCTGCTCAAGGCAGGGCAGCCAACAGAGTCAAGCAGCTCTAAAACTAAACAGGTGGGAGGGAATATTCCAGGCCCAGGGAGCTGCTCTTCTCCAGTCTGTGGAAAGCTGGAAGAACTAAGAAGGACAAAGCCTGCTACCTACTGCACATAGAGGTACTTGCTCTCCCCCTAGACCTTCACCTCAAACCTGTTACATTTTCTCCCTCCCACTGGAACACAGCAAGTCAGACACCCCTATAGCTCTCTGCAGCTGATCTGCAGCCAGGCTTCTGCAGTGTTCCCTTTGTGATGTCCAGCTGGGGACTGTGCTCTGTGACCTTCAGCCAGGACCACAGTGCCCCAAAGGTGCTGGGGCCCATTTACACTCATTGCCAGTCTTTGGTCACAGCCACTGCATCTCCAGTCCCAGAGCTGCTGAGTGCCTGCACAAAGTGCAGAGATTTCACACCCCCACGTTCACCTTTGCAAAGAGGAGAGAGACCAAAGTCTGTAGTACCAACAGCCAATGGCATGAACATGAATGGCCTCAGAAACCTGAGGATTTTGCTAAAAGCCCTCCAAATCAATTATCTACTGTTTGACAGGTAGGGTGCCTAGTCCCTACCAGCACAGAGTGCTACTGGCAGAGAACACTTGACAAGCATGCTAGGCATAGGAAAAGTACCATTTGAACACGTCTTTGTTTAATTCAAACAAACCATTCCCCCGCTTACAGTGCTGTACCTGGTTGACTTGTTCCTACTTCAGAAAGAACTTTTTATCATTTCAAAACAAATTATTCAGCTAAAATGGTCTCTGACTAAAGAACTCTTCTGTAAGTTACTGTTTAAGCGTCCCTCAACTATACATATTTTGAGAAGCACAAATACACACACAGAGTACACGTGTAAAACTCCACCTCTCCTTATGTAATGGAAATTTTGCATGCCTGCTTCCTGCAAATGAAATTTCCTAGTTTCAAATGCATTGCCCTTGAGGGTATCAAGTAATGCCATGCAATAATGAAGTGTTTCTGCTGTTACAATGAAGGTCAGTATACAGTGGGCCATTTCTTTTGTCTCACTTTTCAGGATGATCAGAGCAGTGAGGCGATAAGAGGGAAGCCAGTGCTTTTGTGTGATGCAAAATCATCAAGCTGTATGTCCAGTCATTGCCTGGTGCTGCACTGCAGCTCCTGAAACAAATCCTCGCCTGTCCCCAATGACATTAGGAGAGCTCAGGGCCTGCTTCTATTTTAAAATGCCAGAAGCATTTTCCCTTTAAGGTTGAAAATATTCACGATCACAGTGTCTGACACTATTGTTTTGAAAGCATCCTAATTTATAATGGTATTTGTTTATTAAACACATACACGTGGACATTAAATAAAGGGAGAGGAAAAAAGTGTAAACAGTATGCATGGAGCCCACTGTGAATTCAGATGGAGTTTATACACGGTTCACCTGACTCTTGTCTGACTTAATGAAGACAGTAAATTGCACAGCACAGTAACTGCATTCCATGCTGCACACACCACCACGCAGCTACAGCTACTGGGGACAGATATTCCCGTTCTTCCAGCTTTGCAATATTCTCTCTGATTTATCACACGTGGGATATTGGAGAATGGTCTCCAGGTTATAGGAGAAAGTCAATAACTTAAGCATATTAGACAAATGGATATGAGGAAAACACATTATTTTCCTCTCCCCTACCCTCCCCACACATAGTAAGTTGAAGAATAGATTAATTCTTTGTCTGGTTGCCATGAAAACTAAGAGATGTAGCGTTACCTCAGAGGAAATGATGTTATGCTCACACAATGAATAAGAAATGAGAGCTGTGAGGTCCTATCTCAGCAACACAAAGCCGAGTCAAAAAAGAGTCTTTCTAAAACTCAGGCATGTGTGGATTCTAATCAGCTCTGTTTATAACGTATGATCATAGTTAATTGTTCATTAATTCCACCATGTCATTTGTTCAGAGATTATACCCTCCACATAATGAATGTTTTGGGGTACACTCCAGCAGAGAAAATTAAAATAGATAATAGCTGTGATTTTAAATAGTCTTCTTCACAATCTTAAGTTTGATTCCATTGACCTCAATCAGTTTCTAAAAGGTTTCAAAACATAAAAAAAATTGTCTATTATCTGGAAAAAAGGGAAATGTTCAAATGTAAATCGACATGCCTACAGAACTGATGTGTTTTTCTCTGGCCCTTGGCCTCCCCCTGACATCTACCTCCACACAAAGCCTTCCCCTCAGGGGCTGGGAAGGTGAAGGACCTTGAACCTCCAGATGCATAATTCACCCCAGTTCAGCAGGCAGCCCAGATTTTAGTGACTTGTAATTAGCGAGCGCTGAATGGAACAGTCACTAGAAGAGCACACAGCGTGAAATGCCTGTATTAATGATAATGGAGATGTTCATGTTTCACCCCTGGATTTGGGAAAACACTTAAGAAAATTAATTTCCTTTGCTTTACAAGATGAGCTCTACTTGTGCAATGTCACCAAGAACACGCTCTCCTAAGTAACACCAATACTCAACCATTTGACTGCTTATTTGAGTCTCCAGAAAACAGATGTGACAGGAATGACAGTACATGCTTAATGCAATCACCTTGGGCTCATGTTTCATTTCACTTGCACACTTAGGGTAAGTTGATCCTTAATACTTTTCACAAGACTGATCTTGCTATCAGGTCATGATGTATTTGAAGGGCTGTCACAAAGAGAGCACCATGAGTGATTGAAAAGGCTCCCTTTGCTCACAGCAATAAAAAAAATCTGGGAAAAACCCCGCCAGATTACACAGAAATTATTTCAGCAATTCCTTGCTGAATTTAAACAGCACATTGTAATCAAAATTTTCAGCTTCCAAAAACACTTACAAAGAAATTTCAAAACACAAAAAAACTAACGAACAAACAAAAAAATCCTTTTGTTCAACATGCCAAAAAAAAAGCTTTCAAGTGAGGGACCTTTTAATTTTCAGAACTTCATCAGCATTTTATGGGTTGTTTGGTTTGGTATTAGTTTCTTTGTACTTTTCCAGAATGTGTTCATCTTGTTATTGACTTAAATGCTTTGTTAAGCTTAAATTTGTGACTTTGAGCATATTAAACTGTGTATTTTTCAAATTAAGAAACTCTTACCTGAAAAAATTGGCCTGAATTAGCTGCTAGGCTTTGGCCAGTACCTTCCAAATTTACAGCTGTTTGTGGCATACAAATAACTACCCAAAGGAGAATTTATATACTTACACTTTATCTATAGAATTAACACCTCTGTAACACTATCCATATAATGAGTTAATTAGCTGCTTAATAAGCATGATTAAATCAATAATAAGAATGCAATTTTCAACTGTGACTTAGTGCTAGGTGGCCTTCCATGACGTATGTAATGGGCTTATCATTGTTCTCATCTTCAGGGTTCTCTCACAGCGCCTGACCACTCTTTACTGATGTACAAATATTGATAACACCAGTTTTTAAAATGCACTTATGAAGAAAATAATGTCTTTGAAATACCAAGTTTTTGAATTGACCAGATTTCCATCTGCTATTCAAGGTAAATGATGCCAGCTCCAGCTCTCAGGTGCTCACATCCATCCTTGAGAGCTGGGATAACTCAGAGCATTTCAGGATGAACCTTTCCTCCTGAAAACTCTCTCTTCTGATGGGGTGATCACACATCACTCCAGACTGGTCTCAGCTTTAAGCACTCAGTGCTCCCTCTGTACTCACCTCAGTTACAAAAAACCTTGAGTGCAGGCTTAGGAAATTGACTGGATTAGTGCCAGAATATTTGGCACTTTTGACTAACCAGAGCCATGACAACAAAAGCAAAGATACCATGCACTTTGCTTAGTCATTTGTGAGCTCTGAGAAACAGCAGTGAACCTTTCCACCGGATGCTCTTCTGTCTGAAAGTAGAAGCAAAACCTAAATATTTCAAAACCAGAAGCTCCCCAAAGCTTTTCTTTGCTATCAGCTAAACACACAAAGCTGATAAATCTATCTAGTTGCAAAATACTTTGTTTTCTGAAACCCAAAATCTATGCCTAGTACACAGTATCATTTTCTCCCATGCATTTCAACTGCAACAACTCATATATCAGCAGCAGCTAGAGGGTTTTAAAAGCAAAGAGAAGCCTTCCTTGCTCTAATGCAAAGGTTTTGTTAATAGAGGGAAAGATTTAAGTCCTTCCTTTCTGATGAGATAGGTGAATTCCCCTCAGGAATTCAGGCTGTGCTGCCAGTAGTTGGACTCCATGGGCACTCCATTGCCTTTGCCAGCATCACTCAAGAAAGGCAACAACGCCCTGGCCCATGGCTCTAGTGTGTTTGAAAATTCCAAGTACAATGTAACCAGACTTAGGAGACCCGCAGCATCTTTTCAAGTGAAACGTTAATGTTTTTAACATCATCAGAAGTGAAGAAAACTGTTCTCTAGAATACCAGCAGTACATGAACAGCGCAAGGCCAAAGGACCAGGCTCCCTCCCCTGACTGCCCTGTTCGTATCCAGTACTAGCAGAGAGTCTCCCAGAAAACAGCCCATCCTTTTCTCATTACAGAGGGACGTCCAAACTCCTGCATCATGATTACTGCTCTGCTATGAGACATTCTGGGTCTGCCATTTGCAACACGTGCATGTTGGCATCCTGAGGCTGGTTAATTCAACCCCCCCACAAGTCACCTCTGACCTTGTCCTCTCCTGCCACCACTCTTCCCCTCAGCAGCCACCAATGTCTCTTCACCAAACAGCAGGATGTACTCAAAATAAGGTCACTACATGTGAAACCTAAATCTTACTGCTACAAAATGCTCCCTAAAGCTGTGCAGCCCCAATCTGTAACTGTCAAATATAAGAACTACAGACAACGGCATTTATTGAATCACAGTAACTGGCTACCCAGGAAATAAAACTGGTTCCAGGCAGCCCTCACGTTAATAAGGCTTCCTATATTCAATTTATGTTTTCATGAACAAAGCTATCCAAGAGGCACAGGACTGAATTGTCACCTGAACAACAAATGCATAAAATAACTGATATTGACAAAATCAACTGCAACTACTTAGCATGCATGTTTATTAGAAAAAGAAAAAAACCAACTATTTTGAATAACTAAGACAGAACTGAATGAACAGGAAGACCCAATGTATTGTAAAGTTCCAGTCAGAAGCCTCCAGAAACTCTGGCAGGGATTTTGCTTGCTAGCTTTTCCCGATCTCCCCATGCTTCCCCTCCAGTTTTATTTTTTCTTTCTGTGTATTTCCTCAGTCTTTCCTTAAGATATTGTTAAGTTTGAATATGAATATAATCTGTGACTTTATTTTCCTTTTTGGGATATGACCTTTGCTCCTTTCTCAGGCAACTCATTTGGACAATTATTTTCTAGGAAACAGGCAGGCAGGCACAGAGAGCCTGTCTTGCAAAAACTAGGACAGAGATTTTGAATTGTCAAGAAAACGTGAAAAAAATTTACTGCAAATGAAAAAGAAACACACAAAGACAAGAAGAAAGACATTAAGCCGAATTTTGTTTTCGCCCCTAAACTTTAAGAATTAACAAGAATATATTTCGGTTAGCAGACTACAATTTTAGGGAACAATTGATATTTTGTGGGCGTACCTTAATTGCTCAACATTGTACCAGAAATATCTTAAACCTGACAAGCCCTGACTAATTTGTGGTTAACTCTTTGTATGTAGACCTTGACAAAGCACTAGACTCTATATCCCCTGTATAAATTCATGCAACCAGGTAACAGATAAGAGATATTATCTTTTCAAGGACTTAATCAGATGCAATTGCTTGGATGCCCTCCAAACAATTAAATGCTCTACACAGCTAGAGGGTTTTTGTCATTTTGCCTACCTTGAGGCCTGAATCCCTCCCCCAGGCAAGGCACATCTCTGCCTGGGCAGGGGGGGTTGCAAGGACTGCAGTCCCCCAGCAGCCCTGCACCCAGAGCAGCAGCCCTGCAGGCCACTCCCCGCTTGCTCACTCGCAGCACAGAGGATGCTCCCACAGGAGAGAGACGTCCCCTTGGCCATGTTCTTGGCCATCCATGGCCCTGCTGCCCGGAGAGCCTGCCTGCACCGTCCTGAGAGCAGCTGCAGCCCTCCCCGAACTCCGCAGGGCTTGGAGCCCAGGCCCCAGCAGAGGAGGAATTTTTGCTGGCTTTGTCCCTCCTGTTCTGCTCCCTTCTCTCCCAGGTTTTATCTACTGACTTGGCACTGAGAAAACATTGTGAGTTTATTAATACAGAATGAGGAGTTCATCTCCCAGCACCTGGTTACAGCCAAAATAAACCCAAACTTCTGGGTCAGCTGCCTCAATCACTCCTTCCCTCTCTGCCACTGCTGTTCCCATCCAAACGCTGCTCCCATTTCAACATCAAGGCCCTTTCTAATCCTTTCATTCCTTTTTTCTCATCTTCCTTCAAACTGACTGGTTTTAAAAGTGCACCAGCCTTGTTTGCTCATTTGCATTTGGTAGTAAACAAGGAGAAAGGGGCAGCTTTGCTGTTGGGAACAAAGGGCTACAATTTTGAACAGCTTCCCTGCGGATCTTGTTTGGTCACAGCATCTCTTGGCTTTCCAACCCAAGGCAGATTGTGCATGTGGCCTTTCAAGCTGAATTTATTGCATATGTTCAGTGGTTCTGCTAATTGGACCTCTGACTTGACCACAATTCAGTGAGTTTAGCTTCAAGGATAACAAGCACGTAGGCCAACAAGAAGATATATACAACGTTATAAAATACACTACATTTAGCTGTTTCAGATTAAACTCATGCACTTCTGAAAGCAGGACTTGGACAACTTTCCTGTATATTGGGTGGGCTAAACAGAAAAAATTCTGAAAGAGTTTTACAGAACCTTCGTAAACAATATGGGTTTCTGTCAGCAACTTAAATAATGTGATCAGTCTTTCCAAAATAGCCTTTAATCAAAGGCTTGGTATACTATTAAAAAAATTAATCTAAATAACAGTAAATTGGATATTTATACCGAATACCAAGAACCATAATTAGAACTGTTACCATGCATGCTTCCTCTCGAAAAGCTTTTCGAAAAGCACAAAATTCTTTAAAAAACTTACTTCTCCTCCAGAATGATGATAAGATTCCAGCAAAAATGTTCCTGAGAGCTGTGGACACAGCCAATAGGTCACACACCAGGACAGCACCCAGCAGCTCAGAGGTCATTAAAAACCTATAAACCCTGCACAGGCCTTATGTTGTAGCCATGATCCTTATGCAAGACATGCGAAATATATTCTATATCAAGAACAGAAAAATAGCCAGTGCTTGCCATTTGAAAAGAGATCCTTAAAATGCACAGGATTGAAAACATGGAGCTATTCTGTGGACACAAACCCCAGCGATTAAATAATCTGTTTAAGATCAAACTGGAAGAATCAGTGGTGAACCCCCTACTCTTTGTTTGTTGCTTGGATGACTCAGAAGTCATCCATAAGTTTGCATACTTTTCTTCTTTTATGTGGGCAGTGTGTGCTGAGTGTGCAAAACATTTATTAAGCCTTCTTTAAGCATAAACAGACGGTCTGATAGTACAAAAAAAGGTAGACAGAAAAATATCAGATAGGAACATCAAACAACATACACTTTCCCATAACTGTTAAAAAGCGTTGGCTGCTCCTCAGGCTGCCCTACTTAGAAACTTTGATTGTGCACCCACTGTCATGAGACATGTTTTCCTCTCAACATCTTTTTAATCTTTTCAGAGTGGTAGAAAAACAGTAGTCTTTAGTTATCAGAATTTTGATGTTTAACAGCTTCAAAGTGCTGGTGGTTTCAAATTAAATCAAGTGGCAAGAAAAACTAGGACTGCAGGTATCCAGCGCGTTCACCAATTCTCCTTGAAGAAGTTTTTTCTGCTTAGATGGTAAAAATGTAATAGAGGAAACCTTTGCCACCCACTTCTGAGCAGTATTTCACTATGGGATGTTTTAACTTTTCAGAGTTTTGTTTTGTAGACACTGTCCACAACCACCCTCCAGAACATACTGTCTGCTACTGCCTGGCAAAAAAAAAAAAGGCCTGTTTTGAGAGAGGCTTCCTCAGCACTACGGGAAACGCTGCATTTATTCACACAGAGATTGAGGCTCTTTTCTGGCTTGCTGCACCATGAGGTGCTCGGTGCACATCTCTCTCCTCTGGGGAGATCTTTCCCCTTGGGCATAGCGAGCACCCTGGCTGGGCTTACCCACCTGTGCTTCAGGGTCTAGCCAGCAGTCTGTTTCTGAATAATATCTGCATTCATTTTCCTACAGTCTGAGCATGAAAACACTGGCCTCAGCACCAGAGGTGATTGCCAGATTCATACAAATCCAAAGGGAGCAGGAGAACAGGACACTGAGAGCACTCAGACACCGCTATTTCCTCATGGGCCAATGGTACATTGAGCTGCTGGGATGGCTGCAAATGCTCACCATTGAGCCTGTGATTAATGAAAGGGAAATGATTGCAATTGCAGAGACACCCTAGTAGGGTCCAGAAGGAGTGGTAATGCAGTTATGGGAGAAAGAAAAAAACACTGTGTGGGAGAAAATAAAATTATTCAACCTAGGAAGGAGTTTCACCTAAAGCTCTGAATGCCTGCATTTATAAGACACTCTGATTCAATGCAGGGAAAGTGACTGTAGCTAACTAGAGTCAGTGCCTCAGTTCCACCTTTGTCTTCTGTTAGTAAAATACTCCATAAATTCACACTGGGAAGCGGAGGGAACACCTATCCAATGGATATTGCACAACTCTGCTTTTCTACAAGTTCCCAGAGAACACTGCCGAGCACATCCTCAAGTTCACCCATCTGGAGAGAACACAGCCAAGGACGTCAGCCCAGCTACCTGTGAAAATCTTGTTTAACTAGAGGAAGTCAATGATGGAGTTATTCTGCATCCTGACATTTACAATTCACCAGGAAATGAACCAATGTGCTGAAGAGAAAGTGAGTTCCACAACTGTATCTTCTAACGACAACAAACAGGGCAGGTAAAAGTAGGGTTTATTAGAGGGTACAGACAGGATAGCATCATGTGGTTTCTCTTCATTATACTGCCTTTAAGGAAAGCTCTGTAGAATATGCAAACAAGGGTGCTCTAACTGAAAGGTAGAGATCAACAACTGCACTGACTTGTGAATTGTTCTGAGCTTTGTGAACTCAGAATATGATGCAGAAACTGCTGGTGATACTGTAATTTAAAGAATTTCAAAAGAAAAGAGATAGAGGTTTAAAAAGACCATTAAACTTTTTGATCTAACAACTTCTTTTCAAATCGTCTATTCATTAAAACCAGGATTTAGAATTCCTTTAGGAATCAATGACAGCAATGGAACAGAATCACACTGCAAATTACAGACATGAAGAAACAAAATATTTATACACAGCCACAGCACTTCTGAAAACACTGTTAACAACTCTGTGGACAGCTTCTCCCTAAGGACCCAGCCTGGCCAACAGCTCTGGCGTTGGGCTGAGCCAGGCTTTCCTGGAGCCACTGCAAAGGGAACATGCTTCCTCTGGAATGAAACCCCTGGTTGCACCACGCCACCTCTCCCAGGGTAAGTGCCCCCTAACAGAGACGGAGGCTCGCTGTGGGAAGCAGGGACACTCTGGAGATGCCTGACTCAGGGCTGTGGATACACTGGTGCAAACCACACAGGTGGAGAGTTCCAACCAGGTCCCTGACCCCCAGCTCCCCCCCAGCTCCTGCCCTGCACACACACAAACCCGTGCCCTAGGTGCATCACAGATGTTCTGCTGTGTGTAAACCCTGTACTTGTACAGGGCAGCAGGATTGGTGCTCAGGCTGATGAGAGCACAAAGATGCCACACAAGCAGCTGTGTCCCAGAGCACCATCCCCAGCCTGACAGATCACATCATCATTAGTGCCCAGGGGTATTTGTGTTACACCCAGAGGTTTCTCCTCACTACTAGGGAACCATGCAAGTGCCTGGATTTGTATCAGTTACCAGCTGCCCACAGTCGATCAGAGTTCAAGGATCTGCTTTGAAAATCTGATAATGCAAAAACAGCCACTTCAGCAGCTCCAGGAAATCCTTTCCTGGCACTCACAATTCAACTACCTGTCTCCTCTCCTGTCTTTCTCCAGCAGAGCCTGGGTACTTAAGAGCATCTTACTTGAAGAGGCAGCGGCCAGAGGGTTGAGGACAGGCCTGTAGCTCAGAGCTGAGCTGACAGGATTCCACAGAAAAAGCACATATACTTTGCTGCTTTCAAAAATACAAACAACTGACATATTATACATTTATCTCATCTATGCATTTGTACTTATAGGGGTATTACAACTGAGTGTGGCATACATTAATGTAATTCATAGAATCATAGAATGGCTTGGGTAGGAAGGGACCTCAAATATCACCCCGTTCTAACCTCCCTGCCATGGGCAGGGATACCTCCCACTAGACCAGGTGTCTCTTTCTTTACAAGGGAAGCGAGTGACAAGATCACAGTGGGGTTTTTTTGTATTTTAAATTATTAATTTAATGGGTGAAGCACCAGGCACACCCAGGAGCCTGTAGAGATAGGGTGACCAGAGACATCAGGCTTAATGCCACTGGCAGAGATGCTGAGGGAGCTGCAGCAGGCTCTATGATACGTGTCATGTAGCATCCATGAAATAAATGTAAACCTTTGTCTGTGTAACTTGGGATGATGGGGTAGTGGACACCTGTTAAGGTACAGACCTTCATTTCCTGCTTGCACTCATTAGCAATCAGTGTGCTAACAGAGAACACTGGTACCACCACTTTCATTAAGTAGTAACTTCTTTCATAAGTTCCATTGATTTCAATTGGATAAATATGGACTAGGGTATCAGAAACAGAAGTGAATCCCTTCTATCTTGTACTTATCTCCTGAATTCTGAGTGATTTTCAATGAAAAAATAAAAGATGCTGAAATGAATTCTCAAACTGAGATTTCAAATTGATAAATAAACTATGATAGTGCAATATTCAGCTGCCCAATAAGCTGAAATCCAAAACTGTGAATAAAACACAGCTGAACAAACAAAACATTGGATAAAATACATAATTCTGGTTTTTAAAACAAAATCATTAGAAGCTGTCTAAAGTTTTCAGATGAAGGTGACTATGAAGTACAACATGTCCCATGTCTTTCTGCAACTAAAAAGGCAAAACAAAGTTTTACTTCTGGTACATAATACAAAGGCAACTGCTTGTGTAAATCTCAGGGCAATAAATCTTACATGGGACAAATTCATATTACTAAACTGTCATAGCTTTCAGCTTATTAGCAAAATTATGATTTATAAAAAAATAAAATACATCCCAGAGTGAATTTTCTTTTCAATTAACAAGACAATCTTCTTATTTCAATCTAGTTCTCCCTTCCACATTAGTCTTCCTTGAATAAATACTACAGAAATACCATGTTGGATTTCCTTTCCAAAACACCACACAGTGATCTCTGTAAAAAATAAAAAGAGAAGTTGATCTTTTCTGTGGTGGTCAGTAATTACCCACCTTGCAGAGCACTGGCCAACCAAGCAGAACTCTATAAAAATACCACATCAGGCAACAGACACGAGAAAAAGATTTTTTTAAAGTGTTATTCGAGCCCATATACCCACCAGAGATACCACAGCCCGCTGTGCAGAGTGCCCAAAGCTGAAGCTGCAAGGCTGGAGGACACTCAATACCCTGAAAATGAGGGCGTTCCCTTAACTTGCCTCACAGACACTGAATTATCCTCTGAAGGCACCCATGGTTCTGGATTTAAAATCCAGGGGTGCAGCCCGGGTTAGGTAACTGAAGTGAGGAACAGCGTGGGGCAGCTGTGCCATAAGCTCATCACCTGCAGTGCCCCCCAGCACATCCCAGTCTAACAGAGGGATTATTTTATAGAGGGCTAAAAGGGCTGAGAGTCTCCAGCTGGACAGGAGCACTGGAGCCTAGCAGAGCCTGCAGGCCCCTGCTCTGCCCTCACAGGGCACTTCTGGGCTGCTCCCACTCCTCGGCCAGAACATCCCTGACACCGCTCTACCAGGGGCCTGAACAGCTGCACAAATTCCTGAATAGCAGCAAATCCAGCATTTTATTGTCTGAACTTCAGGCAAATCACTGTGAGAATACATCAGGCTTTGTGTGAGAAGTAATTTATCTTTTTAATACAACTTACAACTCAGACTTTATTTTTCCTCTGTTTCTTTCCTCCATCCACACGTGTTCCATCACATCCACCAAGAGCCTAGTTCTCAACCCACCTCCTCCCCCCAGCTCCCTGCTCCAGTCAGACTAGGTCTGAGTCTAACACTCAGTTTTAGCAGGTGCTCAGTCAGTTCCACTAGTTGACAAGTATTTTGGCTCACAGTAACAAACATTTAGTAAACGCCCAAAGGGAATAGCATTAAAGTGTGCATCACTTATCCTGAAGCCATCAATTCAGGCATGTTAAGAGCTTGAAATTAGCAGAGTTTTGACTTTTGGCACAGGGTTGAATATTCATACGCTCATAATCATATCAGAAATTTTTTTCTTCTTAAATCACTGTTCGCTAACTGTCTTTGAACTTTGTCTTGCTTTCAAGAGCATCCCATTTCGCCTTCCCTCAACTCTCAAAAAACCCCCAAAAAAACAAGCAAAAAAAACCAAACACCAAAAAACCAACTCAGCCTGGGTGGAAAAAAGCAGGATAAAAGACTCGGTGTTAATACCAACCAGGTAATAGCAACAGTATTGATTTACAGTGCCTGAGAGCCCAGCTGTAAATCCAGTCATGCAGCTCTCTATAACAGCGAGGCTGCCCATGGCTGGTCCTCCCTCCTCTTGCCCACCCCCTCCCTCCACAAGCTGGAAGCATTTGGCACAACACAGGTTATAACCCAAAGTGACACCTGCATAGTGACTAATGGCCATCCCTTGTGACAGCACAACCCTGAGGCATCAGGAAGGTGAAAAGGAAAACGTAAATGTTCTAAACCCGACTAAATAAAAATGTAACGGTGCAAAAATTTTTCTGGGTTTATAAACAACAAAGTATCACCAAGCAGTGCCCACTTCAAATGATGCTGTAGTGCTCCCCACACAATACAATGGAATAGTTTCATTCCTTTAGGGGTCATCTTCAAAGAAGGAATTGTTTTTCCAGCTGAATAGAAACTCTTTCACCACCAAGCTCCATGCTGGTAAGAATTCAGCATTGTTAGCAGATATCCCATCCACCCTAAACATCTGTCAAAAATACCTTTCTATTTCATTAGATTTGCCTCTGACAGAGCATCATGTCCAAAATCAAGGATATGACTGAAACTTTCCTCACACCTAGAAAAGACTCACTGACTTAACAGTTTTTCTTTCAGACCCTTAATCTACACAATCCTTCCACTTACCATAGGTCAGGTTCCCAGATGTTGGAGCAACATCTGCCTGGTTTGTGCTTTAACACAAATGAGTTAAAGAACAATCACTTGTACTCAACCTATCTAGATTCTACTGTGTTAAAGTTCAACTGTTCAGAAGCCATGAAACAGACCTCTAATCAAGATTTGTTTAAAAATAATGAAACTGCTTTTAAAAAAATGGATGGGGATTTTTACCTATTATCTGAGTTTAAAGCTTTACCTGCTAACTGGTAGACTTGCTTGCGTATGAAAATTGACATTTGTACTAAAACCTTCACATGGCTGAGAGCTGTAAAACATTTTACAGCCCTGAGAGAGCTGAGGGGAAAGGAGAAGGAGGGAATCTCCCAGCTAGGATATGATGATGCCCTCCTGGGGTCCCGCTGCCCCTGGGAGGTGTTCCCAGCTCTGCCATGCCCAAGACATCTCTCACAGGCCCTTGGAGCTGGCAGCAGAGCCCGGCCCAGAAGATGCACAAGCTCCTCAAAGCCACATGAGCAGCTGCAACACCTACAGGCTGATCATTCCTGACACAGCATTTCAATTCATATCCATTAGGAAATTGCAAGGCAATTTTTTCCAGCACACCTGAGAGTTAAGTGAAACCTTCAAACACCGTGAGTCTTAGGATGAAATTAGCAGGATTTGTGACATTGGCATCCATTACTTTCCCTGCTTCCCCACAAGTTTGCAGCAGCAGAGGCTGTGACAGCAACAGCCTTTAACATCTCAGGGACAGCAGCAGCCAGGTTTTGCATTATCATCCAATTATTCCGTGTTCCCAAAGAACACGAGAGCTCCTGAGCACTACACACAAATGGAAATCACTTCAGTCCTACTAAATATTGTATAAAACATAAATCATTGAGTATGTGCCAAGACCTGTCCTTCTCTTCTGCTATGTACCCAACAGAGAACACAAAAATCCCTCAGAGATTTCACCTTTATTTTAGGAAAGGCACTAAGCAACCAATTGCTGTCCAGACATCATTACAGGATAAACAATTTCTAGTTTTCACAAACCAAACTATGCATGACAGAGCTGCACTGTAAAGTACCAAGCAAGCCATCCTATCAATCACTTATTTTTAAGAGTGGTTTGGCTTGTTCTGTGATACCATTGAAGACTCAGGTCTGCCCTTGGATGTACTCAAACTATTTGCAGTGTAGGACATGGCACAACCATGCACAGGCAGAACTGCATGAAGCTGTAGTATAAACTTGAACAGAATAAATGGGAAAGCTGTATAATGCAGATCCTTCACTGTGCTCCCTTCACTTGCCAGCCTGAGTTAAGCTGGGTAAGCTCTGAGCCTTTCAGAACCTTCAGCTAAGGCCTGGAATGTCCTGGATGCAGGCAAACAGAAGGAGTGGTGGGGCCACAGGGCACAGAAGCACAGCCTCTCTACAGAGCTGAGCGCGGCAATTCGAAAATATCTCACCTTGAAATTAAATGGGATGGGACACAACACAGGTTTTTGTTTTGTGTGTGTTTTTAAAAAGGTCATTTCTCTCATACAAGTCCTGAAGCAAGCCTTCACAGGAACATTATTACACTGCAAATTGCTGAACCAGTCAAAAGCAGTGAAATATTACCCTCGGACTGCCATCCTCCAACTAAACAGGAACATAAATCAGCATGACTGTTGCTAATATCACACAAAGCTAAGACACTGGCTGATCCCACCAGCCTCACTTTCTAACCATTGGTTGCCTTGGGCTCCTCACTGTATAAATTATCCAGAAGCATTAGCATTCTTTGTTGTTCCAATGTGATTGGAAGACTCTAAAGGATATTTCTGCATGCTGCTTAAGCAAAGGGTAAGCTTTGTGCAGTATCATGTGATCAACAAAAAAATCCCCGAGTACTGCTTGCTTGTGGGTGGTGCAGAGGAACAAGAAGTGACTCACAACTCATAGTGGAAAATTTGGGGGGAAAATGTTTTAAATAGTCAGGAAAGTACAAAATGGCCAGCCACAATTATTGGACTTCCTACGCCCTATGTACTGGGTAACAAAACCATGTCTTTGATGTAAGACAACTGATGCCCAAATGTATGAGAGTTAAGTGACGCAATTCCTGGGGTTTGCTCCATTCTCCTACTAGAGAGGGTCTCTACCTGTCCTGAATCTGCAGAGTCCTAAGGAAACTCAGAAAGAAACTGGAATAAGCTACCAAATTCCAGTCTGACAGGAAGGGGTCGGGGGTGGGGGGAGAACCCAAAGAAGGCATTTGGTGGAGCAAAAACTCTCTATTTTCTCTCATTCTTAAGATGCAGAAATAAAACACTGAAAGAAATCCATATATTTGAGATTAATAAGCAGGTATTTATCCATGTGCCACACTGGTTGCTAAGAGATTTCCCCTCTACAGCAGTGTTGTATAAACAATAAAGCATTTCTGTCCACAAAGCAATTGTCTCACCTCACTGAATCAAGAGCCTCTCACTGCTGTATCCTTTCTATATTGTTCTAATTCTGAGCTGTGAGGAAGCTCCCTCACACAAAGACAGTGCATGGATCTGGTTGGGCACGCTATTGTTAAACTTGAGCACATCAAGCACAACGTGGGCTTCCTGCAGCATGAGTAGAGTTAGCTGAGAGACTGTGCATTACAGCTCACAAGCCATAGGTAAATATGGGCTTAGGGGACAGCTCCCACAATTAATTCCTTTACTGCCATGGTCATTTTCAGCCGGGGGGCAGGGGGAAAAACCCACCCTGACAGCAAACTTACAAACCTGCACATAACCTGCACAGCAGCCAAAAAAAATATTACTAATTCAGGCCTGTTTCAAACAGCAGCACCTCAAAATTCACCTCAAAGACAGAAACTACTTCTCACTGTCCTTTATCCTGGAAGATGATTCAGAAGATCTATACGTTCACACAGAAAAAAAAATACCTACAGTGTAGATGGCTGCAGCAAATGTACTGCAGCATGTTCAGAGTCTCCTAATGTGCTCGCTGGAACAGAAGGCAGTGGGTTTCTCAGTGCTTTTCATTATGGATAGTACTGCCACAGCAGAGAAAAAAGAGGAAAGGGCAGGGAAATGCTGACTCTCGCCCAACCAAAGGATGCACATATGTTAGAGCAAATCTACATGTCATTTAGGAAGCACATGCACGGCTTCCCTGAGCATATGAAGATTATCCAATCCCCCCCTTAGGGGGATTTCACAAAGGCACACAGAAATACTACATGCCCAGGTTTCTGTAAAGGCAACTGGCTCCTTGATATGTTCTTGAAGAAAATGATCATAAAATACAGCCAAAGACAAGAAATCGTGGCAGGGCCTTATTTCTACAGAGCAGAGTACAAGGTGTCATTTATAAGGACATATCCTCAGAGCTGCCAAAGTAGCTGGCCTCTTTATCTGTCATTATGCCACAAACCATAACTATTTTGCTTTATACCTTAGAGAGAATCAGTAAGCCTGGAATCACACGGAGGCTCCTGACCTGAACAATGAGCAATGCAGTGCCTACTGAATTTTTCAGATCCTAGTTTGCTGAAGGGTTTTCTGCAGCTAAGACAAATCTACAGCAGAGAAAAACCAGGCTCTGTAATCTCACCACGTATTTCCCTAACAAAAGAAAGTTGCTAATAACAGATTGTTACACCTCAATTCTGTAAAACAGCTCACCATTAGGAAAAAAGAGAAACACAGAAACACCTTATTTCTGTAACATTATCCCAAAAAGGGATGTTTCAGAAGCCAAACATGTGACACAGTCCCAACACAAAGAAAAAGAATCTGCCTCTACACACATCCCTTTTAAGTACATGTATGTAAGGCTAAACTATTATGCTATGCTTTGCTATTAAACCTACGAGAAAGCTCAGCATTAAACCTCACATGATGGTTACAAACTATTTTCAACTCACAGACAGTTTGCATATCACAGTAACATAAGCGGGAAATGAATGCACACCTTCTGCATCATCACTGCAATCAACTAATATCCAATTAAACATTCAATAGCTTTGCAAACCCCACAGCCGTGGTTACAAATGCTATTTTACAATGTTAACAAATTACTCCGACAGCTACCAAGTTACAGGCAAGAACAAGCTTTGATACTTCAATTGCAAGGTAAGAAAATTAAAACAAAAGAATCCCTGTTCAGAATTTGGCACAGATCTAGATACCTTTTTCTTCCGATCCCGGGATCTTTTCCTGTGTTTTCTTTTTTTCTCAGTTTCTTCCTCAGCATTTATTTCTAAATCCCTGTTTTTCTTTAACTGTGATGCTGCGTGAGCCATAATGCATTAAAAATCCTTTACAACAATGCTCCCTTGTAAAAGGTGATTTCCTCGGGCACCTTTAGCCAGCCCTTACAGCAAATGTTCCAGTGATTGGAAGGAGATCTGTGACCAGAGCCAGGAACACATTCAGGATTCAGAGATCTCGCAGAAGCTTGCAGTCACTACAAAAACACATAGTTGCAGATTTCTTCCTATACCTTTCTGCACCTGCACCTTGGTAAAACAGTGCAGCCATCGTAATGCATTTAACGTAATGAAAAAGACAGCTGGGACAGAGAAAGCTGTATTATGGCTGTATCCCCTGCCACCAGCTGGAAGTGTCTAAGTGACTCCACTGAAGGGGGAATGCTGAAAGGGAGCGCTTTCTATTAAAAAAAATTCCAGAACAATAACATATGCTGCATGGTTTTTCCTTCACTGATCTTCAAGCACGTTTTTAAAACCTATTAAAAAATGCAGTGTTAACGCTGTATGTCTCTCAGCTAGTTTTGTATAGTAAGCCATTTAACCTATAATGAAATGGAGCAGCTCCTACTTTAGGTTAACTGCTGATGGTGACAAAAAAAATAAAATAAAAATTTCTTTTTACCATGGAGACTCTGACTGCATTATGTAGAAAACATTGCATGCATTGCCATATCTTAACAGTGTGTCCTTTATACCCATTTTTCAATTCCAATACATTTTGTGAGAGAGGATTACAGAAAGCACTGTTGTATTTCACCCCCCCCCTTTTTTTTTTTTTAAACATACTTATTACAACACATCATACAGAAAGAAAGATGCAATCACACTGGTGTGTGAAACAGGCATTTAATTCATGGGAGATTTTCTGGCACCGTTCATTTACGTGGTCAGAAAGGGAAATCGGCACTATTTCCATGTAGTTGGAAATGTACTTTTAGGCTTTTATGTCAAGGCTTGCTTCAATCATCTTACTATTTTTGCCACCTGAGTCCTCAATGACTGCAGCTTTTGAATATTCATTATGGGAGGTAAAATAGCAGCAGTATTAAGGCCTGCAGGAGGATCTTTTACTAGGATGAACACAGAGCAAGCATCTAGTAAATAAGGAACCATATTTTTTCTGCACAAATATGAACAATCAGCAGCTTGCCTCAAGACTGCTGCTTTTAACCTTTCCCAGTATTCCTAGTAGCATGCTTCACTGTGATGAAGGTTAGCATTTTAAGGCAGTCTGATCTCTTTCAGATAAAACCCAGAAGTCTCTCCAAGTGAAACCAGTGTATTTTACATGGTACTAGCATTTCTTTCCAGAAGGAAAAAACCAGAATCTGTTGTAAAAATGAAGTTAAATTTAAATTTGAAGTACAATTAGCCAAATCAGGCTGAATCTTCTCAGCGTAACATAAAATCCAGAGAAGTCTCACACAGTTGTAAATATTCTTCCCCTGAACTTGAGAGACATTTTTTGAATTCTGGCTGCTGAGGCCCAGCAAGCAACATGCTTTAGAGCTTTCACATAACATGGCTAAAAGAAAAATAATATTTTAAATCTCCAAAAGAGAAACTGCTTTGAGCACATCGTATGTTGTCCAAAAGGCAGCACATAGTGCACTGTCTGTCTCCTGTTCACAGGCTAACAATCTGGGTTTAAAAAGTTGTTTATTTTCGAGTGACTTGAAAGAAATGCTCAAGGATGGAGGCCACAGTTATGTGACTTTAGGGATTTTTCTTCCTGATGCAGTAAAATCACAGGTTTCTGTGTGCATCCAAAGCTCCTGTACCTACACAGCACCAGGTATCTCTCCACACTCCCCCTCCACCACTGAAAGACTTCTGAAGCCTCATATAATACTGCCTTTGGAAAGCTGGGGGAAGAGGAGTGCTGCACTTGGTCAATGCCTGCTTTTGAACCAGAAGCAGTAAATTCCCACTTCTCCATGTTCTGTAGAGACTTGAATAAACACATTTCTAAAGATGCAAAGAGCACGCCCCAAGGATGCTTTGAACAGCAAGGCACAACTGCAAGCTCTCACCTGAGACAGGCCACTCTCAGGCAGGCACCTGGATTTTGGCCAGCTCTCCAAGGAAGCCCAGGGCAGCAGTGAGGAGACTCTGCTCTAGCACAGGAGCCCCACTAGAGAGAGGCTGATGATTTATGGGGGCCGAAGAAGGTACCTCAAGAAGGATGGTGGCCAAACTATCAAGTTTTGGTGGGAAATGGAAGACTGCCTTGTGCCTATTAAAAAAATAATAAAAATAAAATAAAAACAGGCAAAGAAAAAGCACCCAAAGCTTCACTTGCTAGCCCACAAGCTGCCTGCATGACCTTGGCAGTTATCCTCTCAGAAAGTCAGCTCTTTCTCTGTAAAATAAAGTTGACATTAGTTCCCCTGTCTGACAGAACACAGTTATTAGCACAGAAGTGCTTAGAAATCACAGCAGAACCAGAACTGAAAGTGGATTCAACAAAATTCAATAGAGTTGGATCCCTCTTACTCCCAGCACATTCCCATCTGGATTTGAAAGACTCATGGGTCTTTGCCTTAGGAAACCAACTTCATTCGAGGCACAGCTGAAGTGAATGCTGCTGTCACTCACAGCTTGCTGGCTAATCCTGTGACGTCCTATAAGCCTTTTAACCATACTAGCCTGTAATTTATGCCCCATTAAATGAAAATACAAATGATGTATTATCAGGTGTTAGGTGTTTAAAATACTCGAAGCATACTTTTAAAAATGCTGGCACAGAGAAAAACATATCCAGCTTAAGGCCCAAGTGCCACCTTAGGCACAGGTTGTATTCTATGCAGGTAGAAAGCAGCCCAAGCTTTTATTAATAAGAATAATGCTAAGAAATGAGGATAATAAGTGAACTCATCCAATCCCTTGAGATATGCATAAATTGAAGGAATCTGTCAGCCAAGACTGGTTCATCCCAAGGATCTTTTCAGCTAATTAATCAATTGGACATAACATGCAGATGTTTTTATTATGTGGATTACAATCCCTGCTTGAACTACAGAGTCCAAACTCCTCCAGAATTAGAATTCAGAAAGAGAAAATGCCTTTTCAAGCTAGGGTTTTGAGAAATAGTGTTTTAGCTAGTAAAACAATGATTTAAAAAAAAAAAAATCAACATAAAAAAATAGATCCCTTATAGTTGGAGAGATAGTAACTAGGGAGATTTTGTGTAGCTTATAGGCTGGGATAGCCTCAAACAGAAAAGAGGTCACAAAAGAAGTGTGAGTAAAAGATTCAGACCTCTGTGGAAAAGTGACTGTATAAGTACAACTGCTGCTTTTGGGGAAATGGTGACCTGGCACCATTCACCGGAAGGTGACAGGGCACTGCCAGATGAAATTTGGATGAAGCGTGAAGGTTTTCATGCCAGAAATGTCATAACTCACTTCAAGGGAATTGGGTACTGGAAATCTTCATTAAGTGCTTCTTTTCAGATTTCAGTAAAATAATTAAGCTATTTGATTTCACCCTTAATTACAAAGTTAATGAAATGCCAATGAGTGTTTCAGCACAATCCATAGGGTCCTGATAAAGAATGATAAACTGCATCTTACTTGAACAATGGGAAATTTACACTTTCTGTTAGCACAAGGGTAATGTCTGCTTAGCTTCCTCTACTCACAAAGCCATAATAATAATGGCTGGAAGTGATTTTATCAACTTGAAAGTCAAGTATGTCATTTCGTTTAGTTCAAGATGCTAGTCCCACTGTTCAAACTAGATTCAAGAGACTGCAAAGCAGCATTAGCATATAACATTGAGATGGATTTGGAAAAAACACAAATTATAGGGGGAAAAGGTGTTCACAATCTAATTACTGGTGTTAATTCATCAATTGGTCAGCAGCTTATAGAGCAAAGAGAGTACTATCACTTTTACAGTTCTTTTAAACAAATTATACTGCACTAGAAAAAAAAGATGAGACACTCATGAAAATATTGGCTTACTGAGAAAATGCCAAAAAAATAGCTCTATGAAAATCTAAGTGTTCTTAGGTAAGATGGAACACCATAGAAACATTCAATATTTACACTTTTCAGATCACTATGGATCCAAAAAGATTTATAATCACACACAGTGCTAGAAGGTCACTATGACAACTTTTACTGGTAAACAAAGTATGTTACATCTTCCCAAAGATGAAAAGAGCATTATAGGTAGACTAGAAATAGCAGAGAGTAAAGGAAAGGAAAACACATGGAGAAAAATAAACTGAATTCTTATTAGGTTACTCTTAAATTCTTAATTTCTGAGTTTTCTGGTACAGAACAAATGCCACTATTGCCCTGCTTTGGATTATTTTGTTGAGTAAAGCAATGGAAATGAGAAGGAAAAAAGAAAGAAAGAAAGAATAAGACTTACTAGAAATAATAAACCCATTCATGAAAATAACATTTTGGGAAAAGACTAGGCAGAAGAAATTTAAAAAGAAAATTCTTTGTGAAAATGAGTTAACCATAAAAAACTTCCTAATGAGTCTCATAAAATTCACCTGCTCATGTGTTAGACTAGCAGGCCTTGTGTCTCAAAATCAAACAAAAAACCCAAACAAGATTAAAAGCTTATTTAGCATCTAGTTTTACTTTTTAGCTCCTGTTCACACATTTGATGCCCACGATAGGATGGACGCATCTCCAAACATGCAGAAAATCAAGGCCACTAAGCAGCAAATGAATGGAAAATAAGAGGAGTTAAGGCTCGTTTGGCTCTTCTGTGTTGTTGCATTGAGTTTCTCCCACCACCTCCTTCTTCTAGCAGAATTCTATTTTGGCAATAACAATCCCAGAGAAACTGGGGAAACATGACAGTCAGAAAGGAATGCAGGCACTGCACAAAAGCGCAGGAAAATACCTAAACTGCATTTTATACACCACTTTTACAGTGCTAACCCCTTAACTTCTTTGAATTTACAGTATAAAATTTGGAAATGTACTGAATTATGTTCTGTTTCTTATTTGACTTCTTTGACAAGAGCTTAAAAAATGCTTTGGAAATGACACAAATTCAGGGATGCAGTGATAAAGGCCAGAGGCTTACTACTTCTTGAATGACCCTTCTTAAATTTCCTACTGGAAATTTAAGTAGAAATGATAACAATTGTAAAAAGAAAACCAAGCAAACAAACAAAAACCCAAGCCCAAACATACCACCACAACAAGAAAAACCAAAACTAAACCAAACCGCCCCAGAAACCCTCAAACCCTCCCCTAAACACCCACACAGAAAACAATTGTGGAATATGCTTTTCACTAAGCACTCTCCAGACACATCACCTGCCTTCTGAGCTGAAACAAGATCAAAGCAGCAGCCACTCTTGAGCTCGCAGAATTAAGTGCAAAATTACTATTTCCCTATGCAGGGATGACACATTTTGGCTTAACTGATGAAGTTCCACCTCCTGTGGTCCAGCTTACTCAGAATACGAGGATGGCTGACACCTCTGTGAATTTTAACTTCAAGCTGGAGGCGTGACTTTGAAAGAAAAGGACTCCAGGTTTTTGTTTGCCCTTAAGCCTTGCACTGTAAACCTGGACAGCTCAAAAGCTGACTCAAGGCTCACTCAACCCATGGCTTCAGGGGCAGGGGAAATGGGGAAATGAATCTTCAGCTGTCCCAGGCCACCACGCAAGCATGGTAAATCCTCCTGCAAACACACTGGGAGATGGGAACAGTGTGCTCATGCACCAGCAGAGGAGAAAGGACTTCAGAAGACTGAAGAGCACCCAGGACCTGGAGATCACCAACCTTGACTTTCAAAACAGGGTGATTTTGTTTGAGGCCTACACAGAGCAAGGAAGCTCACAGGGACAAAGGAATATTAACTCTTCTGCGAAGATGGTGTAAAGAGTTTCATCTCTGACTCATAACAAACTAAGAAAAAGGTACCGATGTATCTTATTTATAGAGGCACACTAATTGCAAGATAGATTTTGTGTGGGTTTGTGGATGGAATCGCCAAGCAGCCCAGGAAATGTATCCAATGCAAGGAACGCTGGTGAGAGAAAGATATATAACCTCTGAATTGTTGCTGAGCAAACACACCAAAAATTTTCTTCCAAGAAGAATATTGATAAAAACCTACATTTACTGGGAACCACTGGAAGTGTAACAAGCATGCACTTTCAAAAAAAATTTTTGTACTTTTTTTCCCTGCAATTCAAATACCACACTACAGCCAGGGCTGAAACTTCCATGTAGAGTGTCAGTGTTTTAGGGACGCTGACAAAGATCACTAGGAAATGGCATTAAACTGGTTCCACACATCTTAAGGGGTAGGAGTTCTACCCCAGACTGACACTAGATCACACTTAGTGACACAGTTTTCAATCCTCAATATTGGAACTACTCAATAATGTTCTGAAACTGTATATTCAGAATATTAACTTCCCTCAGATTCCTACTTTCATCATTTCTCTCTGCCTAGTCCACCATGCTCTCCTAGCTACTGCAAGCCCCAGTAGGGCGACCAAGAGGTCAGTGGAATGGTGCTACAGGGCACCAAACTGAGTTTTGATCTGGAAATTTTGTTAGATGTGTCTGCAAATGACACCAGTAGAGCCAGGAAAAGCTACCCCTGTATATATAGGAATAAGTGCAAAAGCAGGGTTGGTATCAGTTTTGCACTCCCACACGCAGAACTTGAACGCTGTCTGTGATGTGATATGATAGGGGGATCAATCCCATCCTGGTGAGCTTCAAAAAAAGAAATGCAAAATGCCATTCATCAGGATTTTATGATTCAGCTGCAAACTTCACCCTGAGCGGTCAATTAATCACTGCTGCATCTGTTAACTTCTGCTCCAACACGAGAGCAATCTGCTCACACATCCAGCGAACACCGAGCCCAAGCCGGGGTTTCCTCCAACATAAGGGAAGCAGGTATCAAGGAGGTGGCTCCCAGAAGCTCCTCTGCCAGGTCATCCAGTCCCCAAACAGATCCAAGATGAGTTATTCCCTGCTCATCTCAGATGGAAAACTCCCTGTCTCAGAGCGGTTTAAAAATAACCCAAAACAGCAGCAGAAAATGTCTTTGTGGTATTTCAAGTTTCTCAGCATCAAGTCCCCGCCTGCTGTCTCTTTTTTGGAGCAGTAGCAGTCTCATAATAACAAAAGCTACACAAAAAGCTTTTATTAAAAACCACTGCAGAACCTGCAAAGGTGCCAGGAAGTGAATGTGCCTAAGCAAATGAAGCTACCAAACAGAGAGTGGGGTGGCACCAGTCACAAACAGAAGCACCACCTTGGCCTGTAGTTAGAAGATCACTTTCCAGTACCCTTTAATCAGTATTCTGTTATTTTGGTTAGGTTTGAGTCAAAAATATATACTTGAGGCTAAAAGAAATTTTGACCAAGTGAGCCTTTCCATCAACGACTGCACAGTGTGCAGCCAGGGGTGGTAGGCCTCTCTGCCTTGGCAAGATACTGAAAAACATCATCACTAAAGTATCATTTAACCTTCCCTACCTCTCCAAAAGGAGAAGTACTTTTAACTTTGGACAGCAGCAGCACTTTATCACCTTCTGAAATGGGTTATTCCCCCCACCCACTGCCAGCAGTAGGGAGCTGCCCTGAGTGACCCAGTGCCTGCATGTTTTCCTGTTGCCACGCTCTGCACACTACGAGCAGCTTACCTGTTTTATTTTGAAATAAAAAGTTGCTGAGTAAGTGTAACAAAAGACTCATCTGCAAAGGTCACAAGAAAGGCTCTCTTTGAAGCTTCCAGCATTCCCCAGTTGCCCCAAGACTTTCAACAGTGTAACCTTTTTGTTGAATTTCTGTGGTGCCAAAAATGCAGAAATTGTAAGAAAGGAAGAAAAACGGTTCTTTGGCTTGATTGTAGGGTAGGTGGGCTTTTTATTTTTAATTTCCCTGAGCTGCCTGCATTTGTCAAAGATCCACTACTAACATGCAGTATTCCTAAGACAAGGAATACAGGTACCCGAGAGCCAACGAGGAGAGCTGCAGGTTCAGTGTTCTCCCTGATCACTGCCACACTGTGTGCTGGACCAAGGCTCCCTCAGCAAGCACAAAGGACACATTTACTCACTCTGACTTTAATTGTAGACTTTTCATTTTACCCAAACTAAGTGCAGAATTTTCAGTGAAGACACCAGTCCCTGCCAGTATACACACAATTTCTTAACCTTTAAGGAAACATTTGAAATGAAAATATAAAAGCAAAAAAGAAATCACCAACCCACTCCAGCATAAGAAACTCATTTAATTAGATTCCTTAATTATTCATTATTCCTTTTCCTATGTCGAAATGACCATCTTTGCCTCAATCCCAAAGGATTGTCTCCATAATTAAGTGAGGGAATCATTGAAATCTCAACATGCTGCCTGAGTGAGAATTTAGTGGTTTAAGTGTTCTGCATGCTCCATGCAACAGTAAGGTGACTTTTATAGGAAAAAAATGCAAAAAAGCAGAATCATTAGCAACCAATAACAAGAGGTAGAAGGGTATCAAATGCATATTTTTCAGGTGACATTTTTCTCACTTTCTCATAAGTAAAATCATGTACCAGTCATAAAATCTACAAGTTTACGCTTAAAACAATTGCATGTGAAAACTCTCAATTTCCTTAAAATAACAACCAATATTAATTACTCTCAGGGTAATTTTAGAAACAGAGATGTATATTTTACCTGAAAAAAAAAAAAAAACAAACAGCCAAAGCCTAAAAATCCCAAACCAAACAACAAAGTCCAGCTATTAGTACTTTGATACTAAAATCCTGCTGGAAGAAACCCTTGGAGCAAGAATGATAACTACCAAAGACCCACTAAAAAAAATAAACCACTGCCACTACGAAAAGTCAGAAACGTTTTGTTTCTTCATAAATATCTCATAAAGCTATTAATGCTCACAGGAGGCCAAGTTCTTTCTTGGCCTGGCAAGAGCATGTGGGCATATGTAAAAACCCACTTACCAGTATAATAATTGTAATTATCACAGAATAGGTGCATTGGTGTGATGCCTGAAAGCCCAGGTAATGTTAGTGCCCTGTTCAGAACAGAATGAGGCAATTTCTGCCCAGATCTGCCTGTAGGCTGCACACACAGCTCACAGGGGTGGGAGGGAATGTATCCCTCCTGCTTCAGAGAGGGGGACTGCAAACAGGAGAGGATGAAGTTGGATGGGGAGTTGTTCAGTTTGTATTGATGCCTTAGGGTTTAACTTCTATATTTTTCAGATTCTGCATTCCCAGTGTGTAACTCTGCAGTGTCCTGCAGCCTGTGAGCTGCTGCTCTCTCATGCTGAGACAGACAGAACAAAGCCTCTCCAGGCTGCTCTCCAAGGACACCCAGCCCGGCCTAGGCCCAAAATGTGTAACCCAGCATCTTGAGAAGGGGGGCAAGCTGAGGGGAAATTACATCATTAGCTAAAGTTTAATTGGTGAAATTGGGTTGATATGCAAATGGACCAAAGCTATAAAAGTGTGAAGAACTCGTGACTCGGGGTCCATCTTGGGTGCAGCCTTTGGCCTGCCCAGGGTGTACCTCTGAAGGCCTTTCAAATAAATATCCACCTTTATTCCCTTACTCCTGTCCAGTCTCTGTTTCTAGGTTGGCCTCTTTAGGCATCAGTATTGCATGGCAAACAACATACATCAACACAGGTTTATGTGCTGGGGATGTAAACACAAAAGTAACAGCCTGGAAGACACAGGAAAATCTCTCTCTCTCTCTCTCTCCTACACAGCTTTGCTTGGGTCTCATCTGGAACACTGTGTCCTATTTCAGGCACTGAATTTCTAGGAAAAAGTTGTCAGCTGTTGATGTGGAAGAATTTATTGCTTTAACTCTGAAATCACTCTTCAGAAACAACCCTGAATGCTTCTCTGGAGCTGTGGTTAGTAATAAATAGCTTTGGACATGCATATCCACACACTCTTAGCAAAGACAAATACCAGCCAGCACTGCAACCTTGCTCATTTGTCTGCCTCCCCACACCAGCCTTTCTGGCTTTTTATTTTTCCCCCCAAAACAGGCAAACACATATGATTGGAGGCAAACCTCCATAAAAACTAAAGATCACTCTCCAATTTTTTTTTTTTTTTAAATGTTCCTATGTTTTGTTTTATTTTAAACTGGTTTGTGGAGGGGCTGAGATGGAGGAATGTTGTGTGGAAATTCTGTTCAGGGATAAAGACACTGTTCCTCTTTAAAAGAGAGAATAAATTCTGACAAAAAGTTTAACGAACCTAAACTTTAAATAATCAGTGCTTCACAGAGCAGAAGAGAAGAAAACATACAAGCACTATTGCCCAGAACAGCTCCAAGGGTACTAAAATGGGTGCTTAACAATGAGGGTACATAACAACAATAACTCCATGCAGTTCATGCTAGGACATGGGAATTACAAAGGCTTAAGATAAAATTCCAGCCACTAGAGTTTTTTGATGTTCTGGGTTTGGTTTTGGGAGGTTTTTTTGAGACTTCCTGGAAAAAGGCAGGATAGCAAAAGACTGTAGAAGACCAAATTAGTACTAAACTTGAAAGAACAGGGAGGGAAAAGAAAACTCAAAAAACCACGAGATAATAAAATTGTACACTGGTCTGGTTAAACTTCCAGTCCTAGATATCTCCTATATCTGTATCTGAATCTGTCACCGCCTAGAAGTTACTGGGATGAATTGCAATCAACCTGGATTTGTCAAGAGGAAACTGTATAAAATTAATTTAATTTTATTTCATGGAAAGGCAACAGGAGTTGGAGACTGGAGAAAAGTAATACTTGTACCTGACATTCTCATAAGCGAGGTAAGGAACATGGTGTTGACGAAAAGATTGTTAGATTAATCCAAGAGGGACCTGGTAACTGAGATCAGGAACAAGATACTAACATTCATTGTCAAAAAGGATGGATGTTCTGCAAGAGTCTGTCCTGGATTTGCTTCTCTCCAATGTTTTATTAATGATTTGGACAATAGGAAAAGTTTATTATCAATGCAAACATGAAACTACAAGAAGCATGTGCATGTTAAAGAGTGAAACTTTAGACCAGAATGGTAAGTAAGACCAGAGGAATGGTGGGGGGGAAAAAATCCCAAGCAATACAGACAAATTTCAGTGAAAATAAGGAGGAAAACTTTTTTTTCACAGGCTGGAGAACAAGTAAGGACTGTTATTCAGCATTGTCTGCAGGGGATAAAACCTTGCAGGTTCAACACAGGACAACAGACAAGCAGCAGAGTCGAGGGCAGAAGTACAGCCTGCACAGTGAAATCATCTTTCTTTTCCATTTAGTATTTGCAAAGCTGCAGGTGTGCTGTGACCGACTTCTGCTATTCTGCTGCCAGGAAGATACAAATATTTGGGAAACAACAAGAGCAATCAGAAGCCTGTAAAACGCATCCTCGTTTAGCCTGAAGAAAAGATGACTGATGGAACACGGCAACAGCCCTCAAGTCCGTCAAAACCTTACAAAGTGCAGAAGAAAATAGTCTGTTCTCCACCATTACTATGGATAGTAAAAGGAGTAGAAAGTTTCAGTTCCAGCAACCAGATTTGGGTGAGACACTATGAGAATTTTGAACAATAAGGAAACTCTGCAACAGCATGCGAGGGACCAGAATGGAAACTTTATGACTTTCCCTAGTAAAAATATTAGGATCCCCTTGGTAATCCTTACGTCTGTGCTGCTCATGACAATCCTGTGAGCACTGTACCAAGAGGTATCCGAGCTTCCAAAAGTCTGTTCTCACTTCAGCCTTACTGAGACAGTACAAAACTATTTTATTGATTTCAGTGTTGTATACTTTAGTAAGGTTGACAGTTAGAAATATATTTTCTTAATGTAAAAATCTATGACCATTAGTTGCTTCGCATTATCAGAAGCAGAGCTTCAAATGAAGTTCCAAATCAAAAGAGAACGGAGATGTGTTTGCATTATTCTGGCAAGTTTGAAAGTCTTAAAAAGGTATTTCTCTATGTATCAAAAACAGAATTTAAAAAATCCACTTTTATTCCATAAGTTTAAAAATTAAGGGGAATTAAACACAATTAACTACATAGAACAATACAATATGCTGAGAAGTCTGCTCTAAATTACAGGCACATTAAAGAACTCTAAACAAAATGCAGTTCAAGATCCTTAGGCTAGCAAGGAGAGGCACAGCAAGCTCGCTACCCTGGTCTTCAGGAGAGCAGACTGGCCTCTTCAGGGATCTGCCAGGTAGAGAGCCACGGGATAAAGCCTCCAGGGGGAAGAGGGACCCAGGAAAGCTGGTTGATATTCAAGGATCACCTCCTCCAAGCTTGGAACTGATGCATCTCAGTAAGAGGAAGCCAGGCAAAAACACCAGGAGGTCGGTGTGGATGAACAAGGAATTCCTGGATTAACTCAGACATGAAGCCTGTAGAGGGTGGAAGCAAGGACAGGTAGCCTGGGAAGGATACAGAGAAATTGTATCCAGAAATCAGGCTAGGAAATGTAAAGCCCTGATGGAATTAAGCCTGGCCAGGAACATTAAGTGCAACAGGAAAAGCCTCTATAGGTATGTTGGTGATGAAAGGAAGCTTAGAAAAATGTGGGCATTCCCCAGCAGGAAACAGGAAACCCAGGATATGGAGAAGACTGAGATACTCAACAAGGCTTTTGCCTCAGCCTTCACCAAGAAAAGCTCCAGCTGCACTGCACAAGTCCTGGGAGGAAAAGGCAGGGACCGGGAGAAGGAGGAACTGCCCACTAGAGGAGATCTCGTTTGAGACCATCTGAGGAACCTGAAGGTGCACAATTCCATGGGACCTGACAAGATGCAACCACGG
This sequence comes from Pachycephala philippinensis, assembly GCA_013397055.1. Classification (NCBI taxonomy): domain Eukaryota; kingdom Metazoa; phylum Chordata; class Aves; order Passeriformes; genus Pachycephala; species Pachycephala philippinensis. The sequence continues at coordinate 1,012,802 of VWZT01009623.1, forward strand.
GCCCGGAGGGAACTGGCAGCTGAAGTTCCTAAGCCACTAGCCACCATCTTCGAGAAGCATGTGTTAGGCTGGTGAAGTTCCCACTGACTGGAAAAAGGGAAGCATAACCCCCATTTTTTGAAAGGAAGACACAGGGAACTACAGGGAACCCATCAGTCTCAGATCAGTGCCTGCCATGGTAGAAGGATCAGAGTGAGATGATCTGTAAGGTCCATTCCAGCCCAATCCAAACCATCTTATGATCCTATGGAGTCCTAGGCACCATTTTTTCCTTATATATTAAGATGCTCTGTTTTACAACACACACAAAATCAAGACTTTACATGGATTCTTCAGGGACATTGCAACATTTTTGGCATTAACTTGCAAAACCACTGCATAAAATTACAGCTATTTCGAGAAATCAGAGTAGTTGATAATGCATGTCTTCTAAAGATAAATTACATGCCTTATAAAAGCAGGAAAAATATTAAAATTTAATTTTTAGCCTTAGAACTGCTTTCTAGAGTTACAGTATATATTCTCAAGGGTGTTCACAGGCTGCATGAAGACAGACTAACAAACGTTCAAGCTACAGAGGCCACAATCCAGTACAACTGCAGTCTGAGTAGCTGTGTAGTTTGGCAAGAGGCTACAGATAGAGCGATAATGAAAATCAAATTTTGGACTGCATCACAAGAACCGTGTTTGTGAACAGTAAATGAACAACTTACACACTATTCAGAAAAAAAAAAAAAAGAAAAAAAAAAAAGAGAAGCACTAATCAGAATCAGCCAGTTCTCACAGGCTCCCAGTGTGTAGGCTGAATAATTGTCTCATCATGATAATAGCCTTTATGATAACCATGATCTCACCACTGCACTCCAAGATCCAAAATGCTGCTGGTACTCTCACACCCACAACAAGGCACACTCGCTCTTTGCATTTGAAGAAAATCCTACTCTGGAACTCCAACCCTTGGCTGTTAATGCAGGCAGGGTGTAATCTTGTTATTTTTTATGCCTTTGCTTTGAAGCCACAAAACCTATAGATTTCCTTTGTAGACAGAATAGCACAGACTAGAATTCCTGTTGTAATGAAGAAATCTCCCATTCCATCATTAATTCAAAACTCACAGCAGAGTTACCAGCAGCAATAAAAATCAGCAGTATGCATCTCATAAATAAAATAAAAATTGAGATGCAATTTTACATTCTATAGTTCATTTTCTCTGTCTAATTTCTGCTTCACAAAGGTAGCAGTCTATTTTGCACTCAGACCAGGGCATAAAACATGCCTTTTGCCACCACTTCCCCTTCCCTCCTCTCTTACTGGAGGCCTGGCACCATCTGTTTTAAAGCATAGCTCTATTGTTTTCTCTGGGTTAACAAAGCAGTGAAAATTAGCACCAGCCACAGGTCTGGTTAAGCATGTAAACTCGGGCAGAAAGGAAGGGAGCGTTCATCAGTGTTCCATCAACAACACCCATGGGAAAACTCAAGGTACGGAAAAAAAGATCAGATGAGAGATTTACGCTCCTGATGGACACACAGAAGAGCAGCCTTGCTGCAGAGTGTTCATGTGAGCTCTCACTGTCTCTTCTGGAAAGGGCAGAAGCTACTGCCCTATGACAAAGGTATTACAAGCAGCACACCCACAGAACTGAAGCATGTCTCTGTTTGCCTTAGTAAGGTATATTAATATATTTCGTGGTGAAGCGACTGGGTTCACACACAACGATAGGTCAAGGGAGAGAGAAGCACTTGCAACAACTTAAACTCACCAGCCAAGATCTATCATCAGTACAACCTAGTGACAGGGAAGGACTGCTGCCAGCTGGATATTCACCCTACAGACTCCTCCAGCCTCATTCCCACCTGTTTTAAGCACCAGATATGCAGTGCCACCCTCCAAAATTTCACAGAAGTACGTCTATCCTTTTTAGTTTTTACAGCATGCAAGGTCTCAACAGCCCCAGCCTCAGTGTAGAACAGAACAGCTGCCACAGCACCAGTGTGTGCCAGTTCCTGGAATGCTGCTGGAGCCAGCTCCGGGACAGCCCGACCTCCCTGACAAAGCCTGGCTACTGCTGGAGGCAGGAAAAAGGAAAAGCCTTGTTGTCATGCTGCCTGGAGTAGGGGCTGGCCTGCCAGGACGTGGCAGATATGAACAGGAGCCTCTCTGAAGGACATACTTTTATTCCTACAAAAAATATAAACCATTACTCCATTCATGACATCCTCAGTCCGATGTGCATGTGAATTTATTCCATCTGTACCAAGGTTGATGCCTTACATTTTAGCTTTTGTATTTTTCAGATTCTGTATTCCCAGTGTGTAACTCTGCAGTGTCCTGCAGCCTGTGAGCTGCTGCTCTCTTATGCTGAGACAGACAGAACAAAGCCTCTCCAGGCTGCTCTCCAAGGACACCCAGCCCGGCCTAGGCCCAAAATGTGTAACCCAGCATCTTGAGAAGGGGGGCAAGCTGAGGGGAAATTACATCATTAGCTAAAGTTTAATTGGTGAAATTGGGTTGAAATGGACCAAAGCTATAAAAGTGTGAAGAACTTGTGACTCGGGGTCCATCTTGGGTGTAGCCTTTGGCCTGCCCAGGGTGTGCCTCTGAAGGCCTTTCAAATAAATATCCACCTTTATTCCCTTACTCCTGTCCAGTCTCTGTTTCTAGGTTGGTCTCTTCAGGCATCAAGGTCAACTGTCCAAATTCCCCCATAATGTCTTGAATTCAAACAAGCTGCTCCCTGAAAAGCAGAGCTGATTGAGTCTGATTTTCCATATCCCCTTGGGTGATGTGTCTCCACAGCACTCACCGCACAACAGCTTCAGGTCCCCACCATCCCTTTCAGGTCACAGCTCCCCCTCCAGCCCTTCCCTGGGTGCTGGAGTCTCCACCCTCACCACACCTCAAGGTCCTTGCCCCCATCACTACATCCCCAGAGCATCCTGCCCTCTGACACACTCCCTATGGCTCTCAAAATGCCTTTTACGATTGTGCAGTCTTACATTTCCTTGGGAAACTAGAGTTAAATTGCACACAAAGACTGAAAAGCAGAAGCACTGTGGAAAACTGTAGATATTTTGTTACAAAAGGTAAGAACCACCAGTTTTTCTCTATACTTCAATACTCCCCCACTAGAAGGCATGACAGCAACATCTGAGAGACTTTGTGGAATAATGGCTCTCTGCACTTTTAAAATTTTATTTAACATTAATTAGCCCAGCAAGAGGTAAACAGAAAGATGAATTTTCAATTTCTTGCTTGGGTAATCTTCAGGGCATCTAGAAAAGATCACAGTGAGTAAGGCTGAAGTCCTCAATGTTCTCCTTCAGTTGGCAGATTTTTGGACAGATCTTTATTCTCTCTGTGGGACAACTTCCAGTACTTGAGGCTTTCAAAAATCAAAAATAGAAATAACTTACATGATGACAAAACTGCAAAGGCCCAAAGGGGATTTTGAAGTCAAAACCTACGGAGATTCAGAATAATGCAATCTCTCGTGTACAGGAAAAACCCAATTTATTGATACAGTCAATATTACCAGATAATACAAAGAGCCTGATAAGAAAAATTAAGCCTACCTACAAAGGGCATTCCTTCCATGTTCTGCTGCTCTCCAAATGGAAATTGTGGAAACAGAGATAATTACTGCCTTAAAGTACATCAGCAAAAAGTGCAACAAAGTCAATTAAGCCAAATGAAGAAAGGATTTACCAACCAGAACTGGCAAGACATCTCTGCCTGACCCACAAGAGGAAAATAGTAATAGCCTGCTACACTGCTTCTTGTGATGTTATTCTTTGTGATGCTTTGACACATCAAAACCATTTTAAGAAGATCCAATTACAACTTGTACTTAACAAAAACAAACAAAAAGAAATAATGAAAAAATAAAATATATACAAAGGACCCTATTGTGAAAAGGTGTCCTATTTAAAGAATCTTTAAAGCTGCACAGTGGGGTACTGAAGAAGTTATAATTTTTTTTTCTTTTTTAAGCTCCGAGCACAAATCAAAGATGTTCTTCACCTTTGTTATCAAGTCTGCTAAGGAAAACATCAGACTCATAGACCCAGGTGTGGTGAGTAGGCACCCAAGTACATTGATCAAATTATTGAACATAGCTGTTTTTAAAATTATAGATGAGGACACAGTTTATTACCACAGCAATCTGACCTAGCAGCACAAACCTAAAATTCTCCAGAACTTTCATTTCCAAAGCACCAACATACTTTCACTTCTTTCATATTTCTTAGCATTGAAAATAATTTGCTAGGGAAAAACATATTTCCCAAAGCCATGCTTCTGTGGACAGTTTCTATAACCTTATGCAAAAATCTGCCAAGTGAAAGAATTACAGTTTTGGAGAACTACTTAAAAATTTGGACAATTAACATTATCAACATTACAGACAAAAAAAATTTAGCTAAACGATATCCTTGTCACAACAGATGGTTTTGATGAGCAGCAAGTTTTGAGGCCTGGGCTATCTCTTTGTGCATAACCTAGACCCTTAAACCAAGGGAGGGCAAGAAGTAGCTAGATAGCACTTTTGTCCAGAATTCCTTTCCAAGAAAGGAAATAGGAGCCATGTTCACATGGTTTAAATTCCATCTACATGTCTGTACCTAGCGTGTCCTGCCCTTTGGAAAGGCTTGGCCAAGAGACCACGCTATGTTCAGGGACTTGGAACAGGATTTTGCCTCTCTGAAAATGACCTTCGGTCCATTTCTACTTAACCTGAAGAGTATAAGCTACAATAAAGGCAAAACCAGCTGGGGTTTGAGGTTGGGGTGGGTTTTTGGTTTTACTGGAGATCCAGCAAGAGCAGCCAGAGCTGAAGAACAGTAAGCCAGGAAAAGACACACCTGAGTGTACTCGCTGCCACCTGCCAGGTCTAAGATTAGGACCAGGGGTAATAAAGACAAACTTTCTAGGATCCCGTGGGAGTTTTGCAGGAAAAATTGAGAAGGACCATCATGGGCATAAGAAAGCAGGTAGTCTTTTGCTACTCTCCATTGGTGTAGAAGGGATGGCAGCCTCCAGCACTCTGCATGGAAAGGAGGCCTGATGTCGATGCAGGGCTCTGGCTGAGGTGTCTGACAAGCACTTTCAGGGCCTGTGGTTATGAAGGGCTGCATGAACTGACACCTGGTGGCTCCCAAGGGACAGAAATCAGCAGGTGAGTGAGGCTGGAAGCAGGAACTGCTGCCGGAAACACAGGCACTTCCTGCATTCACACCCATACAGCTCCACAATTTAACTGTGCCTTGCACATGGAAATGCTATTTCCTTTAAATGGTATAAAAACACCAGTGATTCATTCCTGCTCATTTGCCTCCATGTCAGGCACGATTTTATTCACCTTTATCGTATTCCCCTTTATTCATTCCTCTTCAAGCTCTACAGATCTACTCTATTTAACTTCCCCTCACACAAGAAGTGATTCTTTTATTATTCTTTAAATCTACTCCTATTTTACATTCTTTTAGTAGGGATGTGGGGTAGTGGAGAAACAGCTCTTCTCAATGCAAGAGTCAACAAAGGAATATAATTTTGTTTTGTTTTCTTCCAAACTATTCCCAGTGTTATTTACCTACCTTTTTGATCATACTTCTGGACTGTGAGCAGACACATTAAGGAGATACCTGCACGTTCTAAATTGTTATTACTAAACAAAGAAGTAAAGAAATCCAAAACACCAGGGCTCTGTTCAAATACTGAAATGTACCAGATGAAGGAAGACAGGCATTTATCTTGCCCAGTTTCCCCTCCAGGAAAGAGGAGTTATGTATGTTTACACTTCATCTGCTTTATCCAATTCTGATTTAACTGACTGACTCTCATCTTTTCCCCAAGAGTCCAATGTATTTTTCAGTAGTAGTCAAACTTCACAAAGGATTTGAAATCACTGGAAATCCTTAAACGCTTTTATGGACAAAGGATACAATTCTGACCTCACTCTATGGGTGCACAGATCAGGAGTCATTCTAGGGAGGCAAATTAAGTAATAGCTCAGTAACTGATACAAAGTAAAGCAAGGCAAGCCTAAAAGCACGTTCCCAGAAACGCCACCAAGTCAAGAAAGCCATTTGCAAATGGCATTACAGAAGAAAGGGTGAGCAACAGACAAATGAATGCTCATTTATTTCAGGGCAAGAGTGACAAGAGTTTCTGGAAATGACATAACAGGAGCTAGTAACAGCTTGGCAGAGGCAAGAGCAACAAGATATTCCCTCATCCAGGGGCTTGGCAGCATCCCAGTAAGGGGCTGAAACTTGCCTGTATTGTTAAAACCATCAGCTAAATACAACCCAGCTGGAAAGTCACCTTAAAGTTTGAAAGGCTTTCCCAATGATCTGCTGAAAGAGGCAGCAGGGTGCAACACGTCTAAAGGCAAGGGGGTTTAAGCATTTCCAAAAGTAAAGTGATAAATTTTGGCCTCTAACCTACGAACAATCTCCTTCACAATGGTCTGACTTCTGGATGACTGAGCGTAAAATCGTTCTGAGTTGCTTCCAGAGGCTTATGGTAAGGTGCTGCAGTTTTATTATAATGATCAGCCATTTTCTTAAAGTTTGAGACATTTCTTTTCAGAATTGCAAGAGCTACCTGATGCCAATACCATTAAAAAAAAACCCCAAAAACAAGCAAACCAACAACAAAAACCAAGTGTGCAAACAGAAGCGGGCTGAGACTAATTACTGGAAAAACACAGCACAGCGTAAGTGAGTAGGACCCACTGAGCTTACAGCTTAGCTCTTCCTTCAGCTGCAAAAGAGAACCTTGCAATTTCCCTCCGATCTGTTTAAACCCATGTGCTTCACTTCTGCCTTCTCCAGTATGAATCTTTCCCACAAGCCTAACTTCAGCCATCATGGATCACAAGACACGGCAAACTTCACCTCTGTATTTGGAATGAATAAATCCAACTCAGAATTTATTTGCTTCATTAAAGCAAGAAATAAAGTTATTTTTGTCACTGGGACTTCAAACTCTTTTACATAAAAGAGCACTGCAGCAAGAAGTGAATAAACCCAGTTCTCTCCAGCTCAAATTTCAAGGCAACATATTGGGTTGGGCTTTTTGGTTTGTTATTATTAAAACAAACTCACCCAACTTGGACCAGCAACAGTTTCACGTTTCACTCATACTTGCAATCTTTCTCAAGGAAGTTGTGAATAACCCAAAGCACCATTCATCGTCCTCTTTTTGGCAGGGGATAAAATTATAGCACAAGTACAAATCCAGGCAGCAGAGACATGAATAAATGCAGGCAGCCCAGTGACTACCACTATCTTATATACATATGACAATGGAAAAGGCTGACTTCACCCAATCCTATGGAGTATTTGAATTTTCACGTCGTCTGTTCACCATGGTGATGAAAATATAGTGCCTAGGACCAGAAGGCAAGCACTGGGCACCTTAAAGTAAGTAAATGAATAAATAAAGTGAGGCAAAGGTCTCAAAAAGAAAAAAGTCTTCAGTCAAGAATACACTGAATGCTTGTGCAAAACCACTGTAAGAGCAGAGACTGGATTTCAACAAAGCCACTCAAAACCTGGCCCTGAGCAGAACATTTCCTCCCCTTTTGGATCACGCTGCTTTTAGGACATGCTGTTCACATTGGCAACTGCAAAGGGTTGTGTCATACCTGGCACAGACGAAGCCATAGGCAAACAGTCAAGGCCATGCAAGAAGAGGCAGCAGAGGGAGTCAAGCATGTCAAAATATGCCTCAGGGGCATCCTCACTGAACAACAACATTACCAAAATATTTCTAGTTGGCACTGGAAATTAACCAAAAGTAAGGAATGCTGCCCAATTTAGGAGCAAAGCTCATTAAAAAATCCCAGCAAAAACAAGCTGGTTTTACCATAGAGTCTTCAAAAAGATGTACTGAGGATATGGTGAAATTACACATCATACCAACCACCTTCTGTCAATACAGATTTTGAGATACCTGTGAAAAGTGACTTTTCATTTTGATGGTTCATATTATTGTGACATCTGGCTGGAAGGGCTAGAGTTAAGTGTCTGTTGCTATTTTCATTAAAGACTATTTTATGCCTCAATTGCTGGAAAAAAAAGATTTTACTTCAAAACTAGACTTGGCAGGCAAATGCTGTAGCCAAACATGTGGGTTAATAGATTTGTCACAGTGAAAAACATCTAACAAATACAAAAAAAGGAAATGGAAGGAATCTTACATAGCATCTGACACCTGACACTAACCTGATCCACAAAGTTGGATTTAATCCACCTATCACCTATTTAGAGACACAAACTGGTATTTATTAACCAGCTTTAATGTCTCACTGTACATTATCCATCAGCAATCTACTGATTTTTCCTTAAAATTAGAAACTTTCAGGCAGGTCTAGAAATCAGCATTCTTCTCCATGTAACAGTATGTGCAATCATTACATCCTTTCAACAGCATGTCCATGGGCTTTGGGCTCACTAAGATACTTCATCTTCCCAAAACTGCAACTCCAGCACTTTAAAGACTTAAAACCTTGCTGCCATTGAACGGCCTGTGGAGCACAGCCTCCTGCTGCTCCCAGAAGGGTGTGGAAAAGCTTCCCTGCAGCACATATACCCCTGTCCAACCCATACCAATCCTCTTCTTGTTGCAGGGGACAACTGCGAGCTCAGCGGCTTGGAGCAACTGAGACAAATGCGAGTTGCAGAGAGGGAGGCAATGCCTGTGAGCACCCCAGAGGGGAACTCTTGCAAGGCTCAGTAGGACCTGCTGCTGTAGGACAGCTGGATCTGACAGCTCAGCATGGAGCTGGCAGCCTGGAAGCTGAGCTGGGACCATTCACACCAACACCACCCGCTGCCGTGCCTCTGCCTGCACCAAAGCTGCTGGAGAAGGCAACTCCAGTCACTAATAAGATGGGATTCCTTTTCTACATCTCCAGGTCAGACAGAGTTCAATGCCCCTTAGACCCAGTGGAGACCCAGAAAGGGACAGAGGTGCTACAAGTCTGAGAGTACCCATAACCTGCACTTCTAATTATTCAGGAATTATTCTCCACATCACTATTCCTGGTATCACAGGACTCCTCCACCTGTGAACAGTCTCAAGGATCAAACCTTGTCTTCCTGAAGACTAAAGAGGTACAGACAGTGAAGAAAAGAATGTTTCCTTCCTTCCAATGACAACCTGAAGCATAATCACCAGCCAGTGACACACGCATGGATCTGTCAGGAGAGCTGCACTAAGGACCAGTAAACCAGTGCAGCCCAATTACAGCAGCCAGAACCAGGCACGGGGCACAACCATAACACCAATGAAAAATGTTGGCTGACTTCACTGGAACCACATGAGAAAGCCAGAATCAGCTGAAGCAGGCACAGGAATGGAAGTTTAGGAGAACAGGAGAAAGCAGAGGGGTTTACACTTATCCATTCCTTCCACCCCAGAACAACAATTTGTAGGAAACTATGTTGTAAGCACAAGGAGTGATCAACAGCGTTTCCCCAGCAAGTGGAAGCTGCAGTCAACAGAAATTAGCAAAGGTATTCCCTATGAAATTTTTCATACCCATCTTGATATCAGGGAATTTTATGAATATTTTGAAAATTAACGTTTTTGATGAACATTAGAAGACATCAAGTAAAAAGTTAGACTGTCAACAAAAATATTTACTGACTGAGGTTCTGACAGAGTGTGCAATAGTGAAAAAAGTGAAATTAGGCAGCAACTCAATGTCCCACCACGTGTCTGAAGCTTAATTCTTAACTGTAAGCTTTTCTTTTCTCCCAAAGGCATAGAATAGAAATCCCTCTCAGAGATGGAACAGAGCCTTTTGAGTTGATGTACTTAACTGCATGACAAGCATTAATAGGAGTCAGCCAGATAAATTCCAGTGTATCTACTTTCAAAATATATTACTTAACCTAGCTGAACCCACAATCTATGGGGGTTTTTTGTGTTGAATTGCCAGTAAACTGATATGAGTTTAAATAAAATTCTTACGCAGCATGATATACAGAGACATGACTTTGGTGCACTACCATCTTGTGGACTATCTAGGAAAAACAGTAAGTGGAGTTTTGTATGTAAAACCAGTTCACATTCACAGTCTGTACTCTAATCTGTGAAAAGAGCCCTAAAACTGCATTGGGTAAATATTACGTAGAGCTAGGAATGGTTGTTTGATTTCTTAGGGCTTGGCAGATTGTATCAAACTTCTTTTTGACAGCTTAGCACCAACGTGTGGTGCCACCAGCCTTGCCTGGGAGAAGGCTCTCACCAAAACTGCAACATTACACAGAGCAGCTGCAGAAGATCCATTAAACACCGTGCTGGCTCCAACCCTCTGCGGCACAATTCCAGGCTCTCACCTGCACAGGTGTGGGAGTTCCCCCTGTAGATGCAGCTGCACTTTGTGGCCTGAAGAATAAAACCATAGCCTGGTACTCAACACCAGTGTTGGGAGTTTGCTGAGTTGGTTAAGTTAGCAATGTTTTACCACACATTCTTGTGTATAAACGTGTGAAGGTATATATGTAATATTTGTGAAAATGCATTGTAAGACATTGTTTATACATGTGTAAATACAAACGTTGTGTGTGTATAAACACACACATATATATTGTAAACACTTGAAAGATGATAAATTGCCTTCTGGAACTCATTATTGTGGGTGTTACTTCTCTGCAATACAGTCAAACCTCCATGATGATTCACTCTTCTGCATCTCTCTAAGATACTTCTTGTGAGCATCCAGAAATATGCTAACAAATTTCAAACTGCAAAGAATGACACGATCTAAGAATTTAACTCAGTGTAATGAAATAAATATATAAGGAACAAACCCACATCAGACTTCTGGTTCATTGCCTGGTTATATTCACTACCAACAGCCTGCTCCCAACTCAGTAGCCTTAACAACCAGTATCACATTTAGGGATATACCAGAGACAACTCTATTTCTTTCCCCAGCATAAAGGTGATACCCTAATCCTTTATCCCGTCATGATAATGCCCAAATCCAAAACTTTCTCACCATTCCAAGCATCACTGTTCAGACCGTTGTCAATTTTTGGGAAATACTCTGGTTTCCTTCTCATTTCATTTCTAAAAAGTCCATGCCAGTGCTCCCTCATCTTACTTCCCATAATCACATTATTCCCTGAAACCCACAACCGGCCATCTCTTTCCCCCAAGCCCCATTTCAGGAGGAGAGGACATACTAAGCTTGAAAACAAGCAAAACCTTCAAACTATTGACCTACATAACTTACATTAATTGATAAAGTACTATGGACCTTTCACTGTAATTTTTATAAAGCTGGTGACCAGGACAGCTTAACCTATAGCTCTAAGAACATCCAGAATTGGTGCACACACAAAAAACCAAAACAAAAACCAACCCAAAACGTTCTCCTTCAAAAATCCCATCACCTGGTGCAGTAGCACCAGCTTCCTATAGCTTTCAGGCAGACCCCCTTAAGTCACAACAAATTACCTCAAAGAGAACAAATTCTGATTAAGAGTCCCTGAACAGAAAGGGGTGAGGGGGAGGTGTAACACCACCTCTCTCTGTGAGGAGAGCTTTCCTAGACTTGCATCCTTTCAGATTATCTAAAAAAGAAAACCATAGATACCACAGTTTAGTAAGAAAGAAATGAGCATTAAGCAGAGTTGAAGTTGTCAGAAGAAAAAAGTTAAAGCATTTATAAAAAGCCACGATACTGCATCACCATAATGTGGTCACCAAAAATACCAAAAATAAAGAAAAACTTTATTTCAGGGCAAATGAAATTGTTCCCAAAATGACATTTAAACCACGTTGTAGAAACGTTTCTCAAGGCCAGGAATTAAAAACATACCTGGCAGCTCTTCCACAGCAAGCAAAAATTCTTGTAGGATTAGCATGGCTAATGAGCCATCTGACAAGTCCTACAACTGATCAAACACTTACAGGGGTCACTGTCTGTCACTGAGGTACTGCTGCAGATGATATTTATGGGAGCCACCACTTGTGATTAAGGTACTGCTACAAATGCTAACACACAAATGTGGCTTTCTGCTTTTAGTGATGTGCTGGGCACCAATCAGTGCCAAAGGCCAGAGTGAAATCACAGATCAAAACTTCGCACTACGCTGTGGATATTTTACTTTATTTGCAGGAAAACCCAGCAGCAGCCCAAAATATAACCACCACCAGAAGAATCAATTCCATTGCAAGTTAGAAGGTGCTTCAATTGTTTAAATTTTTTTGGAAGAGGAAATTTTTAAAAATACTTGAGATATCCATACTGTAACAGGGAAAACATACAGCTTCACTCCTAAAACTTAATCAAGCCAGAAAAAACAATGGTAATCAACATACATCAACACTTGACCAATGATATTAAAGAAAGGGGGTGGGAGGAGCTCAAATCCACCTCTTAATGAACAAGTGCCTACAGCACTTACAGATAAAGAGCAGAAAAGATAACCTGCTCTCCAGACTGAAAATCACAGACATGAAGACAACAAGAACAGCCTGACTAATCCAGTCAGCCTGGTTGTCACCCAAACTTAAATGAAATTACAGTTCTTGCTGGCAGCTGTACACCTGATCCAAAGAGGGATATGGACCTATGTGTTAGTAAGGGAACAGAAATGCTGGGCAGCCCACGGGAGCCCTCACTGCTGCTGCATGTCCTGGCTCTGTTCTGTGAATCGGCACAGCAGGACAAGCCAATCCCAAAGCACTGGTTTGCTCTTGCCCATGTTTACAGCACTGCTGACTGAGAATATTTCATGGCATTTCATAAACCCACACTCTTATGGGGGTTTCTATCACGGATGTGGGCAGCTAAAAAATACCCTCCTTCGAAAGTAGCTTTCACTGCTCAGTCATTAATGCAGAGTTAACAACACGCCTGCTTTTGAAACTGTTCCTGAATTTATAAAAATGAGGGTTGCTTAAGGGCACCCTGAGCTATCCATGACACAAGAGTTACTGCAGTGGTGATGCCTTACGTTTTAGCTTTTATATTTTTCAGATTCTGTATTCCCAGTGTGTAACTCTGCAGTGTCCTGTAGCCTGTGAGCTGCTGCTCTCTCATGCTGAGACAGACAGAACAAAGCCTCTCCAGGCTGCTCTCCAAGGACACCCAGCCCGTCCCAGGCCCAAAATGTGTAACCCAGCATCTTGAGAAGGGGGGCAAGCTGAGGGGAAATTACATCATTAGCTAAAGTTGAATTGGTGAAATTGGGTTGATATGCAAATGGACCAAAGCTATAAAAGTGTGAAGAACTCGTGACTCGGGGTCCATCTTGGGTGCAGCCTTTGGCCTGCCCAGGGTGTGCCTCTGAAGGCCTTTCAAATAAATATCCACCTTTATTCCCTTACTCCTGTCTAGTCTCTGTTTCTAGGTTGGCCTCTTTAGGCACCAATGGAAGTGGTGGCCTGTCCTGTAGCAGACTGTGCTACAGCTAGTGACCAGGGTGAGAGTGCCCAAGAGAAGCTCCTTCTAATTTCAGAAGCCTGGAGTCACTAAATTTGATTTAGCTGCAGAGATGGCGGGAAATGCCGCTAGAATTTATATTTGTAGCTAATGAGAAAATTACATGTGAATTTTAGTTTGGGATTTGAACCAGTGTCTTGATCTGATTTCAGATTTTGATGCTGTTCCACTGAGCTCTGCTAATAGAAACGCCCTTGAACAACAGAAACAATTATCTGAAGAAGAATACATTCATCTCAGTAATTAATCTAATCCCTTTTATACTGACATAGCAATTCCAACATGTCCCATAAAGCGGGGCGCCTTGGAATTTTCCTGACAATAAGATTTTTTTGATAAGAATAAAGTAGTTCTTCTATTAAATATTTTATTTAGAAATGCCCATAAAGTAAACCACCTAAGTGGAACTAAAGAAGTTCCACCTAAACATGAGGAAGAACTTTTTTCCATTGAGGGTGGCAGAGCACTGGAACGGGCTGTCCAGGGAGGTTGTGGAGCCTCCCTCTCTGGGGACATTCCAAACCCACCTGGAGACACTCCTGTGTCACCTGCTCTGGGTGACCCTGCCTTGGCAGGGGGGTTGGACTGGGTGATCTCCAGCAGTCCCTTCCAACCCTAACTATTCTGTGATTCTGGAAAAAAAAAAAAAAATTTTTCTTGTTCAGGCATTTTTTTTTTAAGAGCTGCTAAAATTTGCCATCTGCTTTTTGCAATATAATATAATTGATGAATTAAGTATGTTCTCTTAAGTATGTTTTTAAAAGCTTTTTAAAAAAATTTACAGTATTTTAAATAAATAGAAATTCAATTGTGAGTGACGTCTTCTACCCCAAAGTTTACATGAAGTATTATCTAACAATACTTACAGCAAAGAAAATTCTCAGGTATAAAAATTCACACTTGTATCCCTCATGTATCTATACTTAATAGAGGGGATCAGTATTATGAGCTGCAGGGCACAGACATTTGTCACCATTAACTAGAGACAAATATAGATGTGAAGACATTTAACAGTTTTCAAAGAGCTCAGCTCCTTTGGTGTTCTGACATTCAAACAAAATGGTGGAAGTTTATATTTAGAGTTGATGCATATTTGTAATGGTTTCCTTTTAGAAATGTTTTTAAAACATACCTTTGAGAGTTTAAATAGTTGGACTTCTAAGGGCTTTAGTCATGAATATATCACAATACCAATATTTAGTTATGAAATCCGATAATACATTTCCAAAAGTTTTATGTAATATCTGCCTTTAGAAAGGAAAAAAAAAAAGTTGGCTAGTACAAGCAACAGTAACCTAATACGCCCCAAAAGAAATGGGCTTGTTAGTAGACAAAAACCACAAAAAAGGGAAATAACTTTCATGTGAAACTTATTTTTACAGTGATATTATCTCTGTTGAAAACCACAAAATGTCCCATTGCCAATTAATGGCTACTTCCAAAGTCACTCAAATAACAGCAGGAAGATCACAGGAAGTGCATATGGCAAACACATCCTGACATCTGACAACTGCTCGAGCCAACACAGCACCAAACCTCGCTCCTTGATGAAAACACGGCTCCCTTTTCCCAGGAAAATCAGCTCTTGGCCGCTGAGGGACAGGGGATGGTTTCCAGAGGGAAACAGCGGTCATGAGCAGGGGTGGCAGGAAGTGACAGCGCTGAATCAGCAGGTGACAAGCAAAGCAACATCCGCGCACTGGCAGCAGTGCTTCCAAGAAAAATCAAAATCACGTGAGGAGTTACAGGAGGGAAGAGTCCGGCTAAAACCTGCATTCTACCCAAACACCTAAAGCCAAAATATTGGCTGATTCAAAGCTGCTTTGAACACTCACCAACTGTGTATTACTGTTCTTTGGGTTTAGCTGCACATTTTAACAATAATCTTGTATATAAACACGTGAATTTCAACCTTCCCCCTGTAAACCCTACCAGCAACTGCATTTAACTAATTACTGATTTCTTGGGAGCATTCCAGTGAAACCTCCACTACAGCAGCATTATAGCAGCAGGCTCCCAGAGAGCACAGGTTCAGAGAGGAAACTGCATTTCTAATGCATGCAAACAACTCAAACATGGCTTGTTTCCCTACAGGAAAAATCGCTGTTGCTTACAGCACGCTTGACACACTGTCACATTACACTGTTCAAACATACAGGGGGTTATTAATGATGTTCCTAACAAGAAGTAAGCTCTTTTTAGCAGTAATCAAAAGCATGACATGACACATTGACAAGTAACGTGACAGCTCCTTTCTAATCAAACGTACTCAACGTAAATAGCAGTTCATGGTCTGACACCCAGTGACAAGCTAAGCTGTCCATAAAAGCAAAAGCAATGCTCTGAGAAGCTCATCAATGCACTTAAAAAAAAATAGCTAATGCTCTTTTTCCATCAAAGGTGGTCTGTTCTGTAATGTGAAATCTCTATTTCTCTCACGCCACACCACAGTGCAAAGGCTGCTTTGATCCCCCGGCACAGCCGCCATCTGTCACTAGAGGGTGCAGTTGTTCTGTGTCTTAAACCGAAATTATTGATACAGTTATTGAATAATAAAATGCTCCTGTATGACTCAACTCTTTCGATGATTTTGTTGAGCCACATATGTACCGCATTTTTAATTTACATCCAGGGGGCTTATTTCCCTTCAAGCTCTCCAAATAACTAAACTGGCAGACAGCATGCATTCTCTAGACCAAGTGAGACTATCTGGGTTTAGACTCCAGATGATTTCAATAATTTTCACAGTATATAGAGTGACAGCTGAATATTTGCAAAAGCAGAAGTTCTACTACAGGATTTACCACGTTATCCAGGCTCTATCATTAGGTTGTTGCTGTCTGCATGCTTGTTTTCACAGGAATTGTATGACTGACTTTCTACCATTTCATTTGTTTGTGTTCAAAAAGACGTGATGTTCTAACAGCAGCTTGGCTTTAGCCCTGGATCTGAAAACCGAAGTGAACATCAGAGCAGGCAGTGAACATGGATAACAGCTCAAGAGAGCTCGAAGCAGCTTTACCTTCTCATTTCTCTGCCTGGGAAAACAAACAAGGAGGGTTCACAGTCAGCCCTTTAGCAGGATGGAACTGCAAATGAGCTGAGAACCGAAGCAGGGACCAGTTTGGGGTGGTGGCCGCAGCTGAGTGCTGAGGGCAGGCACAACACCCCGGGACTGCAGGAACTGCTCTCCAGGCAGCCGGAGGTTGTGCACTGACCAGCGGTGTAGTGCCAGGATTTGTAAATGGAACTCCCAAACTTGTGCTTGGCAGGAGCTTTCAAATCCTACCTCAAAAGAAAAAGGCGGAGGGACACCTCTGCTGACATCTCTGGCAGATGAACATCTGGAAGAGCAGCCCCAGGGCAGGGAGAGGCAGCGGTCACAGAGCAGGCAGGCACAGATACATCCCCTCTGAGGCTGAGGAACAGGCTTGAGTGGCCCTACACACAAACTCTTTACATTAATTTTTCAGTGGAACTACACTGGCAGATTTAATACAGGAGCAGCACTGTTCAGTGCACTTACAAAAGATCAACACAGATCATGTATAGTCAAGGCAGAACTGCCTCTCAAAATACAGGCATTTTCCTCACCAACACAACTCTTCTCTGAAAACTGAGACACTGTTCCCAGCCTTCTACAGCCAGGTTTAGGTTTAGGGTTTGGCACCTGAGAACAAATCATGTAAGACAGACAGTGAGAGGGGTCTCAGGAGCAGCCAAATGTCAGGAAGGGCTGTGACTGACATTATTCCACAAGCCTAAGGTCATTGGTGTCCCACAGCCAAGGGAGAGGGTGAGGCAAGGCAGCTTGCACTCTGGGGACAACATGATATATTCCCCCTAAATCTAGAACTATTTGCTTCTGAGTCTTGTTTCCCTCCCATGCAGTCCTGCTGTTAGGATGGATATGTAGCCTATTGAAACAGGAACTAAATTCAGCTAAATTTACACTGCTGGGAAGGCGAGTGAGTACCTGAGCAGCCCAACAGCACCCCGAGGCTAGCAAGAAGGGAGAACTCCCAGCTGCAAGTTCTGGCAAACTCAGCTGCAGCAAAGACAAACCAGCATGTGGAGCTTCCAGCAGATCCACAGCACGGCGAAGAGTGGGGGATCTGAAGTGGTAAAGTTCATGAGGCGTATTTCTGAAAAGTTTAATCCACACAATCATCTCCATATTCAACAAGATTTACACAAAACCAACCATAAGACTGTACTGCAGCTTTCCAGCACTTACAAAAGGTTTGTAAGAAAGACTTTTTAGAAGGGCGTGTAGTGGTAAGACAAAGGGTGATGGTTTCAAACTAAAAGAAGACAGATTTCGACTAGATATAAGGAAGACATTTTTCACAATGAGGGTGGTGAAACACCAGCAGGTTGTCCAGAGAGGTGGTGGATGCCCCATCCCTGGAAACATCCAAGGACAGGGCTCTGAGCAGCCTGGTCTTGTTGCAGATGTCCCTGCTCACTGCAGGGGAGTTGGACTGGATGGCCTTTAAAGGTCTCTGTTAAATCAAACCATTCTGTGATAACACAGTTCTGAAAAATGAGGAGAGCTCCTAGGAACACAAGCTTTGTGGATGCAGTACCCGAAGAGTGCAACATAACCCCGGGGACCAGGGATGAAGGATGAAGGAGGAAGATGCTCAGTTGTTCTGGGGCAGCAAAGGGGAAGAAAAAACAGACTAAACCATCATTTCAATTTGAAGGAGACTCCCCAGATCAGAAAACTGAGTACTGGCTGAGGGGTTCTGAGAGAAGATGTTATTAAGATGGGTAAAATGCAAGTGGTTTTTTTTGGTTTGTTCCTGAACCTGGTTAACATTTGCTTTATCACTTCACCAAACTGCTGCACTCAACCATGTTATTTTCCACCACTTATTCAGTTAAATGTTTCGAGATACATTTACAGTGTACCAAGCCCAATATGAAGGCATGAGAACCCGTTAAGGGGATGCATCAGGTAGCTACAAAAAACCCAGCAACATTCAGGGTGTTTGGTTTGAACTGCGTTT
>VWZT01009623.1:1031391-1051804 GCA_013397055.1 Pachycephala philippinensis
ATAATTTTTCACTGCTGCTTCTAGATAGAATTAGAATCAGATAAAAAGGCATCTAACACATTGGAGAGGAAGAAAGGAGGGAAGAAAAACTAACCTCCACTTTGTTTTGATATATATACAAAACCCAGCATGCATAAAGCAGTATTAATGGCAATATGTCAAGTGAGAACATTTTCTGAGCTCTGTACAAATCACTCATATATAGAACTATTACAGTTGTCAGTTTTGGCAAACTAGTTTTTTACCAGCAGTATTTAATATTTGATGCAATCTATAAAATTCTTCAGAAAAGAGATTGTTATTAACTGAGGAAAATGGCAATCCACTGAGATTTCATGACAAGCCTCACTCACCTGTAAGCACCCAGTTATTGAGGCACATCCATTAGGTGTGGGCTTTTTTTCACAGAATTGTCATTGCCTTGTGCTGAAACAGCACAAATACTGAGAAAAATATGTGGCAATGCAAAAAGAGAACCCAATAAACTTTTATTTTTTAACTTATCCTGGATATGAATGTGCTTTTGAACGTTATATGTATGTAGTAATCTAGGCTTGCAAATTATACCTGACATTTTTCAAAAATGCTAAAGGGGCAGCTACAAAAGCCACTGTCATTGGCTACAATGTCTGTAACACCTATCAGAACTTTTTATTTTTTATAAGCAACATATGTATTTTAAATAAACACATCAGAGAAAAAAGAAGTGAACTGAGAAAAATCTGGACGCCAATTCCAGAAATTGGCATAGATGAAATTTGACTATTTTTATCATATTCAACCTCATTTAATATTTCTTCCTACAAAGCAGTAGAGATGAAAGTAGTTGATCAATAAGAAATAATCAGCATTTGAGTGAGCACAGCTAAAAGAAATTGTGAGAAAACAAGAAACTCAGTAGACTGAAACATGGAAAACATTGTTAGTTAAATATAAATATTGTCAAGGGCTGTTAAGAAGCAATGCAGAAGTGATTCATGTTCATCTACAAAAAATGTGAAAAGCCAGTCTCTACTGCTTTATTTTCTTCTTAAAGGCTGGCTAGGCTGCAATGAAAGCTTTCTTTTTTTCATTAAAGCATCAGAGAGGAAAGCTGAGCGCAATCATCAGGTTCACAAGATGTTAGTGGCATGGTTTCTGCCTTTAGAGCACAGACAGAAGGGCTGGCCCGTGGCCTCCTGGGCTTTGCTCTAGTGTTGGAGCCAAATGTTTGTGGGGGCAGGTGGCAGGAGGAATTAACACTTGCTTCATACAAGAGCAAAGTCTATTTATCTGCCTTCCAAGCTGCACTGTTGATGAACAAGGACCTAAGCCACCAGCATAACTGAAAGACAACATATTTAAATTTAAGGTTGTATTTTTATAATTAAACTATCCCCCTCACATAAAATAAATCATTTGATTAAAACAAAAAAAAACCTAACTGCAGTATTTGATGTGTTGTTCCAAAAGTAAGTCACTGCAATCATAATCAAACACTGGAAGTGAAAAAAAGAAAAAAAAAACAAAAAACCACATGGGAAAAACAAGACGTAAGCATGGATAAATCAATGCCAACATTAAATACAAGACAGCTTGCAGAACATGAGAAATTACAAAGACAAGGCTGAAAAAATCCAGTGTGAAGGGAATAATTTCTGCAATCACAAACAATATAATAGTTGCACATTTTTAGAACCTTTAACTACAAAGGACAGAAAGATGCTGAAAATGCACCTTCACGTTCATCTTGGGTAATTTTCACAAATGTTGTCTCGATATTTATATCCATAAATATGCTCAACTTTATATTGAGCAGGATTTAAACAAAAATGTCATTTCACACCCCTGCCTCTCAAGAAAGGCACTGCAAGCTTACAATAGCAACCAGAAGATGTTTCAGAGATTCTAAACAGATTAAGCATCTGAAACCCCACAGCCAGAGCTTACAAGAAAATCTATTCTGAACCTATTAATGAGAAAGGGGAGGGAGCAAAGTGTGTGGGGCGCCTCAGGGCAACTGATAAACAGCAGGGAGAGGCAGCTGAATTTATTCATTCCTTTCCAAACAGAAAGGTCACAGGCTAAGCTGAGAAAAGGAAAAAGCTACAAAATGGATGATTGAATGTAATCATGGGCTTTGACTTTCCTTCTAGGATTTCAGATTGAGGATCTGGATTTCTATACCCCATCTCTGTTTGCAGAGCAGGCTGTGTCACAATTCATTGCACTGAACTGGTGAGAAACTGTGGAAATAATACAAGACAAATCAGATGAATCAAGAATTTGGGGCCATTTCTAGAGAGACTCACTTTCTCTACAAGTACCTCCAAACAAAATAAGCACACTGAGCCTATTACTTTGCTGTACTTGGGATTCATGAGACTGGAATACTTAAAATTAACTGAACTTTTCAGGGCGAGCTGGTTGTCTAAAGGATTGCATGACTATTTTATGGACCTTCACACATTACATCAATACTAAATGCTGATAATACAAAAGGTTTTGTTTTGGACAGTTAAGGATCAGTATGTTTTAAAGATAAAAATCCTCACAAAAATACCAGATTTAATCCCTCAGCAATAGTTTATAATTTCCACATTATTTTTCCTTGTTTCTGTGAGTTACCTGTTAACTTCAACTACAGGCAAAACATCTAAAGGCATCCCACTGTTACAGAGCACATAGATGGCACAGGGGAACAAAGGTGATGTGCACAGATTGTCTTAAAATGACGCTGTCACTGTTCACCTCTGGCCACTGTCAGATATTTCACTTGCTAACAGGTTTCTGCATGTTGATTTTTCTTTCTGTAATAACAGTCACACAGAACTTGCCTTTAGTAACATCAGAAAATGATCCTTCTGATAAATAATGTGACTGTTTTCTCCACAGAGCATGGACACCAGACTGCATGCTGCAACTGTCCCTGTTGTTGATCTCACCAGAGAGGAGTAGCTGCGGGATCTGAAATGACTGCCAGACTTGCTGATGTCTGGACAGGAATAAAGCCTCATATACATAAATAACTGCCTGAAAACAGTTTGACAAGTGAAGTACGTCTGACAGTCATTCTGGGACGGTGTGACATTGGAAGGAGAGCAGTGTCCATGCTCACTGGCTGGCTGGTTTAACCCAAAGGATGCTGAGGCTGTGTCAGTGTGCACTGACCACCAGCCCTCAGTGGGCTGGGTAACAGCCCTTGGGCTTAGACACCACCAGCACCAAATGGCAGCGTCTGAACGCCAAAATCCACTTTAGGATAACACATCGTACATACATTACCACACAATTCTGCTTCTGAACTTTCCTGGGCACTGGATCATGCAGCTTTTGAGTGAGACACTGCACAAGAATGCCATTCAGTCCTGAGGGCTGTGAGGAACTCAACAATTACAAGCATCCTGGAGCACACCCATTGGCTCATCTGCACTTTTTTTTTTTTTCTGACTGACTGCGAGGAGGGGAGTTCTTGATCCAGCTGGAATACTTTGTGCTAGTCACATTTTGAAGCCTGGTTGGTTTTGTTTTTTTACCCTGCAAGTCTGCTAACCCTCCTCAAGCTGCTTGCAAGCCAGCTCCACCAGCTGTGGCTGCCTGCTAGGGCTTAAGCTCCAGGGTCCCAGAGGACTGAAGACATTTCCCTTTGAGCTCTGCTTTTGCATTTTGAAATTGCTGCTGCATTTCTTATCCCCACCTCAGCCCCCCAGTTCCCAAATTGCTTGTGGGAAAGAAATCCTGTGCTCTAAACAATGTATGCAAAATGGGCATGTGTCCCACAACATTTTTTGCTCTGGCCAGGACTACAACTGAAGCTGCATTTGTAACTGTAAATTCTTGCTGGGACAGACTGATAGAAAATATCGTTCTCACGACCATACCTCTTTGCATTGCAAATATTAAAAAAAGGTGCAAAAAGCTGAACTGGAGATGCCGTCTGGCACAACACATTTTCCCACTTAATTTTAATTCAGTTTTTGTCTGTATATCGGCCTAGAGCTACAGCTTTTCTTTCTCTTCCTATTAGCCATAAGTCATCATCCCAAGGCAAATAGCATCGCTCACACAGCATGTTTCACTGCTTTACCATGCTGCCTTCATGGGAATGAATCATGCACAAGAGGGAAGCAGGAAGCAAAAACCAAAAAGAATGGCCAGCAGCACTTAAATTTCAGGAGATCCTCATAAGCTACTGTGATACAGCAATAGCAGATACCAAAATCTGAGCAGTGCATGGAAAGAACTTGAACAATCTTTGGTTTATTATGGGAATATAGACAATAATTACGGTGAAGTATTAAACACCTACCCAAAACTACAAGAATGGCTATAATCATCAAGCTTGCAAACATTAAATTTAACAATTTGGAACAAGGTGGATACAGCTTTAACTGCACATACCTTGCTGGTAATTGAACAGTGCTCTTCCCTTCAAACCTGCTGATGCAGTCGAGTAGTTTAAGTGGATCAATACAGACAAAGAAAACAATCACAGAAAGCCCTGTTTTCTCATAATTCAGATTGGGCTGAGAGAATACGTACCTCAAATAGCATCCACCCAAACTTCGGTATTCTAAACACCCTTATAAAGAAATGGGAATTACACCAGAAAAGAAATGCAACATTTTCCCCAGAACCCCTGCCTCACTCTCCCTGATTTTTGTAGCACTTCTTCTACACTTCAGAAAAGCAACAAACAAAAGCAGGATGCATCTTTGCTCTGTTATCCAAGGTCTGTTTGCTTTCAGGCAAGACACAAAGCTGGGATCCTGTTTGGTGATAATTGTAAGAAAAAAAACCAGAGACGTTTGTCAGGACAAAATTTGCAACAACACTCCCGTCAGTTTGAGAAACAACTCTGTAAAGGGAAAGAATCCAATGACTGGATAAGAATGGGCAGTGTTAGGAATAAGGAATATTTTTGTTGTTGCTGTGGCGGGGGTCTGGAGAGAGGCAGAAATGAGTCAATGCAGAAGCATGTTTACAATATGCAATGCTTTAAGATTTCTGAACCTCAAGCCCAATCACCACCTTCATATTTGTATCATGCCCACAAAGCCAGCCAGACAGCTGAGACTTCCTCAGAGTGAGTCTGGTTTTCACGTGCAAGCATCAACTGGAATGCCCTGCAGATATCTGGGAAAGAGGACAAACAGTATTGCTGTGAAACAAATCAGCTGCAGTTTGGGAGCTTTAGGGGTGGCTGGGGCAAAGTCTGTGCCCATTCCACAGGAGCAAAGCCAGGAAAACGTCTGTGCACAAGGCAGGGACTGTAATCAGCCTTACAAAAGGAGGGAGATGACCACTGGGCTCCCCTCAGGCTGCAGCTGCTGGGCAGGAGCTGCTGCAAACATCAGTGGTCAGCGCTGGAGAAAGCTCACACCTCGCTTGTGCCATGCTCTGCCCGGCCAATTCATCACCGGGGGTTCTGAAAGGGAGCTACAAAAAGGAGGAACGGGAAGAGGGAAAAGACAGCATTTATCAGCATTTAACCCGTACCTCCAGCTCTAGCACAAGGCTGCGAGGAGCACAGCAGGGAGGTGCCCTCAGAACTGGGCTGAGGAGAGACCTGCTTTCCAGTGCCACTGAGAACCATGGCCTCATCTCAGAGATTTGCCCCTGCAGTGTGAAATAAATACACTCAAATGCAGATTCAAACCATATTTAAGTTACTGCAGAGCCTACGGTTCAGAACGTGTGGACATACATTTTCAGTGATTTCAGCCTCTCCCACCTTCTGGAAAAATAAGAAAAATCGGGTGCCACATTTTCTGTCCACACGGGGGCAGAAAGGGGCCGCTCTGGTCGCAACCCTTCCCTTTCTAACCAAACAGGTAATTGCACGCAGTTTGTCACCCCTTGTTCTATTTCCTTATTTCTAATCAGGAGAATACATTATCCAATTTTCCAAATTACCCTTAGCTCTTTAATACTACATATAACAATCTGATAATGTTCTCATCAAGCCACTTTAACAAATTCAAGTGTTCCTTTTCTTTACTCCTCATGATGATAAATCTTCCCCTTTGGCTTGTTTCTCTAAGTTCTGTGAAATAATGGTTCGTGGATGAAGGGCAAAAATGGTTTCCTCAAGTTGTCTGTGAAGCGCTTTAGCAACAAGATGTGTTTATGGAAGGCTTTAATTACTCAGCAACAGTACAACACAACCTAAACACACACATAATTTTCTGGCATAGCTTACAGAAATATACTGGACTTACCTGTATCACCATATATCCTGAAATCCAGTTCAATAAATTGCACATTATGTTTACAGAGTTTAAAGACTGTTAAGAATACTTCTCCCTGGGTGTTTATTTTCATTAGAATTTTTTTTTTTTTTGTAAAAAATTTATCTTTGAGGTTTAATCCGACACGTACAGCTGCACAGAAAATAAACCAGTTTGTCTCCTAGCTGTCAGTCAGAAATGATCAACTGGCCTTCCTGATTACTCTCCACTCAGAGATATGAAAGAAGCTTCTCAAGAACATATTTACTAAGCATTCCTTAAAAGTGAGTAAAAATTTGCTGTTGATGCTAGGATAAAGAACCAAAAGTTGGCTGAATTTCAAGCCACTCGTGTTTCCCACTGCACAGAGCTACCTGCAGCTCACTCTGTACTACACAGCACTCGGTCCAATGTGTTAACAGCTCACAAAGCTGTGGCCTTCAGCAAAGGATGCTGTCCAAACATCTCAAAGCACGAAACACACTGCAAAGTGAAAAGAAGGGCAGAAAAAGCCTAATTAGACAACCAGCAGCTTGTCTATTCACAGGTGAAAATTACAATGCACAGAAAGCCACTAGCTGAAAAGGAAACAGTCAGGTTCTGACAAAGAGCAGAGCAGAACTCCAGTCTCTTCCCACAGGACTGTGCTTTTCAGTTCAGGAAAGGAAGGTAAGAGCCAGAAGTGAACTTGTTTGCCAGCCAGGACCTATTTAACACAGGTGTTGCCACACCAGGAGACTCAGGGTGCTCTGTTCATGACTGGCTAGAGAATTACAGCAAAGTAATCTGAAGAAAGTGAAGAAAATACTCCTTTCTCCCAAGACAGCGACCTTAGCATTCAAAACCCTTATTACTTGTCAAAGGCTGCTTGACCACTCCACCAGGTGCTAACCTGGTGTCCAGCCCAAAAGTTGAGCAATGGCCCTAAAATTAGACACTGCTGTGCAGTGGAAGCACGAAGACCGGAATTCAAACTCAGAAACAGCTGAATTACCACCCTGCCACGAGTCCTTATCCACACACAGAGCCAACCTGCATCACCAGTGACTGTCCACAACACAAAAGCCCTTCCTCTGACTAACCCTGGCCGCTCTCTGGACAAGTAAATCCTTCTGGGTTGACACCACCTACATTTCCTGGGATATTTGTGGAGCTACCAGAAATTCAGCAGCAAGGACTAAGACAAAACTATCCCCAGCCAAGCCCACGGATGTCCACCATACAGATCTCCAGACCAGGACAGGTCTTTTGCCACATTGGTCTTTGGTGGCACTGAAATGCTAAACAAGAATTGAGGTGTTTATAGTAAGACTGAGTTTTAAACACATCTGCAGTCACCATTAATGCAGCCAGTAATATTTCACTGTGCTGTGGCTCACAATGAAACACGAAGATGCATTATCCTAATCATCATCTCAGTAAACTACAGGGTACACTGATGCATCTTGTCAATTCACATCATTTTCACTGACATTTCTGGCTAGCAAAAAGAAGTCTTCAGGCAAAAAAAGCACACTCACAGAAACATCAGTTATAACAAGCATGTGGCCTTTTTCCCTGAAGAGCCAGTGCTATCTAACCATAATATTTGTTCAAGGCATCTTTTCCCTGAATTTGCTTCAAGAAAAAAAGCTTGATCTTCACAGTGACTTCTCCGATCAAGTTGCATCTAGATCACTTTCACATGATGTGCAACCATTAATTTTACTGGATTATTCAATACCTATTTTCAGCAAATTTCCCTATATACAAAAGAAATGTGCTTAGCTGAGACATCTCCAACTGCATTTTGATGGTCCACTGCAAAGCTTAGCAGCAATGAGATTTAGCATTAGCAGAATAACAACACTTCAGCTGTAAAGCTCAAAGCAAACCCAACTGAGACATCAAGATAAGACTAAGCTCACCTTAAGCATGCAGGTTCTTGCAATTCCCATAAAAATACTGATATTTTGAAGTACAACTGAAAAGATGCACTTAGGCCTACAAGTCTAGAGCAAATCTCAAGTCTCGATCAGATCTCAAGTCTAGATCTCCTCTGCACCCAAGCCACAGAAGAGTAGCAGCTGTTCTGCAGAACCTAGGCCTGAAAAGCGTTACTCACATAGAGCATTTCATGTGGAAATGCTGCACTTGGAAATCAGTGGGACTTGCACATACCCTTAAGGCTTCATGGGAGTGAAGTCTACAGGAAATATAAAGTGTGTTTCCCAAGAAACGTATCTGCCAAAGCACAGGGATCCACCATCAGACTTGTTCATCCAGGCTTCCCTCCTCTTTGCTATAAAAACCTTATCTTCAGAGTTTGGTTCTCTTAAAAAGTATGACATGTACTCTTTTCCCAGAACAATTTGTGACTGAAACATTTTAATTGCTGTTCCACTAAGTGAGCTAAGGCATCACAGTACACCAAAACCACACTGCACTCCAGTGACTTGCTTTTGCCAAGCTGCCTTTGCTGATTTTTGCTCCTTAGGAAATCAGGGTTGAGAAGCTTTTCCCCATTTCATAAGAGTGAAGGAATTACTCTTGTTTTGTAACTCCATTTTACACCCACCAAGTAAGCCATTAACGCTTGCTTTGCACCACAGCATTACATAATTAACTGGACCCTACAGTCAGATTCAACTGTGTAGCTGTGATAAAAGCGAAGCTACATAATATTTATTACAGCATTTGGACTAATCCTTTCTCCAAATGGTATTCCCTTGTCTATCTTGGATATCAATAAAACACACCTGAGTTGTAACAATTCTTGAGTCGCAACTTAGCTGAAGCTTTGCCAATACTTCTGGTCTCTCCTGTTAATTACCTAAAAAAAATGGATGATACCTCAAAGAGTAAAACCTTCTGTGCCATTTGCATTCCTTGTCCAATACAGGCTATACATATTGATATCAGCTAGTCCAAGGGCTAGAAGTGCTCCCAGTCTAAGCAGGACAGATTGTCCCCTGAAAAAAGTATTTGGATAGAGGGAGAAGACAGAAGCACGGAGTCTGACCTCCACAGTTAGAGCTTCCCTTTGCAAATCACATACCAGTTTCAGAATGGCAGCTCCGTTCAGCCTCTTTTCATGTCTAAACACCCCTGAATTTGGAAAACAAAGTGCAATATAGAGAGATGAAGGTTTCCTCGATAAGCAAGCCAAAGGCAGCCCTGCAGTCACCAGGAAAAATCACCAGGAAGCTCAGCCCTACAAACACATGGTGCAAGGCAATACAAAGGCACTCTGTTCAGCCTCTTACCTACAGCATATTTTTATTTTCCTTCCATAAAATCCATCAATATTTTTCTAGACAAGGCATGAAGTTAGTTTTCTTTTACCCAACAACTCAACATTTCTTTGCCCAACCAAAAGCCTCTGGTAAGAGGAAAAATCATGCTTGAGGCCACTACAGTACTCTGGGTTTGTTTGTTCAGTCTCTGTGCAACTGCTGGAATATATCGAAGTGGGGAACATTTTACCACTTGGAGAGAGCACATTAAAGCAAGAAATTACAGAAATAGTGTCCACACACCTGCAAACTCTGCAGATGTCCAGCAACAGCCTGGCACATGGTATTCCCATCCAACTTGGTGCCCACTGGTTCTCCTGTTTAAAGGCACCATGGGATGTGTCATGGAAAATACCAGGTGTGCAAGACCAAGCAGGTTCAAGTTCCAATCTTTTCCCAGTAGTCATTAATTTTGCCAGCATCATTTTCCGGGTCACACTTGGCACTGCAGTGCCCACAGAAGCGATGGATGGGATGAAACACCTGCACTGGTAGTGGTAAAGGCAGCTGGGTTTGGCTGGGCCACTCGAATTGAGCTTTCAGTGCCATGTACCAGCGATGTGAACAGTGGTCCAGAGGGTTTATCTCAGCAGCAGGATGGGGAACACACAGCCCTGGTGCTGAACACTGGACAGAGCAGACCACCGGCATCGATGAGATTTAAAGTCTACCACTCTCTAAGTTCCTTACAAAACTATGACTTGGTAAAACCATTTCCACAGTATGGCCACCTCACTGGTGAAGCCTTGCTGTGAGTACACCTGCTTAGTAGAAAATCAACATTATTCAAAAAACCAGTGATGCTCAAAACCTGTTCACAAAAATAAATACTTCAACTGCTTCAAATTCGTGTTTTGTAATAATCACTGGCAGAATGGGATCCTTTAATGCATTTGTGTTTTAGTCTTTTCTAACCTAAACACAGTTGAGGAACACTTAAAAAATTTGTACATTACCCATTTTGACACAGATGATTGAAATATGATTAAACAGACTTAATCTAGGTATGTTAACAAATAATGCTTCTGTGCAGTTTATTAAGTGAAATTACAGGCAAAAAAAAAAAAAATCTGAAAAGGCAGATATTAACTACCCTGGATTGGAACAGAAGAAAATGCATTTTCATCAGCCTCACTAAAAGAAGACATCAACTTTCCATGCAGGAACAACAAAAGAAGATTTCCTGTGTGCCAACACTGCACAGGATCAACAGTAATTTGCAGGATCAGTTTCACAGGGTCCTTTCCACAGGGAGAGAGAAGGAACACGAGAATATAAATGTGATTCGCTGTACATTTACAGACATTAAATATTATACATTATATTTACTCCTCTTACATGAATACATTAATCTGTACCCATATTTTAAAGAAATGGCACTTATTTTACAGTCACTACATCTTTTTCATAGATGAGTAGCTCTTGGAGACAGGTGGCATTTACTAAATAGATACATAATGGAAGCCACACGTCATACATGACAGTAAATTTGCTAACCTTAACTCACAGATAATGGTGTATTCTGCATCATAGCTGACGTGTCTCTGATACTTACTGGCCTGCAGTATTTCTTTTATAATATTGTGGCTTATCTTTATATTCAGAATATACAAACTGATAGGGGTAGGAAAAATTTAATCTAAGAGCTTCAGACATTTTTATTATTAATGCTATTTTATATTGGGTTGGGTGCTACTAAATTACTTGATTACTTGAGACACTGATAACAGCTATCCTTTTCCAGGAGAAGGAATCATCCTGGTGCTTTTCCACTGCCTTTGATTGGGGTAGACCCAGAAATCCTCTATCACCTCTAACAAGCTTTTTGAAGCAATCAGAAATTCTGGGTCTAGTACATTGCACATTATCACCAACTGTGTCAAACTGACTGCAGTTGTCTGTGGTATTAAGCAGTCACTTAGGAAGCTCCAAAGGAAAAACCCCAAAAGAAACCCACATGATTTCACTGTCAGGAAAGAAGAAAGAATGATGGCAAGATGTTGCAAGTATTCTAAATTTGACTGAATGCTTGTCCCCCTCCATACTCCCCTTATCCCCTCAAAAAACCAGAAAAAAACCCAAGAAAACCCGCAAGGGCCTTTGTCTTTGTTCCTGCCCTCTATTCCCAGCCTGAGGTGTGCAATTGATCAGAAAAATAAATTGATCAACTCAAAATTAAGCAGAAAAAAGTAATCTTTCTGTCTGACCATTTCCTTCCTGATAAGCCAAACAACACACAAACAGTGACAACAGCATGAGGAAGGCAGGAGTGAGGGACCAGAGAGGGGAAGAAGAGTAAGGGCAGAGCTGCCTTTTTCAACAGTAGCCAAATCTCATTGAAGTGGTGGTGGGACTCCAACCTGAGCACATGTGAAGGCAGAGCAAGGCTCCAGGCTCTGTACCTGGGATAGCTGCAAGGAAGAAATGCACAGTCACACGGAGCTACAGGAGACAATTCTGCTCTCTGGGGATGTGCCAATCTCAGCTCTGGACTCTTCCCCCTCCCCGAGCCTCCAGGTTTCACAGTGGCAATCGCGGAGTGTATCTCACAGTCCCGCCTCCAGAAGCTGAATGTCATTCACAAAACCTAGAGGCAAAGCATAATATTCCCTTGGCAGATGTCAAACAGTACCTCCCACAATATCCCACATACATCAGCTCCTCTACACTCCAAAGCCTATTACCAAGTAGGCTTCAACAGGCAGAACACCCAGAAACTGCTTAATCATGGACTGTGTAACTTTATTTTCTGACCTTCTCCACAGCCAAAATATTAGGCAAAGACCAAGGTAACTCTTCCCTTGACAGCATTGTGTCAGTCAAGTATTCTTTACCATTTAAGATGTCCTAGGACACACTCAGCTCTCCCAAATAATGTTCATTATAACACAAACTGTTTCCTTAAAGCTGCTGGACTGGGCCAGATAAAAGGAATATATGACCTCATGAGCCATCAGAATCATCATGGGGAAGGTGAAGGTGGGTTAGCTGGTGCTAAGGAACACAACAAATATTCCAATATGACAAGCTATCTTCATATTATTTAAATTTTTTACTTTTTCCTCCCTTCATCAGCAAATTTTAACAAATTCTCACCCAAGTTAAAAGATGAAAACTCTTACTTTATTTGCACAAGCACGTATTAGAGTGCAAATCCACAAAGTTTCCTAAGCCCTAAGTCATCTTCAAAGAGGAAAAACATTTACCAGCCCCTGAAAATCATTCATTCCAACTCAGTCACTGCAGAAGTACTTTACAAGCAGAGGCTCAAAACCCCACAGACAAAAGGAACAAAAAAAAGGCAAACAGAAGGCATAAAACACGTGATGTGCATTTCTGAAAACAACTCTGATGTAGAATACTGGGCATCTGGGAAATAAACCTTGATAAAGAAGGGGAGCAAGAAGAAAGACAAACACTGCAAAGAAGGAAAAAGAAGAGCTAAGGGATTTGCATCTAGAAAGGAGTACAAGAGAGAAGCCTGAGGCTACTGCAAAACAGAGTGAGAAAAGGGTGGGGCTTGCCTAAGCCACATCGAGGAAGAGAAGATAATACAATTTAAGCAGAAATGAAAAAAAAATCCACCATACCTTCCAAAGCAGACCTGGATTTCATAGGACACAGACATGAAAGAAGAGAACCCTAAGCACGTGATATGGAAGGATTTTCCAAAACTGAAAATAAATTGGGATCAAAGGGAGACAGGCAAGGCAAGTGGTCAGTATTGAAGCATGAGACAAGAAACGGGCACCCAGGTAACACTTCTGCCTTTAGGGATATAATCTTCTCTTACTGAGCATGCCACATCTTTCAAGATTCTACATATTAATCTCCCCACATATATCCTGCTGTGTCCTCCATTATGAAGCTATCTATTATATTGTCCCTTCAGTCATATTTAATTGACTTTGCCAAATTAATCACGAAAAGCATAATCTCCTTACATATTTTATATTCTGTTATACAATCTTAAAGCACCAATCATTGTTATATAAATAAAAGCTACAAATTCTAAAATGAGAACTTGAGTATTTTCTTTGAGTTGGACAGATCTGCTTTGTCCTGCCTTTCTGTTACACTAAATAACTTGTATGCATTTTGGTTTATTTTTGGTTTACTTCAAAAGCAAATGTTTTCTTGTGAAAAGGACACAGCTACATCCTAGTGGTTCTGGGTATGTAAATGTAGTGTGTGGTGGGTTTTTTCAGATGTGTTTCACTGATTCCTGTAAGTTTCTTATCTCCAGACATTGTCTGGTTTTCTGATTACCACATTCAGCAGAGAAAAATTTCCACCAAACCAGAATATTTCATCGCTCTTCCACACATTTCATCTGCGACTCTTCTATCCGTAGCAGGTAGAGTCAGTAAGTGGAATTATCTGAAGTTGTCTAAAATTAAGATTTACTTGTTATACGTATAAGACTTCCCTCTAGATTTGGAAGTAACAGTGTGATCCAAAAGGTGTCTTTGGGTGTCGTTTGGAAAGAGAAAAGTTTCCTGAAGGTAGCCAAGGGCAGTTTTTCATGTTTGGCAATCAGTCACCATCAGTTGCCAGAGGTAAAATCTTCTCTCTCTATTCATATGAAGCCTTCCTTACAGCATTACTCACAAAACCTCCCCAGGCAGAGTTTGATGAACTGGTTGCAATGTAGTTTCCCTGCTTTTTGAACATTTCCTGAGGAAGACCAAGAAACAATATTGCTAATTACTTAACTGTTTGACCGGTCATGGCAAGCTGATGTTGCAACATGCCCAAATTCCCAGACCAGCTTCCTGCCTGCCAGTTCGCCTGGCTGCCCCATTTTTGGTGTCCAGTGTCACTGTCTGACAACGCTTCCCAGAAGTGCCTCTGAGTCACAGTGCTTCTATAGGGACGGCTCAGGCCACGTGAAGACCAGTGCTTGGCCACCTCAAGCATCCGGGGGCACGAGCAGCAGCTTCCAACATCAGCTTCTCTCCCCTCCTATCTGGCAGAATCTCTATCCTTGATTTTCAGGCCCAGACACCATTTTCAGCTCAGAAGTGCCCCTGATCTACTGCTGTGCCAGGACTGTTAGCACTGCTCCTGGCCACTGCCTCAGCAGAAGGAAGCCATCACATTTTTAACTGGCCTGGTTTTGCTTGCAATTGTGCTTTCTTTTCTTGCCCACTGCTGAGGAAGACTTTGTAGCCCAGCACAGTCACGGGTGCCCTACCACATCTTTGGCATCCAATTTCCTGTTTGCTTGTGTGTCACTGACTTGTCATTGCAGCTGATGCTAATCTGAGCTTGACAAGTAATTTAATTTTGCTGTTTTGAACTGCTTTCATGTCACATATATGCTATCTCATCCTCATGAGTCACCACTGCCTGCCTTCTGAAAATAATGCACTTCTCAGTGTAATGATTTCTTCTGCTACAATTACTCTACTGTGCTGCTCTGAGGGCTATCTTCAATTATGCTGTTTTTCTCTGCTGGACCCAGGTTCCAACTTTCATGTATTCTTTGTCCGTACTCGTACTTTTACAAAGAAAGTAAATCCTGCAGCAGCCTTTTCATCCTCATCCCACAGCATCTTGTGAAATTCCTGTCTGCCACATTTACTTTGTGCTTGCTGTCCCCATTGTCTTTGGCTACAGTTTACATACATTGCCTTCATCTGGAGCTTCTCAGGACATTTAGCATGATTTTTGTTTGCGTTCATGAATTTTTCATCCTTGTTACAACTTTCCATGAATTAGATTAACTTTGATGAAGATATAAATGCCTAAAGCAGCCACCCTACCCAGACTAGGGAGCACAGTGCTCTATTTTTCATTTGTGGATTACAACAGTTGAAAAGGTGCCTCTTGTATACATTTACATAGAAGTGCACATTTTGTCCCAATTTTTCTACTACGAGGCTGTTTAAACATAGTATCTTTCTAATATTAAGACATTTACAGAAAGCTTCCTGAATTTTGTAAAGCTTTTCCCAGCTTACTGCTTGTGAATTGCGCACTGACTTTAATCTGTCTCAACTAGCAAACTATTCTTATTCCTTCTGCTTCTCCCAATCCACCAGCAGTTCATAGTTCTTGTGGTTGGTATTTCTCACAACTATCTGGGTCTGACCTACAACATGCTCCCTGTATGAATTTTTATTGGTAAGTTTTGCCAAATTATCCTTTTTTAATTTCACAGGCCTCTTTTGGGAGCCAAATCACAGCTAAAAAGAGCATTTGCTGTGCCGTTGCAAAAAGTTTGTTCCAAGAAAGGTTCTTAGCAATATTTCAAAGAATGCTTTGCCTTTCTGCTGCTGTTTGTTATAAAATCCCCCAAAGTGGCAACAACTGCAAGAGTATTAGTACACAAATATAAATTCAGATGTTTTCAAATCACAGCCAAAGCAACCTTACCATAAGTTTGAGCAGTCGCACCCCTAATCCACACGATTACGTTCCTAAGCAAACAATTCCCACTGCTGAACTAATTATTTGGAAAGGTTTCAAGATAGTAAATGGCAGTTTCAGGGGGTTTGTCCATGTGGCAGCTCTCCCTGCTGTGGGCAGGTGCCCTGTGAGCGAGGTGGCACCACGAGAGCGTGCCCAGCTCGGAGCAGCCAGCGGCAGCCCCGGGGACAGCGCGGAGGATCCTGCAGGATCCCTCACCACCCACGCCAGGCAAGCTTTTGATTCACACTCACCATCCCTGGAGTACAACTCAGGCACTCGTGGAGATAAACAGAAATGTATTCTTAGCTCCGTGCACGAGTTCGTACCAACCGTCCCAACCTTACAGAGATTTCGGGGGTTAGGAATTCCCGCCTCATCCCTGCATCCCTCCGAGTTCCTGAGGATGCTGAAAACGTGAATGAAAGCAGAACCACAACAAGCAGGGAGGAGTATTAATGTAAAATGTACATAAGTCTTCAGGGAATAAGCACTTGATAATTACGACCATGGCACTGAACCAGCACAAAATTTGAGCTGTAATACTTTGTATCTATGTTTGTGTTGCCTTTTCAACCCCCCCTCCCCAAATTATATTAGCTCGTGATTTAGATAGGAGGAGGTAACAGACACATTTTAACACAAAAGGAGATGGCCTAAACCTCATGTAGCAGCACTTGAGAAAATCCCGTACCATTTACCCTCTACAGACTAATGGAGACATAAATCGGGACCTATTTTAAAGAAGCAAATGTGCCACACTGATAAGCCCATTCCCTGACTATAATCCTTATCACCCAAATACATATGGTGCGAGCTGAGACAAGACCACTCTCCTGCACTTGTGTATAATTTCGTGTTGAAAAAAATAAAATCACATCACACGGTAGCCACGGTTACCCATAGAAGATAAGAGCAGCGTTTTTCATCCAACAATGTCAGAAATGTGCATAAATTCAGGATCTGCACTTGATGTTTTTTCAGGCCTCCCCATCTGCACATTTATTTTCTGCTGCCTGTGTATATCCTTTGACATACTAGGATTCTGGGTATTTCAAGGAACAGTTCCTTTTTGCTCTCCTTAATCTAAAAAGCAGTTTTCAGTTATCCCTAAAACACAAATTAATTCAAATCTATTCTGAAAATCAGAATCTAAGGCTTACAGAAAACCTTTTAAAACAATTGCCATGCTGATAGTAAGTGTCAAATGTTAAATGGAGCCAGCTATGTACTGAACAAAACTCTACTGTCACCTTACCAACTGGTGTAACACTGCTTTCTGTTGTCTTCACATTATTTTTTAAAAAAATCCAAGACAACAAACAAAAAACCAAACAAAAAAGCCACATCTAAAAAAACCCCAACCCCACAAACAATGCTAAAAGAAGACATTAACTTACTTCTTCTACCAAAATCCTGTTGTTCTGTTTCATGCTGTTGAGTAAAGCTCTCTGTTGTTTCATGGCCTAACTCTTCATAAAAGTAAAACAGACAAAAAAAAAAAAATTGTGAGAGATTAAAACCAGATTAGCCTATTGTAAGTTTTACAAAAACAAAAAGTGTGATTATCTAGTCAAAGCACTGCTGCCTTAATTCTGGGTGCCATTTGCAAACCTGGGACACAGGTCATATTCTTCTCATGCATTTGTTCTGTGGGGCTCTTCCCTTTAAAACAAAATAATCTAATTCACCAAAAGCAGAAACATCCTGCAGAAATGGACAAGATGCAATTTCCATTCTGAGGACACACAGGTTAGAGAGTTTGTACCAAAGAAATGTTAAATAAGACTTCTTAAAAGGTTAAAAACCTCACCTGCCAGGGAGATCCACTACCAGCTCAACCCAACCAGCTCTCCAATTAAATCACTGAGATCACCACCTTCAAATTAAACACCCAGTGTTTCTAAGGATCTCTCATGAAAACAGGATTCTCAGGATTTAAAAAAACAAAACAAAACAAACAATACAACCAGGCAGCCCAGAACTCACTGGCCATCTGAAAGATGCTGGCAGTCCTGTCTCCGTGGGCACTGACGTGCCAGGGACACACACGCAGCTGCCCACGGAGAGGGATACAAAACACAGAATAAACTACTCTGCCAATAGCAGGGAGAATCTCCTGATCCCCACTGCAGGTTGGCTGTGTACTGCCACAGGATCCCTGGTGACAATGAACATAATGTATTTAGCAGTGTAGTAACATGCAGCTGAACAATTTAAAGGTATTTGAAAGACTTGGTAATTTAAATCCAAACAATTCAGCTTCAAGGGGATCCTTATTATATGCACAGTATGCCGCGCCTAGATCAGACAGCAGCAGCAGAGAACCAAAGCAAGCCCTTGCCTCAATGGAGACTTCTTAGGAGTGAAAAAGCAGCTAATTTCAGCCCTTATCTAAACCTGACTGAATGACCATCAGTATTGGTGGGGTTTAGAAGGAAAGAAATCCCACACGAATAAAACAAAGCTGTTTCAGTGAGACACGTGGACATAAACCAGCATCTGATTTGACCCAAGGTAGCAACGAAGAGAGAAAGTCTACAGCCAAAGGAAAAGAGAGACCCACAGGAGCAGCAAAATCCATCAGTGAGGTGCCTCACACACCACACAGCATGCAAGGGTGCCTCGAAGGACATCCTACTGCCGTGCCTTCCAGAGGAGAAGGGTGCTGTTCTCACTTGTGTAGGGCTGAAGATGCAAGCTGTGGATGTTCTGGAAGCCAGAGACTGAAATGCTGGCTTGGAAAAGATTTCACCTCAGAATTTTACCTCCAGAAAAGGAATGATGGCTGTAGTACACTGCTGTTCCCCTAGATGTGGTGATATTTTCACAAAATATTAATTTCTACACCCTTTTGTGTGGCCCTGCTTGTAAAAGATCCTGAATTCTTCCTACACTAACATTCAAGTACATATTGTTTTATTAGGCCTACTAAATAAAAAGATGATTTTTTAAGAAGTCAAAATAAAGAATATTACAAAAGAAATAATTTCCATATTTTAGACCTGCTGCAAAAAAAGCATATGTTTTAAGGATGCCTACTTTAATTTTAAACTGGAGTCATCATTGCTGGAAGAGAAATCCATTGGGCCTATAACAATTCCTGCACAACCTTCATTCTCCATTTCATATCTGTGAAAGCGAGGCTCACTCAGCCTATGGCATTTGTTTTAACTGAGTGGATTTTGGTGAGAGACAAAGCTTTGTAATATTTTTTTTTTAAAAAATCAAGATATTAATATCCTAAGCTTAAACTCAGACACAGTGGCATTCGTATCTATCAATAAAAAAGACACAGATAAAGATGGGATGGATAAATACGAGTGTTAACATACCTATTTCCAATGGCTATTCATACATTTTCTGCACAAAAGAAATCAGGACAGGAAATAATTTACGCAGTAATTGCTACATAAAATAGCTTGATGTTAAAGATGATGTCAGAATGTAGAACAAAGTATTCACAATAATTTCTCACCAACACTACCAGTTGCCTTAGTCTCTCTCTAATGGAGAACATACTCCATTTTTTAAAACATCAACTTAAATGTCTGCAAAGATCTCCTGTCTACTTAAAGATGTCAGATATCTTTAATTTAATTTAAATTGTGGGATCTTTTCCCCCCAATGATAAGACTTTTAAGATATCATCTGTATATATTAACACTTTGGATATTTAGGAAAATTATTATTTGTATTGTGCTGATCTGTACAGTGCTGTGACAGGTCTGTACTGGAAATTACACAGGAGACAGAAAAGCAGCAGCTTATTGAAGTGGTGGTAGACCAGGACTCTTTAAGCTTAAGCACCTCTCTGTAAGGTGCCAGAGGGATAAAAAACCAAAACCATTTGTACTTCTTGAAAGCCGACTACTGGTATTTATTATTGGAACAATAGCATTATGCTGCTGAAATCTAACAAAGGGTATCTGAAGTGAAACAATGGTAGAACAAATGTTATTTTTCTTTCAGGTATAGTTCTCTAAGGGATGAGTCAAATAATTAGCTGGCCTGTTTTCTGAGAGAACAAAAGGCTCTTTGCTGGCTCCGGTTGGAAGCTGCTGCCCAAGTCTCAGTGGTGTGCACACACACAAGGAGGGCTGGAGCAGCTGCCAGGGGCTCTGACACGAAGCACTGCAGAGTGAAACCTCTAAAGCTAGAACGATACCTTAACATGATCCTCCCCAAAAGTACATTGTGTGAGCTGAACAAGCAACTTCTGTAAGGCAGCAGTGTACAGCAACTGGAGAGCAGCAAAAATACCAGCAGGACTGTCTGCTCCACAGCCAGATCCTGACTGGAGGAGGAGAGAAAGAGAACTTCTGAAATCCCACTATAATATGCATATTTCCTTTAGTTTTGTCCTGCAGAAAGTCTTAGTAAAATAGCTCTATAACTGGAGTAGTTTGAAGCTTCTGTCCCTGCTACAAAGCACATTAGCCAACATTACAGCCCTAAAAATATATCTTCAGGAGCCTTTATCAAAACAAATTC
The DNA here is from genome assembly GCA_013397055.1 of Pachycephala philippinensis. Taxonomy (NCBI): domain Eukaryota; kingdom Metazoa; phylum Chordata; class Aves; order Passeriformes; genus Pachycephala; species Pachycephala philippinensis. The sequence goes on from VWZT01009623.1 coordinate 1,051,784, forward strand.
ATCATCACTATTATTATTATT
>VWZT01009623.1:1051860-1159608 GCA_013397055.1 Pachycephala philippinensis
GTAATAATAATAATAATGTAACACGGGCCTCCAAAAATACAAATCACAGAAATTTCTTTACATCAGTGTCTCCAAGACTGCAGTTTTCAGACATGTATTGAAAGCATCAAGTGCTTCAACTGTGACTCATTGCTATACATCAGGGTTTACTGCTTGTCAAACTTTATTTGTCAGAATCTGCAAATACAATAGCCACAGTACAATCAAAATGTTACGCAGGAATGAGTCATGATAATGTCAGAGAGTGACCTCAGGTTTTTTTCTCTTCAATGGGTCATACATATGGTGAGTCTGTTTTTTATCATGAAAAATTATTTCTGGATAATTTGTTTATTCAGAAATAACATCCTCATCCAGAATGACTGAATTGGTAATGGAGTGGCTGAAGATTTAAGACACGGAGCAGTACTTGAAAGCCAAAAATAATTGGTTGAATATCTTAACAGCGTAGTAGTGTGTGCTGTGATGCTGCTCCCCCCGCAGGGCTGTGCTGGGTTGGCTCTTGGGTGTGGCCTGGAGGAGCACCTGGGCACTCAGGAAAACAGAACAAGTCGGTGCTGAGGCAATTCCTCAGAGCTGTGTCAGCACAACTATCCTGCTGCAGCTGTGAATTAAACACAAGACAAGGTCCTGACCATCTGTGATACCACAGTACCCGAATGCCAGTTTCAGTAACCAAGACAAATTCCAGCTTAGGAAAACCCAACTTATTTTTTATGCACACTCACTGAGGTTTCACTGAAGTATAATAACCTTCCCTCCTCGCTGGAGGTTAACATGTTCAGTGCCACACGGAGCACAGCAGTTGTTACATTTTTGTGGTGAGTGAGGTCATTGCAATACATAGCTCCCAATCAGGATGCACAGCACCCAGTCCAAGGATAACACAAGTACAAGGTGTTACAATAACTCCATTTCCAAAGAAGTACCACAGAAAACCAGCACGACAATGATTTAGCGATTTTCTTCTTGACTCTGTTCATCACAGAAGAATCATTCTGTAATTACCTTATTCAGTTTTACAGATCTCTGCTGACATTTTTCTAGAATTTTTTCTGCTTAAATTGGATACCTACAAATAAAATGTTAGAAACCACCCTCTCTCTCAACACCATGCACAAGTAATCAACTATAGGACATTTTGCAGAGAATTAAGGAGTTAGAAATACAGCACAGCAATTACATACAGAACTCGCCACAATAAACTTACAGGGAGCAACTAGAAACAGAAAAATCCACTTTTTTTTTTTTTTCTTCTTCTTCTAAGAACCACAGTATTTTTCTACTGCATCAGAAGGTCCTAAATACCTCAGGGCTCAGAAACACACAAGACAAAAGAGAAAGCTGAAAAGTTGCCAAAGGTTTTATAGATCAAGAGCAAGAACACCTCGAAGCCACTCAGACCAAGCCTCGCTGGCAAAGAACTGCAGTCACCCAGTTCCAGTTGGCACAAGGACATCAGAGTTCAGCATTTATAAATTGCCAGACTGGATTGAGAGTAGTGGGAAATGTACAATGAAAGCAAAAACTCTAAACCTGATCACAGCAAAACACAAATCAAATATACATACAGAAACATCTGCTTTCATGTAAAATTACAAATAAAGCACAGATCTCTATTAAAATGCCCGGACTTAAATGAAGAATATGACTCATTCCATCTCACAGCTCCAGGACTCTGTGGGGAAAAGGATAGGTTTTTAATGTACAGCCTAAAACGTTTGCACCTAATTGCCTACATTAAAGTTATATCCAAACAATTTGTACTTTCAAAGGGAGGTAATCAGTGAACTGTTGTTTCACTGCCTCGATTAAATAATCCAGATAGGCCATGTTCATGTGCTCTAACAAACACTGCTTTGTTGATGCTTTTTCAGTTTATTTGTCTGCAATAATTAAGGTGCTTTGTCTAAGCCACTCAGCCCAGGAATTACACGGAGTTATGTTCTACAGGCTAAATAAAGGACATTGCCTCTGATCTGCTGGCAAATTTTAAGAGTGGATCATCCCGACCCAATTAACTCGTCCTGTTAGACTGATTGTTTTTGTTGAGAGATGCAGACAAGAATAGCTTAAAGCCAGGCTGCAAGAAGCAACATGTGCTGGCATCCTTAGCAGTAAGGATTAAGAAGAAATGCAGAAAGCTTTGTGTATTTTATATGTCCCTTAAGGTCACGAAGGGAATGTCCCACTCAGCCACCTAAATGGTAGAAATTACAATAGGCTGTATTTAGTTATTGCTGTTATTCAGTTCCACAGCAAATGAGCTTGTCCATCTTCCTTCTGCCAGTAACAATCTGAGTCACACACAGATTTGTGTTCCAGTGATAGATGGGACAAAGAGAGGCGGCTCCACAGCCCATTGTGTGCAGCACAACGCCCTGAAGTTACAGCTGAAACACGTGTACAGGAATATATCCATATACACTGGAGATATTTGAAATATATATGCATGGAACTTAGTAGTGACCGGCATGAGAGCAACCCTGGGGTCTTCTTACCCCGTGTGTGCATATGCAAGAGGGATCTGCTGTGTATTGCCAAAGTCTGGTTGACAAGGAGAGTTTTCTCCTGCAGATACCTTTCAGTCTAAACTGTGACAGTGAGCAAGAGGAGTCAGGACAAGTGCAGCTGAATGGGCTTAAAACATAACTTCCTGCAACACCAAAGGGAAGAATAAAATCCTAGGACAGCTTCTCAACTGCTGTAAAGTTATCTCTGATCCACTGCCTGCACCGAGCTCGCACTGATTTTAAACTCGGGCATCTCCCAAACCTCCTGCTGTTGCTCTCAGGTGAAGTGCAGGGATAACTCCCGTGGGAGACGCTGCCGAGGGAACCACAGTGACCAGTGGCACTGCTCTCACAGGACAGGGGCCAGGCATCGGCGATGCTCAGCTGCACCCATCAGACCCGAAATGAAGCCTCAGGGTAGCACCACGTTGCTGTTACTCAGCACAAACCAGGGTCAGGTTTGTCCTGCCTCCACCTTGCACTCATCATGAGCCTGAGGGCAGCTGCTGGTGCAGGCCCTGCTCCAGGGGCTGCCCTCGCCCACACCTCAGAGCCAGGATTTAATAAACCTGGCTCCAGACAGCGCTGTGGGGGATCCTGGGCCAGGAGAGCTCACTCCTTCTCCAGATGGACGGGGCATCTGTGCCCAGAGTCTCTGTGAGGGAAAGTGAGGGCTGCCTTAGGTAGGGATGGATATTCCAGGCGATTCCAGCAGGTTCTGCAGCATCCCAATGCCTCAGCCCCTGAGCACACGGGAGGTGCCCCAGGAGAGCAGAGGCAGAGGAGAGAAAAGGCCAGCAGCAGCAGGGAGAGGCAGAGGAGCTGGGAACAAAGGAGGGACCCCAAGGTGGGGAAAGGGGGGCATTGCCAACCATCCCTGCCATTTCAGGTCCTGCTGGGAGAGCCATTGCAATAACTTCTGCCTCTATCCATTTTGAATCTATGCTTTTTCAAAGGCAAGCAGCATATGCCATTTGTAGCTTAGATTTTTCAAATCATTTCTGAGCACAAACGGAGCACAATGGCATCTCTGAGGGAGGAATTCTGCTTTCTGAAATAGAAGACTGTTTTTAAGAGTGAGAAAAGCTCTTTGTGAATTCGTACTCACAGAGGAGACCTGAACCTCTAGGGAACTAAAATAATAAAGCCAAAATCTGCCAATAAACATGCCTTCTTCAGCATGATAAAAACAGGGAAGGAATTAGCTGAATATTTAGAGCAAAAGCAGATATTTGAGTAAGATAATAACTCTGAGGTGGTGAACATTTAAATTTCCCTTGTTCTTTTTTCCCTGAAGAGCAACCCTTCCAACACACACACACACACACACCTTTTGTTTCCAGAGTAATATCACACTGAAGACAGTCAAAAGCCTTTGGGCAATTTCCATTAATGATACATCTTTTTAATGTCTCAATTCAGATCACACATACCTGGCAAAATTATAGCAGTGAGGGTATTTCTTTGACAAAATAGTTTACCAAACCATGCAGTGAGCTCTGCCACTTGAAACTTCAAATGCAAGACTTTATAACAATTGTGCTGCCATTTAACCAGCCTTATGTACAGCTGTTATGTTCTACTTTGTAAAGAAATCAAAACAGGTTGAATACAACCATCTTTGACTGATTTTCTTAATCTTGTGTAAAAATGCCACACTTATTTTCCAACATGGGGTGCTGAACTACAGATTTTGGAATGGTAACAGACAGTCCTTTTACTGTTGCCTTCCTTGTTGCTTTCTGCTGTGAACTGCTGCCCACCTGGTTTTTAACCTCAGACACCTTTCCATGTCAGGTTTAACAGTTCAGTGCCTTCCCTCCACCCCAAGACAGCCATGCAATTTACGATGAAAAGCACAAAGCAACTTCTCAACACCCTGGAAAGCCCAGCAGTATTATTTTGGGAGGATTTAAGACTCAGCGTTCATAAACATTGATCTCTTCAGTAAAGATTCATTGCACTGCACCTTCTTGGCAAAAAGGCTATTTTCACATTCACTGCATTTGCACCTTTTTGAGAATGAACCTTTTACACTATTTACAACTCATTCCCAAAGCCAAGGGAATTTCAGGAAACACAATGTTCCCTCTAGCTTTGCACAAACCTTGTGTCCTGCATGAGAGCCCTCCAAACCTCACTGTACACCTTGTCCATTACAACTTTAGTAGCAGCACCAACACTGTCACATCAGTCTGAACATCCTAAGGCTTCTTCCTCTGGAGCCTTCCCTCTGTCTCACCAGGAGATGAATTTTAGTAGCCCAAAAGCAGAGCTACCAACAAGCATGTTTCCAGCATCTTCTTGTGAAGGACTTCCTCTTGGTAAGAGGTCAGTAAAGGTAGTTATGTCTGTTCCATGGCTATTGATTCTCATGTTTTGCTGCTCTGACTTTCTAGCAAAAATTAAGAATAAGTGCTGCCATGAACAGTGCCTTTTAGGAACAATTCCTTGAACTTACATTTTTCTAGCTGGGCTAAAGCATATTACTGGAATACCAATAACACATACAAACCACTGTAATACTAAAAATAAAACATCTGTAAGGATATGCCTCCTCCACCTAACTGCAAACAAGATTAGACAGTGTATAATCAATATGAAATTGTGTTAGCCGCAGAGGCTGTTTTCTACCAGTACTACCTAAATGCAAATGCACATTTCATTTTAAAATCACTGTATTTTTATGTCACCACCATGGAAAATGCTATGCCATCATTATAAAATTAAATTCTTCTCACAGTCAGAAATGATGGAAGAAAAGACAAAACCAGTAGCAGCCTGTAGTCATGCTAATTAAAAATCAATCCGTTGCCAGTGTCTTACACCAAGTTAAATCAAAAAGTTAAGATGATGTGATATGGTAGCAAGACAAGAACTGCATTAATTAAAAAGTTAAAGGTGAGGCAAAATTCCAGGGTGAAAACAGGGTGAGAATCATAACTGTCTCCAGCACTGGAGCTGAATGTTCTTCACACATCCAACACGAATTGACAGGCTTTTCTAAAGCTCTGCGAGGGAGTCCCTGCAGTGCCACAGGGGTGGTTCTCCTCCTCCGCGGGGATCCACCAGGGCACCTCCTGAGTGCACACCGTGGGACAGAGCTGTAGCCCACAACAGGGAGCATGACACAGCACAGGCTGATAATGCACGGCCTTTCCTGCTAAAAGCAAAGACTGAGTGTTAATTCTCCTGCCCTGAAATGCATTTTCAGTCCCACTTGTCCTTACAGCAAGGAAGCCATTAACACTGCCTCGGGAATGAGGGGTAAAACTTAAATAAGACAGGGTCTCAGTGGCAAAGATCAGATTAATGTGTCTTCCAAGCCTTGCCCTGAACTTCACCCCAATCCCCAACCCACACAGCGCAGCGCTCACCTTATCCACTCCCCAATCTCACTGGGCTAAAGGGTAAGGCTGCAAGGGTTTTGCCGCTTTGGTGGATAAAGGTAGTCCTTTCTCTAGAAAAAAACCATCTAGTTTTTTTTTAGATCTACTTTTCTATTTTTGTAATTATCGCCCAAATAAGCAGAATACACACACACACAAGTTGCTGAGAATATACAAGTCATATAATCATTATGTTAAGTTTACAGCTGAGATTTTCCCACCTCAAGAACTTTAGCAAACACCCACATGATTCCCAAACAAGGAATTGCCAGTATTTTTACTGAACGCTAGAAGTTTACTGGAAAATATCCTGAATTGGCTACCTCCTGCTTTTACCCTACAGAAAACAAGAGGATAGGGTGCCCATTTTTAGTATGGGCATCCCTCTAATGAAATATCAAGGATATAAACTGATAGCTATGGTGTGATCATAAATAATGGTGATTTTTTTATATGGAAATACCATTACTATAGTGGAAAAGAATCATGAAGTAACTAACTGCAGAGGCACTTTCAAAAATAAGCTTAGAGTGAAATTCAGCTAAATGGAACACTTGCAAATTACCTAACCAACCATTTACACCTAGAGAGAGCTGGGTGTTACTTTTCTAGAATGAAATTTAACTACTGATTTATTCATTTATCCTTGAAAGATCAGCATCTGCGGGGTCTGGTTCTCAGTCTGCAAAATTTGTTCTGGAGCTCCAAATTGAAAATAGCAAAAGAGAAAAATAGTGAGTCACACAAAATCTCAGCCTAGCCTTAAAGGACACGCATGACCACACGGCCACAGAAATTCACAAGCCACACCACCAAAAATCTCAGCTGGGAAACAGGTGACCTCAGTGAAGTTTCCACTCCTGAGGCAGACAGTGTTGACATTCAGCAACAATCAAAAAAGAACATTCACCATCAAAAGAATCTTTCCATTTTCACTGGAAATTACTTATGGAGTTGATATGACACATGATATAAATAGTCAAATTTTACTTTTTTGTGGGTGGTGGGAACCAACCAACCAAAAATCCCAACCACCAATCAAGATAATACAACCAGTTTTTACACCTTTATTGATGACAGCTTCTCAGGCTTCTATTCTAACAATAGAGTCTGTGTGTTCGTGCATGCTATCAGATAAGCATCCTTAAAAAACAGACTTCCAAATAAATCTGTCAGTCAGCTCTGATGCACAGTTAATGGGTATCCAGTACACAGTTATCAGTCATTCACAAATAGAATTTTGCATACATAACAACAGAAAATGGACAGAGATAAAGAGCAGGCAGAGCCTCAAAAATAAGTGCTCATTTACAATTCTTAACGCAAACAGTAGCTTCTACTAAACTCATGTTACTTAGTAAAAATTAATGCTAAGCTAGTAAATTAATACTTTTTACAAGCACAAAACAAGCCAAAGAGGATGAAAACAGGCTAATTTCAAATCTAAATAGTCTGCTTGATTCTGTATTTAGTACTAAAGAGATGTGTTTCAAGCACATTTACATATAGAGTCGTAAGGCAAAGCTGTATGCCAAGTCACCATGGCCAGAGCAGATTATCAGAAGGCTCATTCCCAGAATTGTGAACACTGTTCTAGAGGTAACCAGTGAATACATCCAGAAAATACACAATATATTTATCAATTTTGGTTCCTGGGATTTGCCACTTTGCCACATCCTGGTAAGAAAAGCAGGGAGCAGTTCAGACTGGTGACCATGTGAATTTCTAACGTGACAGCTGGGCAGGTGAGCCAGGGCTGCTCAGCAGTGCAAGTTACTGAAATGCAAATACTGAGGTACAAATCCCTGCCAGGTGTGAACCACCCATGCCAGCCTGGCCAAACAGACACCGATGGTGCTGCCCAAGAACAAAGGTGCCCTGTCAGACTGAACCTCACCACAGCTTCCACCATCTCCTCCACTTGCTTCTCTCCCTTTTTCCAGTACTACCTCACTCCTGTTGATCAAGGCAGGTAGTTTTCTTCCCACACACACCCTCAAATTGTTTCACTCCATCAAGTGTTTCCAGCTGGATGTCGAACTTGACAGACCCACAGCCCATGTTTCATTACAAACCCTTCCCTCCGCACGATGTACACATCAAAGGACAACTGCACAACTTCCTGACACATTACAGGAGAGGGCAGGAGAGTCATTGCCCCTGGCTATGTTTGGGACCTCTTGTTTCTTTCGTTCACCCTCAAAATATTAAATAAATGAGAACAATCCCTGCTCCAGGGGAAAAAAAAAAAAATCAAGGTAGCTTTACAAAAGTGAAAAAATTAACTTCTACAATCAATCTCTAAATTTTAACTGTTCTCATAATCCTGTCCCAGACATGACTTGTGCATGTACTAAAAACAAAGCCCTAAACATTTTATAGCATTTTGTGAATCATACAAGTTTTAAACAAGGAGAGATTATAACAGCAAATACCAAAGCCTTCCACATAATGTAAACCACCTATTCAACAGATGCAGATGATCGGATTAAATATTCCAAAACTATAAATATTATTTCACTTATACCCCAGGGGATGGGTTAAAACCCACATTTGTACAGAAAAGACTGTATTATGCAAATATATTCACACATATATACATATGTGTATTGACAATAGAAAAAACACCCTGTAAAACAAAAGGCTTATGAACAAATAATTACCCCATAATAACTGCAGTAAGGCACTCAGGGACCATGAACCCAGGTATTTAGTTCCTCTACTTTTTTCCTTACAAATCTATTTTATATTGTATTTGATACTCTGGTATTTTACCTCCCATAATGACTCCGGAAAATGGTTATGTAAGTAGTTTTAACTAATGTTGTAAACAGGTTTTCCACTATTTTACCGTATGTTAAAGATGACAGAAGATGTTACAACAAGTGATGAAATTCATTCACAAAGAACTCATAGGGTTTTATGCTCTAAGGGTAGGAAATCATTTTGGCTGTCTCCCAGAATGAACTGTTTAATCAGAAAACAGTTGCACTGAATTAACTAGCAGTTCCATGCAGCACATCTCACTGACTCTTCCCATCATCAAAATTCTCATTCAAGAGATAGACCTCTTCTCAGTTAATTGGTAGAAATAAGGGTTTGTGCAGTTGTGACTGCTGAGGCTACACAATATTGTGACAGACACTGATATATCCACATTGCAGGAGTTCCTTTTAACCTCCTGAAGATCCCAGGAAAACTCCCCACACCAGACTGTGGAGGAAGCATCCCAATAGTGGGCAGACTGGCCTCTGCAAGTGTGAAAGGCAAAGAGGAGCTAGGAATTTTTATCCCTACAGGAGGAGGGGGAGTAATTTGTCCCTTTGAAAGCATAAACCGCTTAGAATCCCTCTGAGCAAAACAGGGGGACATTATGTCCCCTTTAAAGGGGACATTAGCTTTAAAGGCACTCACTCAGAGACACTTAATGTAAAACATGGCATTTAAAAAACTATCCTGGTAACAGCCCTCATTTATAAGGGTTTAAGCAGACCTGCTCAAAGGCATTCACATGTCAGGCTACGAATAGGTGCTGCTGGAGATAGCAAAATACATGATTGCCTTCTCTGGAAACGCAGCAAAATACTGAGCTCGCTTGGAACTCCATCTGCCTTAACACTGAGATGAACAGCTCATTCTTTTATTTTTCCTTTAAATACCAGTTCACATTGGTACATTTCCACTCCACCAAAAATCTCCCTGGCATTTTGCATCTCCTGGAGCACAATTAAAGTATACCTGTAAAACCTGACTAATTGCCAATTTATAAAAAGTAATGCAATTATCTTGTTCAAATTAGATTTAATTACAAAGCCTCTGAGTGGTCTAAGAATATTTTTTGATACATGCTTAGCTGAAAACTCCCATCATTTTCAGCAGGGAACACAACGTCCATTTCTGGCTGTGTCGCTCCCCTCCCAGTTTGATCATCTCTGGTTAATTACACCACCCTGGCACATCTCCTCGAATGGTATCTGGTTTCCAAGCTGAAACATCCAAACCCAAAGGAAAATGCTAATAACCTTCCAGAGAGAACGCATCCAAACCCCCTGTGATCCAGGAAAAAAAACAAATCTGCAGAAAACTGGTACCCACCAATCCAACAAAACATCTCCCATTTCTTCCCTCCTTCCAGCAATGCCACAGAGAGCTGCTTTCCAAGAGCACAACAGGCTGCTGCTACATGTCAGCGGCAAATTAATCAAAATGCTATCATGATGTAGGTGAAGATGGAAAACATCCCACTTACCATCTCTCAGAATATACACTCCGACAGCATCCACAGTACCTGCATGTCAGTATTCTCCTATCGCCTTTACTGTTTTCACTCCATAAATTGGCATCAGAAATAAGAGCCAAAGAAAGTGATAATAATGTAGATAGGGGATGCTGAATGCCACATTCACTTACCTGCAAAAGGAAAAGGACAGGGTTTGAGCTCACTAATCACACTAGTTGGCTAATCTTATTAGATGGCTGCTAATTATCTCTGACACAAAGAAGGATTACACAAGGCAGGCAGAGAAATGTTTTTTTTAAATATAGATATGTTTTTAATATACATATAGAAATGTTTTTTAATAGACATTGGTTATATTGGGGAAAGAAACAGATAATATATTTATCCAGAGATCATAAACATTTCCCTTTCTGTTTGCTGAAGAGCAGATGTGACAATGAAACAGGTGGTGGAAATATAAACCCTCCTAAAACCTCCAGGGTGTTTTCTCAGGAAGTGTCTAATGATTGTCACTGGATCTGTTGCAGCGCTGGCTTTATAGGCTAACGTGGTACAGGGAGTTGCTGGGGTTTTGCCAGTGATCTCCTTGGCAACTGGCTGCTCAAAGGAGCCACAAATAGAAGCAGTAAACCCCACTCCCGAGCTCAGTCTCAAAGCAGTTTGCACTTCTAACGCTCACCGAGCAAGAAAATCTACATCCTACAAAGGCAGGGTGATCAGCAGAGCACGCATTCCCTCTCTTTACATACTACAGCCACAGATGTGGGAACAGCAACCACATTCGTGCACCAGTTATGACAAAATAACTGAATAAATTATTTTAAAAAGGTTTCCAAGATGATCCATTTTACAAGGAAAATCTTAATTAACAGCAGTGCAGTGTTCACACAGATTTCTCAGTAATACAACACGCTCATTTGGGCTCCTCAAGCATCAGAATAAATGAGAATTTATTCTCATCTATTTTAAAGATTTATTATAGTGACTTGATATGATTATTTATTTCTGTTTAGCCTACAATACAAGAATAAATTTATTAAATGTAGGTCATGCATGTATTTTACACAGTGAGACAATAAATAGCAAACAAAAACCTAGAAAGAGTAATTTGCTGTCAGCTGTTCTGAATAACCACTTCATACATTATTTAACTACATCTCTCCAAGAATAGCAATTAATCATTTATGCTTGCTCATTAAATATAAGTTTTAATTTCTTCTGCATTTTTCTTTGTAACTCATTGGTAAAAAAAAAAAGGGGGTATTTTCTTTAATAAAAGAAGTATTAGTATTACAAAAAAATTATTATAGTTTATCTATATAGCAGGCTTATTTATATAGGAAACTAAGGAATATAGGAAACTAAGATACAATGTCATAATATTTTATCTGCAAAATTAACAATTTTCTAGGAAAGACTGCAGAAAGAATTAAGATTAACCCTGACAAATAAAGTGAATCCAAATTTTAAATCATATTTCGACATAAAATGTGAATGCTTTCAGAAAAAGGTATTCCCTGAGTGATTCAAATACAAAATGTTGGTGTTAGGTAACACCAGGCACAGATTCCCCAACAAAGTAAGCACGACCAAAACACAAAAAATTGCATGCCACTAACTAATATCAATGTCGTAATCAAGGTCAAAATAATTTTAAAGCTTCCTGCAATCTCTTCACAGAGAAAATATCAAAGAAATGCATAAGTTAACACATCAGTCATACAGACACCTTTATAAACAGACACAAAATGCTGTTCAAGGTAGGTTGGGCCAAATGCTCCTTGAAGTCCCCTTCCAACTTGATTTTCTTCAAATCTATGCAACACATGTCACAATTGTACACAATTTAATAGTTTTTGCTTGAATAAACACACAGTTCAATTTTAAAACTTTAAGCAGCTTTATGAGTCTGTAAAGGTTTCACCATATAAGAAATGTCTTGCATTTTGTTTAAGCTTAGTACGGAGTTTTACCAGAACTCGGAACATATTATTTATCTTTTAAATTAGAGTTACGAAGATGTGTAGTTCAGATGGTGTTAGGTTTGGTTTCTGTTTCTTGCTGTCTGAGAGCTTCTTGAGCTCACACGAGGTGCTCTTTCGGTTCAACAAGACGGGACTCATTATATGCAGCTCACATGATGGAGATAGAAATGAAGGTGTACACGAGCTGGCCCAAGTGTCAGACACAGCCCAGGGACATCACTCAAACCCAAGCTCAGTCCAATCTACTTTTCAGAGGTGTTGCTTGAGATAACTCGCAGAGATCTTTGTGCTATGTCTGCACAATGTTGTGTCACACAGACACAGCCAAAGTGATCCATCAGATCACCTCGTTCAGCCTCCACCAACACAGGGTGTGCAGCCTGCAGAGAGGCAGCAATTGGGAATTAAAGTGCCTTACAATGCTCAGCTCCAAGCTGGGATCCAGTCTGAGTAGATACACTCCGTCTTTTGGCTGCTCCTCAGATGGAAGCGTTGAGCATTTGGAGGCTCATCCTTGTGTGAGCAAATGAGTTACATTCGTCAGTGAACAAGCAGCAACTCAGCTGATGAGGCAACAAACATCTCACGAGGCGATTTCCTCCCTTCCCATGGAAACTACCTTCTGGTTGTAGTCTGGGGTCAATACACCAGAGTCAATCTCTGTTTAACATCTCATCTGAAAGCTTCCACAGCTGCTGATCACATGAAGGATCTGGGCAGGCTGAAAGGAATGGGAGCGGCCACTGCCCACTGACTTTGAAGAAATCATACAAAAGGTCTCAGCTGGACAAAAGCAATGACTAAAAGATTTAAAAGCTTGGCCTCGGGTGCACAAGGTGGTTGATAGCAATTTTGTGTTTCTGTAGGAGAATAACAGCCTTGATGCAAGTCCTTACAATCAACAGCAATAGCTAAGAAAAGGACAAGGTGTACATAAATTCCCTACGCTCTTTTGAGGAGGCAGTGACAGCAAGGAAGGCTGAAGCACAAAAACCCAAAACAATCTTTACAATGTGTTATTGGACTGGAGAGAAGAGCAGCTGCCCAGAGAAATTACAGCACAACATTTCTCCAGTGTTTAAGACCAAGCACCTGTGACAAGCCCACAAAGAGTTAGGAATGAGAAGTTGTTCTTTGCTATCAAATTTCTGCTAACTGAGGAAACCAGAAGTATTATTTAAATAAATAATAAATAAATAAATATTATTTAAATAAATAATAAATAATAAAAATAAAAAAAACTCCACAAACCAAACATGCAAAGAAACAGACCATTCTCAAAAGATGTTCTAAATGACAGAAGAAAATGTACTCATTAATTCAAGGAGACATTTATGAATAGACCTTACATTTCTCATTAAAGGGACTAGTAATTAAGTTATTTACAACTGCTGCAATTCCAGGGCTTCGCTGCTAGTCGGGAATTATAAAAACCAAGGGCTCGGGTTATTTCTTCAGCAGCAAACAAGTTGCCATAGGATAAATGAGCACACTTCCCACAAGAGACAAACCAAGAAATTTCATTTGCTTTTTAATGCCCAGTTTTCCATAGCAAGAAGACAGTGAAAAATTACTCCAAGCTTGTCATATGCTTCCACCTGCCTGAATGTGCTCTGTAAAGGAGGTGAGAGAACCACCAGAAGAGCTGGCCCCTGTTCTGAACCACAGCCAGGCAAGATTAAGAGGAAACGAAGCAAAACCAATCAGCTAAAAATTATGTGGGAGACCTATCCTAAAATCTCTAAAGGTGTGAAAAGCAGAATAAAAGATACTGCATCATCTGAAAAGACAGAGAATGGGATGGAAGCAGCATCTGAGCTGGTCAAAAGTCTTAAGAAATCAGGACACAGAATGTTAAGTTCATACGGAAAGACAGAAATTAGAAGAGCAGCATGACAAAAACACATGCCAAACACGCACAAGTCTGAGGGAAATAGGGTAGTCAGAGCTGACAGAAGAGGGATGAGCTTATAACAAACCTAGCCAAGAGAAAACCATGGCATAAGCCAACTTTACATCAGTGGAAGTGAACAGATAGTGACAGATTTTAGAACTCCACAGTACGAAAAGCCAAGGCAAGAGACCATGGGAGAAGGGAAGGAAAAGGAAGACTTCCCAGAGCACACTCAAGGTTAGCAGAGGATGATGTGAAATAGGAGGACATTATTTTTTTCTCCTCCACTTAAGAGCAACACACTATTTTATGGTGAGGTGATATTAAGAAGGCAAGAAAAGCTACACCTGTGTAGGGAAAGCACAGCTGTTTAAGGAGTAGAAAGAAGAAAAGCACTAGTCAGAATACAGGTAAGAGAAGAAAAAAGCACCAGAATAGGAGTAAATCTAGGAGGACAAGTATGAACACAAACCAAATACAGGATTTGAAACCATAGTAAACAATTTGTATAGATCAGGGTAGGGTATGAGGTAGGAAGGATGTAAGTGAGGAAGATTCAGAATAGAATGTAAAGGCAGCATGAAAAAGTCTTGTCAAGTGGCAAAGTGTCATATCAACATTCAGTGAAGGACGAGCACAACTTCCAGTTCCATTTAGGTGTGGCATCCAAAAGTCAAAATGATGCCAATGGCATGGTACCCTCTCTAAAAGAGTTCAGGATTCTGAAAACTGGGACTTTTGGCAAAATAAACAGATGCTGGCATAGACAGATGTGATATTCTCTGGAACAAAAAAACCCAAACATCCAATACAGCGAATTAAAACCAGAGACACTTTAGGAGAACACACCATCAGTCCCCAGTCCATGCATGAGCAGTCAAACTATGCACTGGTTCTACTCAGCTCTAACATTGGTAGCCCTGCTATCCTAAGTTCTGTTTTCCAGGTGATACTGTTACTTTCTGCTTCTAAAAGGTTATCTTTATTTAAAAAAATAAATAAAATTCTCTTGCATACAGTAAAGAGGAAAGTGGAAGGAATCATTGCACTAAACACAGTAAGAATCTCATCATGTCTATCTCATCACAATAATTGCACACCTTGTGTCTAAACCAAACAATCTGGAAAGGACTACGAGCTTCTCTGGTGTGCAGGGGAGGTGTCAACAGAGGTTGGCATCATCATTTCAGCTCAGGCTCCAGACACCTCACATCCCCATGTCCTGATCTCACCAACAATTCATGTGAATTCATGTCCCTGTGCCCCAGCTCCTGCTGCCCCACAGCAGCCTGGGGGTTCCTCTGGCAGGGAAAGCTGTAAGAATGCCTTGAAATATTGACTCCCATAGAAAAATCTGTCACAGGCTTGAACAAAAATGAACAAAACTGTTGATTCATTAAGTAGATTTGGGATCTGATCTCTACCAAATAATTTAGGTTTCCTTCTGTTCATTCCTTCTGATTTTATGACATCAACACACAGTGTGATTCCAGTTTTTACTCTCTGCAGTCAGTGAAGAAACAAATCTGGGAAGGTTTTGTCTACACAACTGTGAATACAAATATTGTGAAGTGTCCCTTTGCTCCATTTATATTTCAAACTTTATAAAAGGATCTATTGCACCTTTCAGGCATCATTTTCCATGCCCTGCAATTCACTATTAACAAAGACTGTTGAGAAATAACAGACGTGTAGAAGACTTCAAGACACAAAACCCCCAAATCTTTAATGTTTAAAATGGCCCATGACATTTTTTTGAAACCATTTCTGTCAGTAGAGGAAGACTTGCATTTGCTTGAAAAGAAAAATCCATTCTTCTTTTAGAAGCAGGGTTATCTACAGAACATGAACACTATTCACCTCATCAAAGTAACTTGGGGGTCACATAAGTCACTCCTGACCACAACTGCTGGCAGCAAAAAAAAAAAAATCTCTAAACCACTGTGTTGCAATCAGATAAAAGCAACTAAACTGAAAATGACCGAGGCAGCTGTTTGAATAAAAAATTCCATCCATAGTTAGCTGGTCTCATGCTGTTTAACAGTTAAGATAAGCTGCAGTTAAAACACATATTCACTGTATACATTATTTTTAATCACACATGAACATGTTCACACAAAGCCAAGAAAAAACTCAAAGGCTCCATTAACAAAACCTGACATGATATTTTACCCTCCTAGAAGAGGGACAGGTAGCTCATGAAAAGCCTGTGAAGGCACACCACAGTAACAAATGTACAAACAAAAACAGTGGAGTGCTTATCTCCTGGAATTTTAATTTTTCAGCAATTGCAAATGGCTCCGACTTTTGTTTATGCAAGGTTTTGACAAGCTGAAACTAGGAGAAATTGGGAAAGAAGACAATTTATTTCACAGTGAAATCCCTCACACAGCAAGCATTAATTTGCATTTTAGCAGAAATTCATCATCTGACCATATCACAGATATCCCCCACGCACAGTCTCTC
Organism: Pachycephala philippinensis; assembly: GCA_013397055.1. Lineage (NCBI taxonomy): Eukaryota > Metazoa > Chordata > Aves > Passeriformes > Pachycephala > Pachycephala philippinensis. Next base: position 1,068,348 of record VWZT01009623.1, read on the forward strand.
TCTTCTCTTTGCTTTTGGCTGGGTATCTTTAGGTCAAAACTCTGGGGAAAAAAAATTTTTTAAAAACGGAGGCTGTTGCGAGGGTTGTATTAAATGGAAAGAGTGAAGAGAAAGCTGTGGCTGGAATCAGATTTTCCACATGATCCCTGAATATATGGCCTGAATCCCTGAGCAAACCTGATGGCTTTTCACTATGCAACTCTTAAGGACAGTTTGAAAAGGCAAAGACTGAAAACACGGTGCAAGGATTATCAAGGGCTCTCCAAAAATCACAGGCATGTGCTGCACATGCTGACAGCAACACTTACCTGAGAAGGCTGACAGGAAACACAGCTCAAAATTTGATGAAAAGAATAAATTTTGCTCATTTGTCAAAGTTTTCCCTCCTACACTTTCTTATTTGTTTTTTTCAGAAAAACAGTAAGTAGCTCTAAAGTAGTTTTAATGCTTTCTTCACTAAAATAATTCCTATTGCTTTTGGTACAATTCCAGCAAATTCCACAGCTGGGGAAAAAAAATAAAAATCAAAGAGATTGCTTTTGATCCACTATTTATTTAATGAAAGGAAATACCCTTTCATCACAACACAGACATTGTTTTCTGTGAAGCACCGTACCTTATTTGGCATCCAGTCAACTCTTGGGACTTTATCCACAAGTACCAGATTTCACCTCATGGAACTGGCATTCACAAGTGTTACATATCCCACAATTATTTCAATAAATACTAAGTCAACCTCATTAAACAGCAAACACAAGCACATCATCATGAATTACAGTAATGCCAGAACACAAAAAGCCCACCCCCAATGGACACTTCAGAGCATTATTTGCTAGAAGAGACTGATTAAAAAGTATAATGCGTACTTTCAGAATTTTAAAATCAAAATCCGTCACCCTTCTAGAAGAAACATACTTCTGCTGAACTACAAATTATGGAGCTGACTAAAGAAATCAGAGTGAAATTCTCTGCCTCATGCTGTGGAAGAGTTTAATCACCATGTTTCTTCCTAGCTCTGTGTGCTCTGAATTTATGAATTTCAGGTAAGTCAAGCACGCTTTACAGATCCTGGAACAGACTGAAAGGCTTGCCAGGTGTTACCCCTAATATCTGAAACCCGCTGGAGCCCAGGCAGTTGCTGTACCCATCTCAGCAACTTCAAACACAAAAACATCAGAGAGGGCTGAATTCAGGGGACAACAGTCTAAGAATCCTGGAAAATGAGACTTGGACATCTCTGTACCTGACTTTACAACAATCTTCCTGCTAAACTTCTCCCAAAAGGTGAATTCAGCTCTGAACATTTATTCACATTAACAGTCCTGCTGAGATGTTATGAAGTAATAAAGCACTTGTGCTTTTGTGCTATTGTCAAGCACACAAAGGCAATTGTGCAGCACACTCAGAGCAGGACAACTCATTTATTGACTGTATTTTGCCATGGTTACCTGGATTCATGAGCTACAGGAAAGCAAGGATTTATTGTGATGCTGTAGGAAACCCAGCAGGGTAATATGCAATATTGATGAACTAGACTAACAAGAGTATTGTATGAGGACACTGGAAGTTGCTTTGGGAAGACTTGTGGGGGAAAAAACCAAAACCAAACCTGCTAAAGAGTTTTTCAGGGAACTGACCTTTACTATTAATGGAAGCAGGACACACAGCAATGAAAAATGCTGTTCTGGAAGAGCTCTGCAATTTACTAGGATTTTAATTTCTGTCACTTGGAGTACCTTTACCATAACTTTGCCAGAAAAGCCCTTTAAAAATAAACTAGCATTTGCAACCCACTGTGAAAAACAACTTATCTAGGTCTCCTATTTTCAACTATGATGTACATTCCCCCATGTGAGAAAATCACTGTGGAACTTTTTTTGTATTCATTTGATGTTATTGTGTAGATTAAGAGGTAATTGCATATTTCCATCTCTCAGTTCTCAGCTACGTTATATAGTTTCATTCTACAAGTTACTTAGACTGTTACTCACGTTTTTTTTCATACAAGAGCAGCAAGCAATTCAAGTTCAGCAGTACAAACATCCTGCAGGTGAGATTCATATTATTGGCACTATTAGTAAAAGGTGACACATTACTCTGTGCAGTGTCACGGGCAAATATTTTTTATTTGAGTGAGTCAATCAAGAGCTCTGCACAAACCAAGTGATCTCCACCTGAAGAAGGGGCACATCACCTTCACCTACCAGACAGCTTTGAGAGAAGATTTTGCCAAAAGTATGGTTTGAAGCCACTGGTAGAAGGTGTGGGGACACAGAAAGTTCCAGTTAAAGGTCACACAAGGTTTCCAGGTGCAGAACTTCACCTCCACAGCTGCAGAACTTCCACACTTCAGCAGCCAGGTGAGGCTGAACAGAGCTGCCTGCCCCACTCTGTGCAGACACACACACGGAGTCCTAAAAAATTAGTTATTTCAGAGTAGGAGAATAGGAAGACAGTGAAAGTTGAGAAAAATCATTAAGCCACACAGATTCAGACCCTGTGTCACACCGTTCTTTTGGAAAGTTGCAAGGACTGTTTGGGAAACTGCCCAGCATGCTCAGGAAGTGTGGCTGGACACATCAAACCCAGCCTGGGCTGCTCCTACAGAGGCCTGGCAAAAGGCTGGCATGGAAATACAAACACCAGGACACCACTGCAGCAGTCAAGTGCAGTTATTTACAGTAAAGAGGGAAGTGTCACTGCTTTAAGAACTTACTTCCATTCTCCTAATAGCTGCTGGCTCACTGATCACAGCTTGTGCAACAGCTTGCTCTTCAGCTTATAGCCAGAATGCAATTCAACTAGGGGTAATGTAAGATTTCATATGAAAGGCTTCAGCAATGACAATATGGGCAAAGTTTCTGCCTCCCATTTATTTCCATCCTCACTGCTGACAGAGAGGTTAGAGCTTCCCCAGGGACTCTGGACAGCAGGTCAAGGTCTGCTGGGTAAGCAGGAGCACGCATTTGCCTAGAAACTGCATAAAAGATCAGAAATAAAAATAAAAATATCTAGTGAGCCTCTTCATCGTACAGATTCCGTTCAAGGACCCTGGCCCTTCAAAGACCCTCAGCCTTTTGGAGGAAACAGAGCTGCTCTCAGCCTTTCAGAGCACCAGGACAGTACCAGTGCTACCATGGTCAGTTTATGCTGAACTCCAGCCCTTCCAGCATCTGGTTGACCATTTGTTCCTCCTGACCCCTGGAAGCTCCACAGACAGGTTTTCTTTCTGTTATTATTGTTATTGCCTCCATCCTAACAGGCCTTCCAAATTTGTGCCTTCCGTGCAAAAGACAAATATTTAAACAGTAAAATTTAGAGACAAAATGGAACCATCATGGTTGTTACATTCTCCTTAAACACATATTTGCTCCCCAATTTCTTATCATTTAGATGGTGAAAAGGCTGAAGACAAGGACCAGGTCCTTACCTCATGCAGATTGCAGCATAAAGGGGCTCTGATTATAACTGTGGATTCTGTACTACTGTTAAAAATCAATTTACAATTATACTTTACTACACAGGAATTTCTCATCTCAGGCTCCTCAGCAACTGACACTGAAGGCTGTTATCCTCCAGCCTGTCTTTCCTTTCTTGACTGTTTTCTCACTATAAGCACACCATCCTTTCCTCCCAAAAGCATCCTATGACCATCCTGCACTGACATTTAGTATTTCATTATTACTGTCCAGTGAGTGGCATGTATGCAAAAGATAACCAAGACAACAAATAATTATTGGGTTTGGCGGGCTGAATGCCTCCTGTGAAGAAAACAGCAATTTATCTCCTTGCAAGAGACAAAGGGAAAGACTGAAGGAGCTCTAAGACATCTTGCATTAAACCATTACATTCCCTCCCTACAGTGTAATTGCTTATTTAAACACATTAAGAGAACTAAGAGTTTCTGTGCAGTAAACAGAGACAGTGCCCCACGCCCCCTCCCTTTTCACTTAGCTTTAAAATCAACTGAAATAATGCAAAAAGTAATTGGAGTGATAAGTCAGAGCTATGTTTTATTTCTTTTTCAAATTAAACAGTTTCAGCTTTAACTGGTGACAGAAACTGAATTGGATTTTTCAATTTCTTAGATTGTCATCAATTGCTTTTTCACTGTTTTACTCTTTCTGAGCTTCCTTCATTTTGCCTGGACATGATTGAAAATTAACTGGAACACAAAATGGAAATGTTCCTCCTCTCTATTAGGAACATTTGCCAGTGTTAGCTGGAAGTCTGCATTCCCTCTCTGCCTGTCATCCCCTCATACTGAAAGAGGAGACAAAAATGCTTTCATTTCCATTTCAGGCAGGAACACAGCCCTTCTTCTCTGCGGCTGCAAATCCCTCATCTCCCCTCACCCTGCTGCACAGCAGAGATGGAGAAACCCATTCCCAAATCCTAGTGGCTTGTGGAACCGACAGAGGGAGAGCATTTGGGAGTTAAGTTGATTTTTTTACAAACCCGTGTCAGAAATACCACCAGAAAACCACGTAACTGACTAATACCAGTCAGGGTCTCCCCTCTTCTTCCCAGGCTGGAGCCCCAAACCCAAGGAGACCACACAGAGACAGTGGGATTGAGCTGGATGGAAGTGTATCTCTGACCCCGAGTATTCCTGAAATTCTGCCTGCACTGCCCAGCTCAAACTTATGGAATAAGTGGTTGGAAACACCTGGGCTGCTCCAAACCAAGGTAAGAGCAGGAAGCACCTTGGGGCAGGCAGCCACTCCCACAGAGAGCACAGCAGCACCCCTGCCCTTCCAGCCCTCCCCATCTCACAGCAGTGTCTCAGAGAGCCCCAGTGAGCCTGCAGCTCACACTCAGTAATTCCTGCTCCTCAGCATCCTTCATGCCTACAGCATCACGTGCTTCTGAGTTCTGGCTCGTCAGCCACTCGGGGACTGCTCAGAGGCCACATGTGGCTCCAGAGAGGAGCCACTTTCCCTAAACAAGAAGGCTAAGATTAGCTTCCTGCACCCCAAATGCCTGCCTCTCAGATTGAATAGCATCCTCTGAGATGTGGCAGTGGAAAAAGAGGCCAAGTTGCTATTTAAGCTCCCAAACCTCTTCTAGGAACTGTGCTGAAAACAGTACCTTCCCATTGAAGAAAGAGAGGTTTTACATTGAGAGTTCATTGAAATTGTGTGCAATGCTGGAGAGCAACGGAAGGAAGAAGGCAGAGGAGTGAGAGGATGGGCAAATTGTTGCTGAATACATAAACACTGCCAAGCGTTAACCAAGTGTGTTTCTCCCTGTATCAAGTTCATGGCATACAGAACAACACAGTGTGAAAGTTTTCACACTAAGTGCTCTTCATTGCGAACAGAAAGCAGCAGATTCTTCTACTAGTGAGCAGGGCCTTCTTTGAAGCCTTTGCATCTGACAAATTATCAGTCAGAACAAAATTACTCTTTCCGTCCTCTCCCATATTTCCACACTTACACATCTCCAGAGAAAGCCAGTAATTTCCAAAGTGTTTCCAGTGTTAATATAACCGATTCTTTTAAATAAGAAAATACATATGTATTAGTCACATAAAAAAACCTTCAAAACTATACATAAAATCTGCAAAGTCTACAGCAACCCCTGCTTATTAGCACATCTGTGCCAGTTTAAGTGGATGCCATTGATTTAGCTCATCAGATAAACATGTTTTCCATCAGCTATGTTTCTCCCATACTTCCAGTATAAAACTCAATGACAGATGCAGTCTTAAAAAGGACAAAACAAGCACTGATGACTTGTCATCAGTGATTTCATGCAGAAGCTTCCAGTCCTAAGTCCCTATTTGCATAAATTCGAACTCATGAATAAAGGAGTTCTAAGAGCAACTCCCTCAATAATCAGTTTTTCCACCACTGCCATTTTTCAGCAGCAAAACAGACCCATCTCACCATGGTCCTGAGGAAAATGTGCTCATTGTCTCATACATCTGAAGAGGTAAGCACAGATTATCCTGAAGTTGGTTTAAATATGTTATTTTTCCCCTTGAAAATTCCATTGAAAGAGAAAATGCGAAGGGAAGGAGTGCGCTGAACAAATTGAGGAGTTTCACATTTTTCATTTAACTTTTCTTCCCCTCTGAGAAGATCCTCCTCTAGCATGTCCAGATTGATTTTTGAGATGCCAGTGAGCGGAGCTAACTAACAACCAAGCTTAATCCCATCAGTGCCACTGTCTTACAAATGGTGGAACCCACAACACAAGACAGAGGCAAAACCAGGCAGTATGAACTCAAGTATTAATCTGCCATAGCAGGGATACAGCAAGGTACCTAAATACACCCTGAGCACATGCAGCAGCTTTTTTTGGCTGCTAATCCTGAGATGGTGTCACTTTTTGATAGCTCATGCTATGAAACACATCAGTGCTTGAAGAGTCTCTCTGGCTACCTCACTGTGTGTTGCTGCAGTTAGATAACAGCCAGAAATCCCTCTGACCAGCTTTCTTTCCACGCTGTTACCCTTTCAGTTCCCCAGCTCAGCCTGTTTATTGCAGACTTCACTGGGTCAAAACGGTGACATCGAAATTATAAGGGGTTTGCTGCTGTTAAAATTGTTTTCTTGCTAGACTACAAATACACAATCAACTACTTTCAGAGTACACTCCTGCAACCCTATTAAAGACTAAACACTTTGGAAAAATGTTTTACAATTTACCAGTTTACCTTGAGGTCAGTAAACTGCATTGAAAACTTGGGATGAAAGTCTCCAACACAGGAAAGAACTTCACTACAAGCTCTGAAATACATCACCTACAATATTCTGTACTACTTTTGAAGCTGCCAGTCATGGACCATCTCTGCTGGTTGGTTATATTGTGTATGAAAGTGGTTCTGAAGTTACAGCGCAAGACTGCAAATTGATCCTTCTTGGGTTCATTCCCAGCTTCATTTGTGATTTGCAGTGAAACAAGGAGTACTACAGCAACTCTAAACTACCCAAGTCTTTGAGGACAGAGACCAAGCAAGGTAGTCGAAATTGTGGAGCACTGGGAATTGCAGAAAAAGCCTGATTTTAGCTCTCCTGGCTATTTGTTACTGTGAAAGTCTCAGTCAGGCAATGCAGGTTAAGTCAAACACATTGAAACATGCCCCCTCCTGCAGCAGCACAGGGACATTTACCAATGGCCCCTTCACAACACTGTGGTCACCAACCAGTAAATGCCATGATGTGTACTGCTCAGTAAGGCAGCAAGCAGCATCCTGCATTTCACATTAAGGCAGATAGGATGAAAATTTGTTAATCGTTTATGAACCCTGGTTTGTGTTGCCCACAGCTTTGCCTCTCTGTTTTGATCGCAAACTGGACTGTTTTTATTGCTACCACATCATCTCTAAGCTTCCTCTTGCTGATCAGAGCCCTCCTGTCACTCCTGTATTCCCCTGATTCTCAAACCCTGTCCTTGCCCTGCTACTTTAGGTTTGCTGTGTTCTGTTCCGTTGTCATTTTTCCTTCCTCTGTTCTCCTAGGAGATCTGCCGTATTTCCATTTCTGTGCCCTGTCACCTCTATCTGACAGTCCAATCTTGCAAGCACAGATTTGTGCTAGGAGACTCAAGATGGCAAGCTAGCTTGTTCAAATCTGTGATATTTAAGCTCTTACTCAACAAATAAAACCAAGCAACTTCTTTTTCACTTTGGTGTTAGCTGCTTTTGCTATCATTATTGCATTTGGCAACTAAAATAAAATGTTCCGTCTTTGGTGAATTTCCTAAAAAATAAAATTAAGAAAGTAGTGCCATGGAAGCACTCGGAAGGCCGGATTTTGATAATATTAATTCAGTAATACTAAATATGCTTATTTCCACAAAGGCAATAACGCCATATATACCATGTCATCAGAAATAATTTATGCAACTATTTATCCAACATACAGCAACTTTATTTGAAAAGGCTGTTTCAGCCTGATTACAGATGCATTTGAAATTTGACGAGTAATTCAGCTGGAAAAAGAATCATCATGCTATACTGACGTGCTCTTCTTGCCTTGTCTGCCTTTGGCCTTACAGCTCCACATCCTACTTGTGAGGATCTGAGAAAGACAAGTACTCAGTCTCCTCTCCATGAAGGGATGTGAACCCCACATCTCCCAATCTCCAGCCAAAAGCTTCAAATCTCTGTCCCAAATCAGCAGACTGTGGATTAAGTACAGAATTCCAACGCTGTCTTGAGGTGGGTTCCTTTTGAGATCTGTTGTGAGGATTATTCCATTTTGTGAAAAACATTTCAGCATGGTGGGGGGAAGGATGGGGGAGATGTCATTTGACTTAGGGAACCCAGAATAGAATGGAGAACCCCTATCACATTATGTGGAAGGAATTATCATGTGCTCATCCCAATAAGTAACCAAACATTGATGAATATGTGCTCAGATTCTTTTCTGTCCTGTACGTGTTTCTGCGGTCATCTCTTCCAGAGAAGCAAATGTTCCTCAGCAGATTTCTGACACCCCAGTCACACCCTGCACTGGCATCTCTGGAGGCAGACTAATCAGCTCTGCTTCCTGCCTGCGGCACATTAGGTCATCGTTCCCTGCTCTCAGCCACGCCAGGCACCTCACACAGGCAGCGAGGAGGGCAAAGCTGCTCTTCTCCAGTCAACCTATATTAAGGGGCTTACACTGCAAAGCAAAGGAAGTGCTGAAAGAGGATACAAATAGATTAATATTACAGCTCGTAAGCAGTCCTAGGAAATTAAAAACAGCCTGCCTCAACAACACGGAGACTGATGTGCTACAGGCATCCTCCCCAGCTCTCACCATAGTAACCAGGATAGCCAAACTGCCTGTGGCTGTGAGCTAGGGCATTTATATCTGAGAACATTTTCCTCCATTTTTGTAACACAATTTTGCAATTGGGTGAAAGACTTCAAACAGCTGAAAAGTAATAACCAAAACATAAAGGAAATATCCTTTATTAAATATATATATATACAGAGCAAAGGGAGAGAGAAAGCTAAGAGTTCTGTAACATGGTTTGTTCTTACAGTAAATCCTTCTCACTATAGACTTATCGTAATAAACAAGATATTACTCTGAACATTATAGATCTTGCATTCCATCACACATCACAGATATTTCTGTATTTGTGTGCAATGAGATAATTTATTTTGGTAGCTATTCATTCTAGCAAAACCACTTGGCTATATTTAGGTATTATACTGAAATACTATTTCCCCAAAGTTCTTGTACTTGAAATGTACATAAATAATCAACAGCCAGTAGCCAAAATAAACAAACAGATAAATTACAATGAATACACAAGTAATTTTTTTTTTTAATTCTTCTTTTCAAGCTTTATGGTAAGTTTTCTAAATAGAGCAAGTTGAGGAGGTAAGAATGGCAACTGCTGTGTTTATGCTCTGTGTTGAACATGCTCCTTTCAGTTCGCTCTGGAAAGTCAGGCTTCAATCACACCCTCCAGCTTGCATCTTTCCGGCAGCTCACACGGATTATTTTGCTGATACCACCATGTCAAAGGGACCAGGCTTCCATCTGTACGTTCCCCTAATATACTTTGAATTCCTAAAAAAACCCCTGCTCTATTTTTCATTTACAGGTCTTTGGCTGTACTAAAGTTAGCCAGCGTGAGGACACACATGAGAAGCTGCACAACGATCCCCTGCTACAAAGCACAGAAAAGATCACTCAGGATCAGACTCTTGGTGTCGTGTCAGAGGATGGAAACAAACCCCAGGGACCCACCATCAGACCTCCTGGCTGTTCCAGGAGATGAGAACATTGGCAGGCTACAAATCCCATGCTGAGGCCCCAGAGCAGTGCCCAGCCCCTCCGGCCACACCTGGCCCCCGGCGCTGTGGCCCTGCACAGGTCTGCACATTTCCATGGGGGATTACTCAGGTCCAGCTAACACATTCCACAGTTAGAGAGACACTTTTCATACACCTGGAGTTTGATTCCTCCATTTCAACTGAAATAGAATGTACCTTTCTTGCTTTTCCGTGAGCGTGCAGACCTCATTTCTCACAATGTAATTCATCACAAAAAAGGCTGCCAGCACTGCCATTTTGTGCTGTCTGCCACACAAGATTTTGCTGAGATAGCCATTAGTGCTAATGCTTATCCTGGCAATGGATCATGCTACTGAATAGATTTGCTTGCTGTAATTATTTGAATTACTTAAAATTAGTGAAGTGCCAATCATTTGTTCGGCAGGGAGGAGATGCACGCATTTTCTAGCAAAAATCAACTCAAAGTTGTCATAGTCGACCAAAATGGATTCCTGTCCTTAAATTCCTTAGGGTTACGAAATGTTTTAAATTAAAAGCAACTTGGGCCTTAGTTAAGTAGTCGTTTAAGAAAAGTTACGAAGAACTCTTATGAGACAGAATGAATACACAGGAATTCTAAACACGGACGTGCACATGACTCACATAATTCCCCAAAACAACTGTAACTCACTTAGCACTATTCAGGTCTTCAACAAACCATTGGGATATACTGAAACTATAACACCTGGAAAGAGCAACTGAGTGGTGCACTTTGGTTACCACCTCTGACTGCAGCCTGCAGTGCCTCAGATGCACACCCCTGGCCCCGGGAGGCAACGGAAGCGCTGGAGGTCAGTCAAAAACGTAAATCCTCACCGGATGAGCTACCAGCTGAGTTTGAACTCACTGTTGTTATGCACCCTCATATCATGTTTACAAGTCATAAAAGGTCCTGGCTGTAAGCAAGCTACTATTTTCTGGGGGTTTAGAGAACCAAAAAGCTGCAGGGGAAACCTCCCCCAGATTTCTCAGCACACAGTGAGCGGCTGTTCTCTATTCACGGCTGAATTTTCGCTTTTTGCTTTAACGGACAGTTCAGATATGAAGGTACATAAACACTGCAGCAAAATAGTTGTAAAGAGTTTTACTGCCCCTATTAATTTCCAATGAACACAACTATAACAAGGAAATGAAAGTATAATTACAGCGATTGTTGAAACATCCCCCCTCGCCATTTTCATTTCCAGACATTTTTACTTTACGAACAACTACGGCTTGCCTTGAAATGCTGTACCCGCTCAGGACCTCGCCTCTGCTTTTATGAGTACTTGTTTCCTGACAGCCCCACCACCAGGGCAGCAACCACCAGCATTGAGGTGCCAACCCTTGTGTGCCTGGTAGATTTGTAACTGTTTATACCCATTCCGAACGAGTACAAAGGAAATGAATGGCAAATTTGGGTTTGGAAGCAGCATGTATCCGCTTTTCACTGCAATAAATATAGATGACAGAGAGACAACGATGTGTCGGGTATAGATGATAACCCACTTTCAAGGCAGATGCCCCAAATCTCCTCTTTTCCCTTCCCTTCTGTTCCCTCCCCAAATCACTGACAACATTCTTCTCAACATTTGCTTTTTTCAAAGACAGACTTGTAACAGCTTCTGCTCAATTCAAGTGAAATTTGAAGGTCCCATAAAACCTCAAACCCCCAAAACCCACAAAAGCCTCAAATACTAACACTGAAGCTGGAAAACACAAAATGCTGTACCTTAGGTTACACGTCATACCTATTACCCAAAGCATATTTTATTTTTGCCTCAGTGGCACAAATATAAAATTATAGGCAATAATAATAATTTAAACCCATTCTGTAAACTGTGGATGTTACACTCATTTCCCTGCTGTAGTGGTAGTCACATTTCTGCAATGGTGCCTACTCCATCCAATCCTTGTTCTGAGGTTTTTGAGGTGGTCATCTGTTTCATTTTGACCTTTTTTTTCCCAGAAAGCAAAACAAGGACAGATTGCCCATGCCTCCTGCTGAATCACAGAATAATAGCTCAGGATGTCTTTTATTCTTGATGGTGTAATATTCTAGATATGTGTTCCTGGTTAGGAATAAAGACTCATTTTTCCTTTGAATTATTTGATTAAGAACTAAGAATGATGTGTTTATTTGCATCATACTACCATTATATGGAAACCTGACCTTAGAAGTAATGTATTAATAATATTGCGTGAATAAGATGACATTTCTTTTTTAGACCACTTCAATTTCTGCATTAGTAACGAAATCCAAGCAGTGTACAATATGAATCAAGAAATGATTAATTCTGCCATGAATTAATATGCATTAACTTAATGAAAAAATCTAAAGGTTATTTTAAAATCCCACCAGGGTGTTCATGTTCCAAGGATAAAATTAATCAGACTACATAAAATTTCAAGACAATCTCAATCCTATAACAATTGTCTTCATCTCTTCGTGGCTTCAGTTCAGACACAAGGGTTGAGTGCCTACACTTCACAAGGCTGTTCTGCACACTGGCTGTAAGGAAACAGGAATTCTGACCAGGAAGAAATCAAGATTTCTCTATATGATCCCTTTAAGGGGGTCTCCACAAGGCCCAAGTTGCCCTGCAGAGTCCATTCTGCTCCACTATCAGCACCTCACCACTACCTCAGCCTCAAAAGCAACAGGAATTCTCCTCAAATATTCTGACCCAGCATCACTTTTATACTTTGACAGCTGTAACTAACCCAGCCCAAGGTGGCATCACTTTAAATATCGGGGTAAAGACCACAGTGCAATAAAAGGTACAAGTTGCACTCTGCTGAACACTGACAGCCCTCATCAACCCCAGTACAAACCACACACTCATGTGCAATTGTCACTAATGCAGCATCAGGAAGTTATTTACTCAGGAAACATGCGAAAATAATACAAAAAGCCTCTCACTTCTGAACAGTCCTAAATGAAGTGGCCACTTACATTCCTGGCCCCTAATTAACCCACAGAACCAATTAGTTTTTTCTTTGCAGTTTCATTTCATTACACATTCAGCACCACGATTATCAAGAGGGAGCAGTTCAGATATGCAATACCTGGGGTACATTTTTTAAAATACACTTTGCATGCTAAATATCAAGGTCTTTCAGGCACTATTCCTTTCTGCTGAAATGCACACCCCAGTGATGAGATGAACAGTAAAACACTTATAAGACCACATGTAATAGTGGTGGACTATCTAAAAAAAAAAAAAAATTAAAATTTCTGAAGAGAAGAATCAAGCCAACACTATGACTGATTATTCCAGTCTCTATCCTGTGCATGAGCAGCTCTTAACTGCAACAGAGACCTAGATTCAGTTCAGGAGAGTATGACTGCTACAAACCAAGTAAGGGAAGAGCTACTCCTGGGATGGAAGCTGCTGTGAGAAGAGGATTTGTCAGAACATTCCATCATTCTCTTCCCAATCGACTGAGCACAGATATTGCTTAGCTCCAGATGGACATATCACACATTTTCAGAAATAAAGACATAAAGTGAAAATATGTTCCAAATAACAACTTTCTCTCCCCTTCCCCCCTGCTCTAATTATAAACCTGTTCCTAGTTTTGTGGGATTTATCTCGGCATGCACCCTGCAGTATGCCTATCATTATGAATGGCAAAGAATTGCATAATGGCATTGTTAATAGTCATTCACAGAAGTGTGCTGTAATGCATTTAAAAAAACCTCACAGGCTAAGTCGGGCCAAACAAGTAGCCTGATTTTAAAACTGCTGAACAGACAAGCAACTCCCACTCTTCAGTGAAGCTGCTGAGTGCTCAGCACTTGAGAACTGGAGCGCTCTGTAATCTCTGCTCCTAGTTTGCCTTCTGAAAATTTTACCTTTCCACAAAAATCTATTCAGTATTAATCCTTGCCACAGGAGTAAGATAAAGAGAGTCAGGACTACTCTGGTTTTGTGCTAATTCTGGAGCTTTGATGGGAATGCGCTGGCAGGCTAAGGGGCAAAGATCAGGGTGCTCACTTTCAACAACCTGTGTGCAGTCCTGGATTTTGCCAATGTTTTCTACATTGCATTCAGGTAACCTTCAGAAAAATTATTGTACTTGTTTCTCTTGACTTCTCAACTGCCATCCCTTTAGAGTTCCAAAACTTAAACAGTAGTTAATAGTCTTTTTTGATTTTGCATTACAATCCAGCCCTGCATAGTTTAACATTTTGTTTCCTATTTTAGAACAAGCCCTGTCCCTCACAGCTGTGGAATAGCTTCAAGCACAAGTAACAAACATCAGAAGACAAAACAGTAACTGCATTTGACAAAGCCCTCGAACTATATTTTACAATCTCACAGGCAAAGTGTTATTGTGTATTTGTTGTGTGGATTTGAAATTATGGAGATTATATTCTGGATAACAGGAAAACGCACAAATTCAAGTACTGTGGGATCTTCCCCCTCGTATTTCCAGCACTCATCATTAGACTGACTGTACAAACACTCCAAAATATTTTTTGTGCCTATATAAATCCTTTTCATTTCCAAGCTTATAAGGACTTCTGAAAAATGAACAAACAGAAAGGATGACATGTTCACGCTTAGTTCCTGTTTCACAGAGGAGCATAAGCTCCTGTTTTTATGAACTTTGCCCAATAAAAATCAGTATTCTTGTCAAGATTGGGAAAAAAAGCAAAAAATAGCATATCAACCCAAAATAAAGCTCAAATGATTACCAAAGTGATGCTGACATTAGTAACTCAACATACTCCTGCTGTTTGCTGAAACGTGCTGTCCTTTCAGGGTGCCCTACACAGACTTGAACAAGATGAGAAAAGAACACTATTTCAGGACCACTAAGATTGGGATCAATGGTCACCTTGTCATTTTGATTTCTCAGTGTGCTCACAGTAAACTTAAAAGGTGAGAAAAAGACCTAGGATGTGATACATAAATTTATTCCTAAACTTGCTGTAAGCAATCTTACTATTACTGTGAATATTTTTAATACATATTTTAAATCTCTGACAATATGCAGCAAACTGATCTAGCATTATTTGAAATCTATTGGTGTCTAATATAGGAATGAGAAAAAAAAAATCTGTAAAAGATATGCTGACCATTCTTTAGCCACATCCTTTGCAAGCAGATTTCCCCTTCTATTTTGGAGTATACTACAAAAGAAATAATAGAACTTAAAGTATGTGCAAGACCTAAAGAACAGAAAGCATTAACAAAAGAAGTGAGGTGAGCACTACGAGAACAGATGGCTCTTGTCCATCTGCCCCATCCCACCACCAAACTGTTCTCGGTCATTTTAATAAATGATGACCTTAAAAGACCCAAGGACTAGGGGAGCTGGCTAGTGCCTGTTCCTCCTTTTCCACAGTGCCCTCAGCAGCAGCTGGAGTCACAGCCAGCAGCTTCACAGGTCAGGAAAGCACTGCTCTTCCTGCACTGCATGACCTGCCAAAAAACAGAGCAGCAGATCTCTTTTTAAAGGCAGCCAGCTTGCCTGCCTCATACTCAAACTTTTCTAGACTGCTAACCTCCTTTTCCCCACTGCTGCTGACGTTTGCTGGTACGCGCTGGAAGCAATCTACCAGCATCAAGGAGATGGGTCCCTTCCATTAAACGTAATTTCCAGAAAATGAGCCATGCTCAGCCCTGGTTTACAATCAGGTGTAAATACCAGGCTCTGCAATCCAATGATAAAAACACCCACTCCAGAAATTAGGCAGAATCTGCACTGCCTTCTTCTCACTCAGAGCTTCCAGCACAGGGAACAGTTGGATGCTGCAGCCCACGGGAGCTCTCTTCCTGTCAAGGTCATCACAAAGGGCCGCCGACTGCCCCTCCAAACTGGCCCTGCCTGCTTTGCATTTAATTTGACATTAGGGTCAGTCCTGCCACAGTGGAGCTTCCTTACAACTACATATGTATGTGCAGAGAAGTGAAAAACAAAGTGATGGGCATCTTAATTTTGTTTTCAAGATCTTACTGCAGCCAACACCTAAAAGCAGAATTGTGAGTGAATACAGAAGTCAAAGGCTGGCTGTACAGCTCATA
This sequence comes from Pachycephala philippinensis, assembly GCA_013397055.1. Taxonomy (NCBI): domain Eukaryota; kingdom Metazoa; phylum Chordata; class Aves; order Passeriformes; genus Pachycephala; species Pachycephala philippinensis. The sequence continues at coordinate 1,084,152 of VWZT01009623.1, forward strand.
GGGAAATACTTCATTGTAAAGACATCTTTTCATTTAACACGGCTATAGATTTTCACAAATGAAAAGCCTGAGACATGACAAGGAGTAGGAAGGACACCATTCTCTGCTAAATACGTGTGTGTGTGTGTGTAATACAAAGGGAAGGAGAGGGCATGGAGAGAGAAAGGAAATCCCTGTATTAGGAAGTCAAGCCGTGGCTATAACAAAGATGCCTGGAAAGGGTAAATAGAATATTTGTTGTTGTGGACACCTACTTTACATCCAAGTAAACAGGGAAAACAGGGAACAGAAGCACGCAGTTGAACTCATTACGTAACAGACATCGCATCAAGAATAAGTACAGAGGTTTGGTGCAGCGAGAGAAAAAAATTAAGGTGGAAGCAAATAACTTTTCAGTTTCGTTGCGTTTGGGTTTGTTTGGGTTCTCTGGTTTCTGTTTGAAAGGCAACGCTAGGGGGCAATGCAGAAGGAACCCGCACCCTGCATAGTGCCCGGCGGGGGCTGCTCAATGTCTGCACGCAGCACCCGCGGGCTCCTGCTCCTGGGGCTTGGGAACTTTGCAAAGACAATTTCAAATCTCTCTCGTGAAAGATCATTTTTCGTGTTTCCAGATAGTTCGCTTGATTTTTATTTTTTACAATGCTAAGTTGCCAAGTTAATGTGGTAATGTTAGCAGGCTCGGCACAAATCTGGGCACACCACCGCTTATGTGGCTGCTCAAACTGGTACATCTGAGGGCTGCATGGAAAAAAGATTGCAATTCTTGAGTTTAACTATACCCCTAAATTCAATAAAAGAAGTTATGTTCCTGTTTAAGACTATGAAAAGTCAGCCTTGGATTTTCTCTTCGATTTCTCTTTGATAGCATCATAAATTAGAATGTTTCAGGCCACTATTCCACTTTCAAAGGTTCAGCTTTCAGACAAATCACCTACAGCCCTGACTGCAAATACAATACTTCATTATTCCATACAGCTTCATCAATACCTGCAGATGAACAGACATCCTCTTTGGTTTTATTTTAATTGCCAGCAGTTGATCTTCAAATATTTTCATTTATTGAGCTACTTAGTTGCTAAATTTAGTGCATTAGTCAGTATGAGGCTCCGTAACAAAATCTTTGCATCTTTTTAAAACTCCTCATAAATTTCACATTTTTAGAATATTTGTCTCATACTGTATATTAAAAAAAAAAAAAAAAAAAAGAGGTGGCTGCTGAAATCTGCTTTAAGTGCAAAACTGTGAAAACCATATAAACCATATTTAACACAAGTTTGCCATAGCTGCTTAGGAAACTTTTCTCTCAAATAGTTTGCAATGACAACATTATAATGACAACATTACCACAGTAAGCACCACCCTTGAAATAGCTTTTATTTTCATGTTAAAATATCAGTAAAATAAGCAGGCTTGAATCACCCAACTCAAGCTATATTTTGATTGAGATCCCTCTCTTCCTTGCTATGCACATTACCTGCCTGGTTTTGTTACTTAAAACTATCATTACACTTGTGCTCACAAGACTTGTTTCTTTCAAAAATGGTCAATAATATCATTTTATGCTCCATGGATGCATTCTAAAATAACATCCAGCTTCAGTTTCAGCTGGGACTGAATGATGAATGATAGAATGACTCTGCTGGCTACAAAGGCAAAGCTATTTACTCATTTTACCTGCCTAAGAAATACTTTTTCCTATTTTTGCCTTCCAAAAGTATTTCAACTGATGCTCCTAATGACAGAAAATTGTTTCTCACCAAATGGCAAGGAATGCCAGGACATTGCATGTAACTGGTGTGGAAGGGGCTCTAACAAGAAGAGACACAGTCCAGGACAGGTAATAATGAAAGAGGTTAATTGCCTCCATTGTCACTTGTACTCATCAGTTCATTTATTCTTTTGAAGGAGCTGTACAAGATTTATGCAATGAACACACATAAAGAGCAAGAAATGCTCTAAATGAAACCTGTTTGAAAACTGAATTTAGACAAGAAAAGTGATGTGAGAAACCACTCTGTACCAAACAGGCTTAAATTTGTGGTGCCTGCATGACTGAAATAACTAAATCTACCATGGTTTAGGGTGGATGGACATCTCCGTATCTAGACTTTTCTATAATAAAAGGACTATTAAATAAAACCCCCCTCTGGGATGTGTCCTTCAGAGTCAATAGAATGTGAGTGGAACCAGCTGCCAGAGTTACACAGACCATCTTTGATAATAAATTTTCAGCTGGAAAACCATTCCAAGTGACATCACTCCATTTGCTGAGGCTTTCCCCTGTGATAATTCCACGCTGGCATTCTACTGCAAATATTAATTACTAATTAGTAGTGATACTGCCTCCCAAGCAAGCACACACAACAGTAATTAAGTAAATGAAATTACAGGTCTGTTTAGGGGAGCAGGGAAAAGGGGAAGAGCCCTCTGCATCATTTGCACAGCATTAGCCCCATCTGAGGACAGTACCCGTGCATCCCAAGCACTCTGCCTGAGGGCTCTGCGTTCTGCATTCTCATCCCTGAGGTTTTGCCTGAAGAGGGCCATCTCCAGCAGGACGAATTTCATCCTCACCACGTACAGCACCTCCTGTTTCAGAGTGCTTCAGCAAGCACCATTCATTCTCACAGGCTGCAAGACCAGTATATCCATACCTCTTAGGAGGCAAACAAGCCCAGGCACCGCCCCAGCCAAAGGAAAACACTGGAAATGAGCGAAGAGGGCGAGTGTCCTCTCCCCACTGCTGCCCAAGGAAATGCCACCATGGATGGACCCTCTGCTTCCACTTCTTCCACCGCCTCCCTCACTTCCCAGATTCTCCCATTCACTCCCCCGATACAAATTCCAAGATAATTAAAAACTCCCAGCACACTAGAATCACTCAGATTAAAAGGGTCTTATCAACATGTTCAAGAGCTTTTCAGAAAGATTCTTAACTTTCTCATTTAGAAACCGACTGACAGAAATTAGTGATGGGACCTTGTTTAAAAGCAGCAACCACTCCCTGGCTAAGAGGATGTCCTTAAAAACACCATCTGGGACACCACACAAATACCAGGTAGTAGAGCCAAACTGTACTGCTGCTGTTCTTTTTACCTTCTGGGTTTCATATTATTTCTTTAAGACCAAAATAGATAAAATTGTTCACTACAGATTGTTCCACGAATGACACACCCAAAACCAGAGGAAGAACACAGCTTGTAGTGATCTGTTTGACACGAATATAAACTTACACCAAACTAGAAGGCCACACACCCCAGCAACACATAATGGCTATATAGCCATAACTACCAAGAAAGTATTATTCCCATCAAACAGCAGTTTTAAACTAAGCCATGAAACAGATTTACTGGTGATATGAAGCACCACATTTCTTCATCTTCTTCCCCTTCTCAATGCAAGATGCTTTAAAAAAATAATTCAGACAAATCAATCCTTGTTTACATTCACATATTGCTAATGCATATCGAGAATTCTCAGCATACACAATCTCTTGTGAGCACAAACCTGAAATAAGTCTCTGATGGTAACACTTTAAGTGTCTTAAATATACTTAGCTATGCATTTAATTTAGGCATAGTAAGACATGGGGTGTATTACATTACAAAGAAATGCTTAAGAAAATATCCATGTGTAGTTTTACCCCACCTAGCCAATCAATTCCTCACCTTCCATGCTAAGGGAAAAATGCCAAGTTTGCCCCGTGCTGTTTTGGGAATGAAAAGATTGGAAAGTTCATGCCTGTTGCCATTTATCCAGCAAATACTTTCAACTGACTGAGCCAGCACCTGGCAGTCAATGGAATGCAACAACCTGCACCTCCATTAGCAAGTTAGAAAATAACTGGGAGACAATGTGGCAATTATTATTGCATCTGTAAAAATATGTTAGTATTACTCATACTTCAAATTTTAAGTCTGAGTTCTTTAGAAGAGTGATCAATGAGAATTCATTATATTAGTGGCTTGATCAGATACCAAAAAGCTTCATCAAGGACCTAACGCCAATTTAATAAAATGTTTTTATACAGCATTAAGATTTAAATTCTGAAGGTGAACCTTTCTGACAAGGGAAAGGTCCAACTGCTAGGCACACTGTCCTCGTTTCAGCACATGAAGTTAACAAGGAGCTTCAGCAACATCTACTTCTTCAGCTTAAACCCCTTAATTCCCTACTTCTGTAATCACCTATTCCCAGCTAAGACACCTTGGTACTTTGAACAGAAAGATGGAAGAGAAGTAGTTCCCTCCTAGCAGGGTGCTGGCTCTCTACACCCTGGAACTCTGCATGGCACCATCCCCTACTTTACCTGGAGTCAGCCAGAGGTGGAGGAAAGCTGCAGTTCCAACACCACCCCCACAAGCTGGAAATGAGGTGAGGAGGCTGAGGAACAAGCCCTTGCTCAGTCAGGGTTATGCAGATATACATGCTCTTGTTAGGAATTCAAAGGGGGATGCCCAGGTGCAGTTAGTTTTCTCAATCTCTGATTGACAGATTGATCAAAGTATTTTTAGCTTAAGTGACAACCATTATGTAACTGTGATAAGCACTTCAACACCTACCAGACCTACCTAGGCACTATCACCAAGACCTACTGAATTCCATGTCTGCATCAGTCTTAGGGTTTGGAAAAAGGAGACTGAACAGAGACCTTTCAGGTTCTAAGGAACCTGGGAAAGGTCTCCATGTGATCCAAAATAATTTGAAGTTTACAGAGTGGTTTAATAAAGACTGTTACAGAAACTTTTACATTGGTCCCTGTCCCGCTGATGACTGCAGAACTGCAGGATGACACTGGAGCTGGTCCACTGTGCCTCCTGCAGGTCAAACCCACTTTCTCTAATCAAATCTAATTGTAACCTAATTGTACTTAAAACCATTTACTGCAAAGGAGACAACCTGGCCTGGACAGTAAGTGCCCAGCTCGTGGAGTAGGAGGCACTGGAAGTGGTCCAGCTGAGGCGCCAGCACTGACCCAAGTCACACTGGAACGCTGCCCACTGCACTCCTGCTCTGCCACCCTGCACCAGCGAGGGCCACCAAGGAGATGCACCCCTGGGGGCTCAGTCCTGTGGGTGACAGAAGGTGTGAAAACACACGGGCTCCATTCTGGAGATGGAAAACCCACTCTAAGGGGCAGTGCAACATGAAGGAAGTGTTGAGAGAACAGAAGGTTCAACCCACAACTGGACTCAAGGCCATCAACTTCCTGATGGAGGACGTGCAGTGACAGGGTCATTCAAGGGAAGGAACAGCTCAGAAACCCAGTGAGGAGATGATGAAAGGGAAATTTAAAAACAAAAAGGGAGAAGGCAGCACAGCCCTTAGGAAGAAGGCAGCATGGGGAAATGACTGCTCCTACAGCAGCTGGAAATATGGCTCATTGAAACAAGAAGGAGATTGCCACAAGAGGGGCAGAATTTGGTGAGGAGGAGATAAAAAAGAAATCAGCTGAGGCACTTTTCCACAGCTGTACTTCAATTTCTTAGACCTATCCATCAGAAAGTCAAGAACTATTCACACACGAATTTTCTGGAAAAAACTCAAAACTGTAGGATGAACTTACGTCACAGGATCCAATAATCTCACTCAGGTTTCATGTTCTCTCACAAACTGCAAGATTCCTCTGTTAAAAAAAAAGCATGTTTAAAAAAATCATTGTTTTTTCAGCAGGAGTGATAATTGAGCAGCAAGATGGAAGGACTGTCACTCAGGTTACCAGTTCTGTCACTTATCCAGAGGGAATTATGTTAAAAACATGAGTAACATAATACACCATGCTGTTTCAGTTCATATAGGCTGTAACAACCTCTCCTTACAATTTCTGAACCATATATGCCTAGGGGCTAGGAGCTGCTGAGCAATACTACCAAAGTTGGAAAATGTCAATTAGAGTATTTTCTCCAGGGAAAAGCGACATTTGAAATGGGTACTTTCAAGACAGTAAGATTTTTAACTTTCCATTACATATGCTTTCATTTGTTCCTGTATGATAAAAGACAAACAAAAGTATTACCATGTACCAAAGTGATTCCAGTCAGGGTGACAGGAATCAATATATTTCAATTTTTGTGTGTCAGTTCAGAAAACTGAGATGGCAAGAAAATGTAAATGTTTTTGATTCTAGGGAAAACTATTTTAAAGCCTGAAGTAATAGAAAACAATTAGGTTTAAGAATAGTGATAATGATTGAAAACTACTCCATTCCACTGTTCCTGGGCATTTACTATTTGGACATGCAAATGAGGAGTATCTTCCAGAAGTTCCAGGGGTTCTCTGTGCTTTGTTTCCTCTTTAATATAGCTGCTGAAAATGTGAGGTTAAAAATCTATAGCATCAATAAAATGGATGCTAAAGCTGAACAAGCAGAAATTTGCAAGCGAGACCAACCCAAATCTATTCATCATGCACCAAATTCAATTTTCAACATAGGATGTATTGACATACTAAGGATTAAGACTATCACCATATAATTAAATTTAAATCTGTAAGAACCATTTCTCATCCATAGAAACTTGAAATTAACAACATAGTATAAACTTTATTTACCAAGACAAGAATAGATATGGTTTCCTTAGAGTCTATTTGCATTTTGTTTCACAAATCTAAGCAGATTTTCATTTCTCAGCTTGTCAGGAACAACCCAAATTTAGAAATCAATTTACACTCCACGTAATAACTTAATTTTATGAATAAATTAAAAGCGACAAAACTATTCAGAAAAGTCTACCATGAGCATTTGCTTTACCATTAGCAACGAGTGCTCCTCCAGTGGGAGCAAACAGCGGTGAACGCTCTCCCCTGACAACAATAACATGCATGGGAACTGAAGCAACCTTATTAGCAAATCTCGAGGTGAAAGGCAGCTTTGAAAGAAGCACAACACCACCACGAATCTCAGAAACAGAACATGGCTGCTCATCTCGTCGTGACAAAAGCTGGTCTTCACATCACAGGTGCTGAATTGTGAGCAGCAGAAGATCCACTGCCACCGTACACACAGAGGTGAATCATTTGATCACAGAATGATTAAACGCCAAGAGCTCAGGCCCCCCGTTATTGGCTCCACTGAAATCAGTGATGTTATTTCAGGAGAGACAGGCTCTGTTTATAAAGGACCTGATCCAGCTCCACCAGAGCCATGGACAACTCTTCTTCCAGAGCATACTGCAGTGGGGAATAGCTCATCACACCCAGGAGCCTCTGATCTCTCAGCACCTGCCCCCACACAAACTGAAATTTCTGCCCCTTGAAATTTCTCATCCAAAGACACACTGCTGACCAGATTTTCAGCAGTGTGCCACAACGGAAGAGTCCCCTCTGGAGACTGCCACTAATGCTGCTGAGTCAAACCTTGGAGTTACGACAGAGCAAATGTCCCTGGCAGAGATTGCAAAGTGTGTTCCCAGTGCAGTGAGCCCAGGGTGTTGGCTCAAGAAAAGTGGATTGAGCTAAAATGCCTATCAGTCCAAAAAACAATGCTGGCTGCCCTAAGCAGCCTGACCCCAAACGCTGATTTTTCAACCTGCTGCATAAGCAGCTGGCTCTTCCCTGCACAGGGCGTTCATTCTTGATGGAAAGCAATGGAACACAATGCTGAAATCATGCTACAGTGATCAACTAAGCAAGGCAGACAGGTGAATTAATAAACAGATTAGAATGACCTTAAGAGTTCAGCATGAGCTCTCTCCTGTGTACTTTTAAGAAGAAACTCTATTTACACATTTCTCTTAGGAGTTTCCATCACTGATTTACACAATACATACACTGAGAGACATCAGCAACAGTGATTGTGCAGGTTTTCTAAAGATCTTGGTGGAGGTAGGGGAAGAGGTGAACAAAAAATTCCCTGAAACAAAAAATACTCATTTTCAGCAAAGCTTCTGGTACAAGAGTTGAATGTGAAATTTCCCACTACTCAGAAGTGACTGGTGCCCAGCAAATAACCATGAAATGAAGTGGAAAAAAATTTACTACAGAAGTTTTGAGCTGGTCTAATTTAGTTTTTATTCCTGCACTTCGATTATCTTTTAAAGCTTCAGAGGACCAAAGAATTTTCATGGCTAATTTCATTCTTGTAGTTCGAAGGGAAAGAGGAAAGAATACTCTTTTGTTAAAAAGCAAAACACATCTTACATCTCTAGTGACAGCTGAGTTCAATGCTCTCCTATAATTGAGATTCCAGAATTTACTGGAAAGTGATGACACAAACACACAGGATAAAGCCCTTCCATAATGCCTTGGGATTCAACTTGACAGTTCCAAAACACTGACTCTGTAGAAGTGTGGCTGGAAATTGCAGGACAACTGAAGCTCAGGCACAAGAGGCTGCTGGTAGGGAGGAACCCTCAAGGATGAAGCAGAGAAACTAATTAGCCTTCCTATTCCATCAGAGCTAATCCTGTTCAGTGTAGCCTCAGCAATAAATATTGATGTGATACCTTCATCATCCTTTGAAAGCTGTATCCCCACTGAATACCACAGGGCTAAAACAAAGTATTGTTCTGCTTTCATCTAAATTGTCCATCCTTCATAACAAATCTCAGTGACACCTCCTGGGTGGTTTCTTATCTTTATCCTCCCCACCAAGACTGATATTTTCAGCATACTTGCTGAAAATCTGTTCCTTTGGCCAATCTGTTCTAAATGTACAGCGATTGCACGTCTTCATGCTCAGAAGTGAGACCCTGTTTGCCAGGTTAAGGCTTATTTTTGAGGTACAACCTAATCATACAACTCTGGAAAATCTGCATACACACTTCTGATTGAGTCTTCCCCATAGCAAATGGTGTGACCTTTTCCTTGCTGCCCCTCCTGCATATTTATTCCAGAAATTGTGTAAGAACAGGAAAACCAAGAGTGGATGAAGAAGGAATGGGATATGAGCACCTCAGCAGCCACAGAGCAGAAGGAAGACTTGCCACCAATCAACTCTAGAGATAAATGAGACAGAAGGCAAGGGAAAGGCTAAATGTGGAGAAAGCACAGCTGCCAAGAAAGGAAGTATCTAAAGAGAACAGGAAGGCAGGAAATACCCATTTCAGGATAGCTTCTTTTAGGATGGACAGGTGGCATAACTCACTGGAATCACAGACCCAGTTGAGTTTTCACCTGGCTCAGGAGTTTACAGCCAAATACCATTTGTTTATCTAACTCCTCCTAGTTAGCTCAGTAATGCTCTTCAAGTACACCTTGCCATTTGGGGATTCATCTTCTGAATCAAAACAATGAATGTAAAACCTTCCCCCAAACACACTGTGAAAAGAAGGGCAAATTTCCACTAAAACCAGAAAAATGATTGCTGCCTATTTAAAATAGAGCAGTTCCCTTCCCATCGGGCCAGTCTGGGCCAAGCCCGTGTCTAACACTGACATGGAAGCAGCCTTAATGTGCACGAGTCATGAGGGATGTGCTCCAGCCCGACACAGCACATCCCAGCCGCCTCCAGGATGCCAAGAGCACGAAGGAAAATCAAACCGAGGAGGGAAACACCACTTCCTGCAGGATTAAGAAGCCACTGCCACTCCATGTTGGAACACAAAGGTTTGGAGTGACATCCCGGTGCTGGCTGCAGCTCGTGGGGCGAAGGCTCGAGGCACCAAGGGAGCCTTTGCCATTACCTCACCAGACATCGAGCACAGGGCTGTGCCCTTGGCTTCCCGTGCTCCCAGCATGAGCTCACAAATGTAAACGTGTCCCATTGTTTCCTCCACCCAGCCCCAGAGACACCGCTCCGGTCACCAGAGGGGGGATTTGGGCAGGGCAGCTGTGCCCACAGAAACGTCACCTTTCCTAGGTGACAGTACCACCAGACTGGGACCAGCCATTGCTGGAATAGCAGGTCAGACTCCAAAGTTTGCTTAATCCTAAATCCCCTGGGCTGCTCTGGCTTGTTGGCTGTTGGGTTGGTCCTCTAGAATACCTAGACCTGTGTTAGCTTCAGCCATAAAAAGTGGTGTGTGGTATAAAACTATAGCTACATTGTTGGGCACCATAAAAACAATTTCTATAACACTGTAAAAATATTAACAGTCAAAATTTAAAACCCACCCCAGAATTCAGGTGTAGATGTATCTCCCAGTCCTGAGGCAACCTATGATGCCTGACGGAATCTTTTTGGATGTCAGGAAGGTACCCTAATTTACCATTAAAAGTGATTTCAATTATATTTTTCCATGCCTCCTTCCAAAGCTGCTCTTTCCAATTCTGGAAGAATAGAAGGGCCAATATGGTTTAATTTGCTTTTTTAACAACCTATACTGAATCCTTCACCAAGGAAATGGATTAACTATGAGGCTGTCATACACTTTCATATGGTAGGAAGGCAAACACATGCTCAGAAAATAAAGGGTGGGAGTCTGAATATATTCTCTGCAACAATGATAAACCCTTCAGATGTCTTTTTCTACAGTAGTCAAGGGAATTCACATTATAAATTAAGATACCAAGTTAATATTTAAAACAAGTTAGAAAAAGCTGAAGAAGTGTACTTCCTAGATTTAGCAATCTGTTTTTTGAGTATAAACACATGAAAATCATCCATTTCCAAGTGGGAGCTAGAAATTACATGGTTATCAGGAAAGCAAAAAACTGCAACATAGAAGGTAATAATCAAATTTGTCTTTTAAGCACAGTTTCAGGCAAAAGGCTTACGCCATAAGACATCAGACTCACTGAAACTGGAATTTTATGCCAGAATTTAATTGACCACAATATTGTCAAGCCCCAAAAATATATCAAATTGATCACAGTGACATACAGCAAAAACCATAGCTTTCATAAGACTAATGCTTATTGTAAACTTGTTTTTCTTAGCCATGTCCATAATATTCATTTACATGAGCACATGTTGATTATCAGTCTCTCCTTTGAAAAAGGCTTCATTCAGATACCTGTTTATTTGTAACCCTGTGTTTGGAATACACTATGAAAACTATAATCACATTGAAATTCTGTAACTAACATATATTTAAAGCCAGGAATACTGAAATAATGCAAAACAACCGAGTTGCAATGGTAATACTGATTCCAGCAAAGAACACACCCATCAGCATCTAGCACAAACAGAACCATCCTGATTCTACCACCATCCTTATTCTAAACACATTGGCAAACCAAAGCCACTCCACACCCAGAAGCAAACAGCTCGAACACAAAATGACTCAAAAAACAGCATTACAGCAGACTGTCTGTACAGGGAGTTACCTTTTTTCCTTTCTTTTTCCTGTGAGCTGGTTTAGCATTTTTCTCCTTTGCTTCCTCACTCATTTTTCAGCAGGTAAACGCACAGGGGAAGGGGAATAAAAGAGATCACTGCTTGTATTCCAACATGCAAAGCCACTCAAGTATTCGCAGCACTGAAACCAAAGTCCATCTGCTGACGCCTCTCAGACAAGTAACAGAATAACTGCTTTTAAAGGCAGTCAGTCCCTGCTCCTCCCGCACAGCCCGGAATCGCTCATAGCCTCGCTCTCTTTTCCCCTGGAGAAACGGGCTGTTCTCACATCAGTCCGATCCCTCTAAAGGAGAGCAAAGGCGTTTTCCTCTCTCATTCTCAACCAGTCTTTACTCCCGAGATGAGATCTCGTCCACGCTGCCTCGCTTGGTCATCCGGAGCGCTGCCAGCCCGTGGAGCGGAGCTGATGAGCACACGGCAATGAGCTGCAGCCCCGGCAGGGCTCACAGGGGCTCACCAGCGCAGGCTTTGCTGGTTCTCGCAGACACGGAGAGTGAGCCCCAATCGCTCGGATTGCCGCTCGCGTACAATACCGACATGTGTTGAATGCATCAGGGCATACCAGAAAAGGAAGCCTCCGAGAGTGATAAAAGATCAGGTTACTGGATCTTAAAACCACTCCCAGGCGGATCCGAACAATAAAAGGCACAACGCGCTGCTGAAGAAATTGCTAGATGAGATGTTTACGTTTCCGACAGCTCTGTATCCCCGTCCAAAGGACCTGAAAATTGCCACTCTGAACAATAAGCTTTGCAATATTAATTATTCATCTCATAAAAGCAGCAACAGCATTTCAGCAAAACACACATTTACAACTATTCCTGCCTGTGCGAGCTTGCTCCTCCCTTGTTCGCCTGTTCCTATGACAGGATTTGCACGGTCCCTGCAAAGGCAGCTCTCACACAAGTGTTACGTGCCTCATGTATGTGCAGGATGGCAAGTCACAGATCATGTTTCCACATGCTGCCACCTACTCTGCTGAATGCTTTGGCTACTTCCCTGCAAGTCTCATGGACCAAAAAAAAAAAAAAAAAAAAAAAAAAAAAAAAAAAAAAAAAATAGGAGAAGCCAGAGACTTGAGAGCAATAATTCTCTGCCCTCTGTGCCTATGAAGACACATTACACAGAACCCACAGGGTACCCACAGCCATGACAGCAGGCGTTCAGGACATGTCTGAATTACGCCATTAGCACATTCCAGGCTGTGCACCTCCTGAGGCACAGCCACGGATTCCTACAGTGACCCTGACCCTCAGGGTCCCCTTCAGGGAAGGTGAGAGGGTGGAACAGGTACCAGACATCCTGCAACAGCCCCATCCTCTCTACTCATACTGCACACTTGAGTTAGCAAAACACTCATTTGCCCATTTCTGAGGTGAAATCAGTCACATCAGAGGTTGACAGAAGCAACAATGAGAGGGTTTGTTGCATTGTTATTTTGCTGGGGGGTTAGGGGGTGGGGGTGATATCTGGCTTTCTGTTTGTTTGCATGTTGAGGTTTTCCTTAAACAGGCAACGACCAATTAACACATGCATTTTGGGGGTGGCTGAGGTTCATATCAGGATCCTCCTGCCTTGCCTCTTTCAGATCTTCTCGCCCTTCACCCTCCTTTCAGCAGCATTTCACTCACGACAAACAACATGCGTTCCACAGACTAAGAAAAGAAGAAGATGTAATGCACTGATTCATAATGCTATTTGCCTGAAAGCTTTCTCCTTCCCTGCAAATGAATTTCAGCGAGCAACCACAACAGCACCATCAGATGGAAGCTGTTTTCTGTGTGCTGGCAACAAGTCCTTGTGCTCGCCGTCTCCATGGGCTGGAAACAAGCTGGCATGACTTGACCCTGGGGCTCCAAATCGAGGAGTTAATTTCCCCCATCAGCCTGGCAAGGTTGGTATTCTGAGGAGCTGCACCTCATATAGGGCAGAGTTTAAATAAACACTATCAAAACACTACCCAAAATTTAGCTTGAATCTTCACTGAAGTCACTGACATACGATAAAATTCATACTTGCAGACAATATTTTGGTACAAAACACAAGCACTGTCAATAATGCACGAACACAGGAATTTAGTTTTCACAGGCAGTTTGTTTATAATGGCCATCTTGGATCATGAAAAAGCACCCCAGCCTTTCCCAATTTCACTTTTTCTGTATGTTATGCTACAAACTAAAGTGCTCTCTGCTGGTTAACAGTGGGTAAAACAATGCTTAAACAATCAAAATAACATCCTATCCTTAATGCACGTACAAAGCAAACCTCCTTTTCAAGACTATTTTTTACCGTGTGTGCATCCCCCTGGACAACATATTGTTTTCTGAATTAAGTCCAAACAGGTAGAGTTCAAGTACAATTAGCTATGTGTTCTTACAAATAAATTCAGGCTTGGATCCATTACACTGGTTAGCTGAAAGAAAGCCTCTAATTTGTGGCATGCTTAGCTAATTGTATGCATAGAAACCAATTCTGTGTTACTTTTCAAATTAAAAGGTTATAAACAGTCATGCTTCTTCAGGAATAAAAAAAGAAAACAAGGCCTCTTCCCAGAGCAACTTGTTGGCTCTCAGATGCTGACACATTCAAACCATTCCCTGATCCCAGGCAGCCAATGGAGGAATATCACAGGCTCCCACTGAACTCTGGTTATTCCAGTGGGTACCTCCAAGTCCAGCCCATGAGATGGAAACTATTTTTTAGGTTTTCGGACAGATCACATCCCATCCATAACTCAGGTAGCACTGAAGATATTGAATTATCAGTGCTCTACTTCAGAACCCCTTTAATTTTTCATGTTTTCTCTCTCATTTTAACAAAAATGAGTAATCTCCCAAGCACTGGTATATTTAGAACATGAAGGAAAAATCTAGATAAGCAATAGAAGAATTTTATAGTCACAAGATGCTCAGAGAGGTAGGAAAAGCTCTCACACTCCTCTCCTCCCATATTGCTCAGCTAACCATAGCAACCCTGCTGAAAAGAAATGTAACGAATCTCTCTTCTACCACTTGAAATAATCATTCATCTGTCAACATTTAGACACTTTTATGAGGTCTTGTTTTTCATTTACTCCTCACCTCAAAAAATTTGTCAAGCTCTTATACTCCAGGTAAGGAGGCAGAAGAGGCAGCTAAGTACTAGATGTAAGAGTACTTAATAGAAATACAAAACAGATTTCTTAGGAAAGGCTTTTAGGAAAGAAAAAAAAGCAAGAACAAATTATTTTTCCTTCTTCAAATCATGGCTTTCAACTTTATTCCTCTGCAGAACCACAATTTAACTTTGATAGTAAAACTACTATCAAGCGACTGCTGACATCAGGCCATCTCTAAATTATACTATGGAAATTATTCAGATTAACCTTCTTCCATCCCCAGGCTTTTCGCATGCTCAGTGTAACTCTGTGCATTTAAATGCCTAAGGCAACTGGAGTGGAAGGAGAAAAGCCAAACAAAACTGCCTGGAAAAATTAGGGTTTTCAAACACCCGAGAAAAGTCTCTTATGCACATTGAAGTGTGTCACAAGCAAGAAACATGAACTTAAAAAACTATATATTTTTAAGAAACAATAGAAAACAAGGAAAATTTAAAGTTTTAGAAATTAGCTGAAAGAAAAAAAAAAAAAAAGGCAAACAAAACTGAGAGCAAATACCAGGGCAGAATTACCTTAAAATATGCTAAGGAAGCATTGGCATTCAGAAAGAACATATGCTTAAAGACACTGCAGTAATGCTACGATCAAAGCAGCAGTTCAACAAACTACAAATTACACCTTCTATCTACTGTCTAAGTAGCCCTTGCTCACAGAAGCATTTTCATCTTTCCAACGTTCACATTTACTTCTTTGTGGAGGTGCACATATTTTGGTGGATTTTGCGTATAATTTGATAAGCTACAACAAAGGAACAACATGCAGAAATCTAACCCTAAGCAACTGCACAGCTCCTTGGAAAAGTGAACTTAATGCTACCACGTTTTGAAATATTTCAATTATTGATGAGAACGTGCACACTGCTGCCTGGAACTTGCTGCTTAATCACAGCAGCGGTGTCTACAAATGAACTTTCCCAACCTCCTCGATACGTATCAGTTCTAGGACAGTTCTATTTTTAACCCAAAATAACTCGCATAAGAGGACAAGTAGATGGGCCAAGTTCTGTCTATCAGGACAGTTCTATTTATAGGTTGGATGACTTGCATGCGAGGAGCAGGGGGACACAACTTGTTGTTGGGAACCTGTTTTGTAACCACACCACGGGTTTTAAAAAGAGCGGCTATGGCGGGTCCTTGCTTTACCAGGACAACATCCAAATCCAAACAGCCAAGCAATTCCAAAGCCTGACTACAGGACTAAGAGCACGGAGAAAGCAGGCCAGCCAAAAAGCCAGCTTGCTCCTAATGCGTGTAGAAACCCACAAGCTTAATTTAACAAAAACTTGTGGCATTCAGCGTTAACTGCAGGATCACTTTGCAGATGGACTGCTTAGTACTTCCTCGAGCTATATCCTATGCTATAAGCAGCCAAAACTCAAGGTTAAACCAAGTATTACCTAGACAGGAATGGAATTTGTGCTGAGAGTATGGAAGGCAAATTAACTTTACTCCTCTTTCTCTTACAAAATTAAAACCAAAAGTTAATGTACAATGTCTATTTTCCTTTCAAATATGAAAGGAAGTACTTTGTGAAAACGTTAAAAGCTAAGAAAAACGTTCTGAGCTCAGTCGTGATTGCTTTTCCAAATCCATAATTCGAGCAAAATGGCAGCTTAAGTAAATTACAATTTAAATATTGGCATTACTGACTTAATTAACTTACACTGGACATCTAACCCAGCCTGTTTACCAGTCTGCTTGTGTTTGCAAAGCTGCACGTGTGAAAGAGGCCATCATCCCATGTCAACATAAAAACAACCCAAAACACACTCATCTTCAGGCCAAGGTTATGAGAATGGAGCGGTGGTTACCATTCAGCACCCATGCCCAGCTGCTGGCACAGTCCTCTATAGACTCAACTACCAACCTGAAGATTTTCTTGGCCTAAAATTCCATGCTGTAGGTTAGAGTTGCCCCACTATCGCCTTCCTCCCTCTAAGTGGAAGTCCTGGAACAATATTCCAGGGTAGAAGCAGAAATCAACTAAAGAAATAAGAGCCCTCTGACCGAACTCTTGATGAAGAGAGCTGCACGCTCTCCTGTGCTAGCAGGAAAGAAGTAACTACAACTCCTTCAAAGGGGACAGATACCTGTATTAGATAAAAGATTTATTTTCACCTTAAAAAAGCTAGCTGAGAGTTTAATACAAGCAATAGCAAAACAACCCAGGTTAACAAGTTAAAATTAACTTTTGTATTAAGTCCAGGGATGAGATGCTAAGAAGAATCAAAACCAAGCTGTCTTGCTTTCACAATTGCTTTAACATATGTTAGCTAACTGAATTTAGGAGCCTCAAGGACAAACATATCCCTTAAGGACAGAACTGAAGGGAGTCTGGGAGTGAAGCCCAGAGTGGCTGAGAAGTTACTCTCAGGGAGAAAGCAAGCAAAGAGATTAAATGCCTTCCCTCGCTCCCTTCAGGGGGTAAATTAGCTTGCCTTAAAACATCCTTCAGTAGCTGAAGTTTGCAACAACTCCAGTCCATTAACATGGGAATACCAAACCAAAAATTAGGTAAGGAATAAGAAATCACGTCACAGAACTCCTACAAATTTTGTCAGCACAAAGTTATTTCTCTGCCGACTGCGCTTGAAAACACAGTTACACAAAGAAAACATGCTTTATATGCAAGCTCTATAAGTTGTTATTTACCAGCTGAGATACTTCATGAAAGCTTCTGGTTTTGATTTCACTCCTGTGGTGTTTTTAAAAAAAACCCCTTTTTTTAAGAAAAAACCTTTTTTTTTTTAACCCTGTTTTTTTAGAAGTGTTCTTCTAAGTGTAAGCCTTGAAAAACAGACCATTTTGATAAACAAAGATAGGAGGTTTTATACTAAGCACACTTATTGCTGTCAGGAAAATCTTGCAGAGGAAGGATGGGAGTGAGAGCAGCCCATTTTGGACAAACCTCCGCAGGACCAGAGTGTGGGGCGGAGAAGCCCCACCCTACAAAGCAACACTTCAGACAAGGAAGTTCAATGTCCCCTTCCTTCAGCACCTTGGCAGGACTTGGAAGTTGGCCTGCTAGCACAGGTGATGCCTAAAGAGGCCAACCTAGAAACAGAGACCAGACAGGAGTAAGGGAATAAAGGTGGATATTTATTTGAAAGGCCTTCAGAGGCACACCCTGGGCAGGCCAAAGGCCGCACCCAAGATGGACCCCGAGTCACGAGTTCTTCACACTTTTATAGCTTTGGTCCATTTCCATATCAGCATAATTTCACCAATTAAACTTTAGCTAATGATGTAATTTCCCCTCAGCTTGCCCCCCTTCTCAAGATGCTGGGTTACACATTTTGGGCCTAGGCCGGGCTGGGTGTCCTTGGAGAGCAGCCTGGAGAGGCTTTGTTCTGTCTGTCTCAGCATGAGAGAGCAGCAGCTCACAGGCTGCAGGACACTGCAGAGTTACACACTGGGAATGCAGAATTTGAAAAATATAAAAGCTAAAACGTAAGGCATCACAGGGAGCACTGCTTCCCAGCACGGTGTCTCCCCGTGTTTACATTCAGGATGCAGGAGGACACCACCCAGGGCTGGTTTGCACAGGCTGCGTGGCAGCTCCATGCCCGGGGCAGGTGTGTGTCACCTCACCGCGGTGCCACCAGGCCGGCTGGCCAGGGCTCCTGGCCTCACAGGGCTTCAGCAGGGTGTTTGTCAGGCAGCAGTGCCTCACAACAGCTCATCTGTGGGCAGAGTCTCCCAAATCCAGCCTAACAGCAACCCCATTAGGACAAGTACGTGGGCAATGGAAGGTGGAATGGAGCAGATCCACACACAGGGGCAGTGCAGCCTCTGCTCCCCAGGCCAGCGCTCACTGTGACAAGCACTGGGAACAGGACAGGAGCCTCACAAGCCAGGGAAATGGTATAAGCCTTCGTGACAGATTATTCACAAATTCACTGAGCTAGTAAGTGCTGAACAACCCAAATTTAGCTTTGATTCTAAGGCCCCAGGCTGCAAGATTTTTTTTAAGCCAGACGCTCCTCTGAATTTCACTGATGAAATCACAGCAGCAAGAAAAGCTGTTCTTTTAAACGTGGGGGGAAAGAATCGTTGGAGCAACTCCGCTTTGGGAGCACATTTGGAGCATAACAACACAGTAAGGTATCTAGCAGCTTTTTGCCTAATTAGAGAGAAAAATGTGCCTCGTGACATTTTGGTTAGGTGACAATTTCTTCATTTCTTACCTTTTAATTTAAACCATAATATCACAAGTAATCTCCTGTAAACACCAATTTAAAACTGCAAGAGAAGCATTAAGTCACAGCACTAACTGAAAAATGCTTAACATTAAATCCTGAAGTTTCCACTGAAGGATAAAACAAAAATTATTTCTAGTTTCATGACTATTATGTCCCAACAGTTCCTTAAGTGTGTATAGGAGCTGTTTAACAGTCAACTGCCCAAGTGCCTTTTAAAGACAAAACCCCCAAATTTGATACCCCAGTCTCCACTGTTAACAGTCACTGCAATATTATCCACAAAAATCTATTTATATTTGCACACAGACAGCTATACCACAATATAGTCCTGAGATAAATAAGCTTATATAAGCTATCAAATTAGAATTTTTGCCCTCCAGAGATGTGTCTCAGTTATTTTGCATTCTGACAAAAACATTACCAAGAAAAAAACATTTGGGGGCAGGGGAGGAAGAGAGAGGGGTTGTTTGCACTCCTGCCTCTCATACAATATCTTTCTCCTGCTCCATGTTTTAGGAAGGAAAAGGTGCCAAAAACTTAGGCTGTTTTAATGAAAAACAAGTTATAGGTTTGGGGGTTTTGTTTGTTGTTGGGGTTGTTTTAACATCTCCAACAACAAAAGCAGTAGTTTCTTTGGCCCAGCTACAAAACACACAAAAATAGGTGAAATGACAGCCATAATTATTTCACAGAGCACCAGATGATGGGGCCATATCCTATTTACATTCGAGGCTGTATGCTGGCCCTGATTAGATTTCTCTCATTAGAAGGTACATGGATGGGAATAAATTCACAGATAATGGAGAGACAAGAGAGACTAAACTGGAGGGAGTGTGGAAGAGGTCAAACAGCAACATGCATTAAATCTCATCACTCAGTAATACACAGAGAGACACGTTGTTATATTTACTTTCTCCCTCACCCTGTGTCCATAATTTGTGGTGTCCCAGAGAATTTCAGCATCTCATAGCAACAAATGTTTTTTGCTTTGGTGTGGTTTGTTGTTTTTTTTTTTTAATCTCTTATAAGGACTAAAAGTAGTTTGATGTTTCATCTCTTCTCAACATGAAAATAAGTAAGATTTTTCTTTACAAAAAACAACAATCAGTCCGTCAATCATTTCAGGCTGCCCTGGGTCAGTGCCTACCAATTGAAAATAGACACTTTTAATTGAAATTATTAAGTTAATTTACACACAGCTCAAAAGGAACAACTTTCATCTATCAAGATCTGTCAAATATTTGCTTCAACAGACCTGAATCATAATTAAGAGTTTCTTCCTACAATCTGTTGATCTATAACATTATAATAACGTACGGCTTTGTGCCTAACACACATTACGAAGATTTAAACAAACACCACCAGTAAACTCAATTTTTCTATGTCTATAGAACTTCCAAGAATCTTTTCAAACCTGGAACTACACAAAATATTCTCTATTAAAATGTACAAATAAAAAAACCACGGACAAGCACCACCTAAAACTGCCTTTCCTTTCAGCTCAGACTAAGGAATAAGGTCCACCAAAAAAATCAGTGAAGCACTTGGGGTGGGGGGCAGGTGTGCATGACTCTGTCCTTGTCCAGTTTCTGCAATAACAAATCAAATTGGTCATGAAGAATACGGATTTTCCATCTTAGAAAGAAAATAATCTTCCCCAACTCCGAAGTGGTTTTGCCCATGATGGTAACTGGCAAGTGATCTCCCTGCCTTTGCCTCCATCCACAAACTTTTCCCTCTCAGTTCCTCCCCCTCTCCTGTTGAGGGGGAGCAGTGAGAGAGGGGCTGGGTGGGCATCTGGAGAACACCAGCCAAGGAGAATCACTGCTGTCTGGAACCCCTGCACAGGCTCATGGCCAAAGCCAGATACTTACGCTGCAATATTATGCTCTGCAGAGCTGAGCATGAAGGAGGTCTGACAAACTGAAATCTTCACCATGAGGATTAAATAGTTTTATAAATCAGGAAGTCCTAAGGAAACAGAACAAATTTTTTAAAAAAAAACTCTATTTGGATGGATCCAAAAAATTGAAAGGAAAAATGTTAGTGAAAAATGGCTATAACCAACATGTTCTCTTTATCCCCAATATATTTTTCTATTCCTCTTACCAGCTGGAAAGCGAGTGGGAGAAAGAAGCCTCTACTTGAACAGCCGAAATGTTAAGATGCACTTTGTCATTATGGCATATGCATCTTATGCATGCAAGAGCAACACTCAGGGTGCACTTAAGGCCTGGAGTCTCACAGCTGCAACTTTCACAGTGATGCCTTACATTTTAGCTTTTATATTTTTCAAATTCTGCATTCCCAGTGTGTAACTCCGCAGTGTACTGTAGCCTGTGAGCTGCTGCTCTCTCATGCTGAGACAGACAGAACAAAGCCTCTCCAGGCTGCTCTCCAAGGACACCCAGCCCGGCCTAGGCCCAAAATGTGTAACCCAGCATCTTGAGAAGGGGGGCAAGCTGAGGGGAAATTACATCATTAGCTAAAGTTTAATTGGTGAAATTATGCTGATATGGAAATGGACCAAAGCTATAAAAGTGTGAAGAACTCGTGACTCGGGGTCCATCTTGGGTGCGGCCTTTGGCCTGCCCAGGGTGTGCCTCTGAAGGCCTTTCAAATAAATATCCACCTTTATTCCCTTGCTCCTGTCTGGTCTCTGTTTCTAGGTTGGCCTCTTGAGGCATCAAAGGCAGCACTGCAGAACTGCTTAAGCGAACGAAAGCAGCAGGAAAGGAAAAGAGCTTTGTCTGCCTGAGAGCAGGGAAGCTGCTGCACAGAAGACAGCAGGGCTGAAATGATTCCCAGCCCGCTCGGGGTGCAGCTGTGACAGCAGCCACACAACTTGAAAGGGACGCTGAGCATGGCAGTGTTGCCAGGCTGATGGAAAGCAGAAGTTTGTGTGCTGCACTTTTAGTGTATGGCCTCGCCCTCTCTCAGAAATGCTCACTTTCATTACTCCAACAAATAGATAAAGAGCTGAAGAGCCATGCAAGAACAGAAATTGTGCAGCATGACATTGCAGAAGGTAGTCCCTGGGGAAGAAGGGCTCTCCTCTCATTATCCACACAAAACAAATAACCCTTATTGCTGCTGAACAGCTCTTTGTAATAATTCAGGCTCATTTTCACTTCCAATTAATCTATACTGTTACGAACATGAAAAATATAGTAACTCTAATGTAGAGAAAGAATTAAAAATCTATAGATCAGCACCACAGGATTCAAAGTACTTTGTAAATGATGGCAGAGAATTAAAATACAAATGAAAGCATATTCCCTGAATCCAGAAGTCCAGTAGTTAGATCTCTCCAAGAGGCCGGGATGAGGAGGATGAGGTTGATTTAAAAAGCACCCTTCATGATACTGTATTATTTAAGTGGCAGCAATCAAAACTCACATCAAGTAATATTGATGCATTACACGCAGAAATGTCAGTGCTGGGACTCCCGACTCTCGGCAGACTCTGGAAAGATTCCAACACTCCTTTTAGGAAATACCTGAAAGGATACGGTACCTTAGCCAAAGTTTGAGATAGGAAAAGATCATTATACCAGACCTTACAATCCTACTGCCAACTTACTGTCCTATTAGGGGATAATAACCTCCAGTTTCGACAGGTTTTCAGGGTTAAAGAAAACTCGGCTATTTCTGCTGCAAACACCAGGTAACCAGACACTTAGTGGATATAGAAAAGTTTGCACCCCGCAAGGCACAAAAATGTTAAAGAAAATCCCTTCTGGTCAGGAATTTAAACTTAAAACTTGTTTATTTTCTCAAATACCAATCCACTACTGCAATCTTATTCAACCAGTCTTCTTCCCTAGGGCTCTAAACTGTATTTTCCTTTGCTGTACAAAACATTTACTTAAATACTCTTCAGTGCTCACCAATTATCTAATGGACATAAAGCTCCCTTGGGAATTTTCTGCTGTGCCAGTCATAAACTCCCATGAGGAGTCCCAACCTTTGTGCTGGTCTAAGTATCTGCTGGAAGGACAGATGCTTTTTTCCAAGGCTTTTGCAGCAAAAAGAAAAGTTAACATAAGGACAACACGCATCATCTAAGCCCTTCAATGTGCCAGTGGGTGTCAGGGGGCTGCTGAAGAAGTGTCTGACAGCAACAGCACAGCAGCCTCTGGCTCCCACAGAACTTAAACTGACTGGAGAGGTAAACAAGGAGCTGAAAAGCTTTTTCCTTCTCCCCAGCTCGGGATCCTTATCTTGCTCCACCTCTTCAAGGGCTTTCCATTATCTCATTTCTATATGGAGAGCTGCTAAGCATCATTACCTGCACCTCTTTAGTCATACCAAACAAGATTCATACATGGAATATTCAGAAATATCAACTCCTCTGGCCTCCAAAGAGCATTTTACCATCACATTTAGTATCGTTTTCCTTGGCAAATAAAAGTCACAATGTTGTCTGGAGCATTATACCCTCTGTGAGGGTATAATTTGCTGCTTTCTAGCGAAAACTGTTAAAAACTTGTAAATCACAGTAATCCATATGATGGCATAAGTGAGAACACTGGCATTGGATTCAACACCAGCAACATAGATTGAGTTTGAAAAACCAAAACAGTTAAACTATTAACCTGTAGGGCTGCCCAATCTTTCCTTATTAATTCAAACTGGAGTGCTCACTTGCCACTACTATTGTAAGTGGCCTCCTTCTCTGATGACTTTTAGGCTCACAAGTGGATAGTTGGTCAACTTTCAGTTTCATGTGTAACCTCCTCAAAGCAAACACTGCTTTTCTAAAACTTTAAATGTGAGAAATTAGTGTGAGGTTTTTTCAAGCTCAAAATTGGTGAATTATTACAGCCATGAAAGCACCTTAGAAAAAAGAAACCTCATTACATTCTTCAACAACTGAAACTGCCATAGAGCATTGAAGGAGACCTACTGATACAATTTTTACTATAACAACTATGAACTGATTTCTTAATTTCATTTCCCCATTTTTCTCATTTCTGTTCAGTGCTTTGAACTTCATTGTCATTAATCTGGAAGCTCTCAAGAGGAGCAGACCCTCAACAGTAAACCTGACCTTAAAAAAAAAAAAAAAAAGAAAAAGAGGTGTCAAAAAATTCAGTTAAATGTTTGGTTTAAATATCTATTTCTATTCTAAGCAGGAGAAACAACAGCAAGAAAAGATTGAAAGCACTGACATTGACCTTGAAACAATTTGCTTTAGTACTACTTTTCACTTAGCTCACTAGTTAAGCCCTAACAATGCAGTGGATGATTACCAGAAGGAAAAATATTCCCACTTTCTGGATATTTTGCTGTGCCACATGAACTAGCATTCCTGTTTAAAGGACCTTTTCAACCCTCTGGTTTTTCGTTGGGACAAAACCTTACACATTATCCACGTGCCATTTCCAGGTTGTTTATACAGCCACACTTACAGGGTCTCCTTGCTGCAAGAAGGACCTCGAGTGCCTCCAACACCAAAACCAATTTGTGTTCTGATAACAGGAGGCAATACCAGGAACAGCTTCCTGAAAATTGCATCAGTAAGGTTCATATTTCACTATCTGCATGTGGCCTTGTGCTTCAGAGCAATTTCAGCTTCTATTTATCCAATTTTGTTGCCAGAAAAGCAGTTTAAGTTACATTGAAAGTCCCAATGACCATTAGCTAGAGATGTTATACTTAAGATGGCCATTTTCAAGATCTTTACAGAATCACTAAGTGATTTGATCAACCCCATCTGATTCTAAACTCCAGGGGAGGTCATAAATGCTTCAGGGCTACATCATTATTATTATTATCAACATATGTAGAGGAAAAAGTGAAGGTTTTTAGCATATGCAGTGTATGCAACACCTTTTAAGCACTGAAACAGTTCCAATTTACGTAACTGTTTCATTCCAAGCTGCAAGAATTTGCTAGCAAAAACTGTTTCAAGTTGTCAGTGTTTTTCATAAATTCAAAATGGACAGCATTGATCAGTTTTTGTAACAGCTTATCAGATGATTGATTAATTCTAATCAGACTGAACACAGACAGAGGAATCTCTCTAGAAATAAAATCCCATCTTTCCCTTTGTATGAGTACCCAATTACATTATATGCATAAAGGAGAGTTGCCATCATATTTTTCTAGTCCCATACACGATCCATTCTGCCTATGACATTCCTGCTTCCAGCCACTTCAGCCCCTTCTGCAGCTGGACCTTCTTGCCCTCCACGCCAAATCATTTTTTGGTCACAAACTACCAATGCAGAGCAGCTACTACTTGAATTTCCTCCTCACAGGCTCCAAAGCTTTGGGTTCATCCTCTATTAAACCCCTCTGGGACCATATTTTTTCAGTTTCTCATACTCTTTGGATTAGCAGCAATCTTCCTCCTCACCTTTGTCTCAAGGGATGATAGGAAGGAATGAAATCCTTTCATGATTCTGACCTGACTGGAAAAAAAAATCCCAATAAAAGTTACACAGCTTCTCTCTGTTTTGACAGAAGACTTCCCCGTCTCCCACTCCAAGGAAGCCAGGCAGGATGTGAGAATTTAGGGTAGTTTCTATTCATAAGAAGTACAAAGTCATCTGCTTGTCTAGAGCAGAGTGCCCCAAAGTGACTGGCACTCCTGAATCTTCAGGCAAACTTCAGCAGTTCTCCTTCCTCCTCTTGGGGGATCTCTGGATGTTGCTAAAGACAAGGTCTGTTAGAGTGCAGGGCTTTCCCTGTCCTTGGGGGTTGTTTCTGTGAGCAGCCCCTGCTTGGAGTGAGGTTTCACTTATTGCCTCTCCTCCCACAGGTGCTGCCCAGATGGAGGAGAGTGATCACAAATTGGAAGCTTGAGCCAGCCCTGCAGCTTTGCCACCTTCTGCTGGGGCATCGCTCTGCCCTGTTACCTCAGGAGCCAGGAGAGGATGTTGGAATATAAACCTCCTGCCCAGCACTCTGCATATGAAATAAAAAATGGTCTTGCAATTAGAGGAGAAAAATTCAAAATGTTAATCTGTTTGAAAGGCAGAAAGTGCTAACAACTGTTACTGGGTTGGTGTTTTATCCCTCCTGAAAAAAACCAAATCATACAGGAATAAAGAAGGTAACAACCAATAGAAAACACTTAATTTCAAAAGGCTGAATAAGTTAAAAAAAACCCCAAGCCATAGGTCACTGATAGTAGGAAAAAATAAATGGGTAGGATTCTGCTGATTGCTGATTGCTGATGTTATAACAGGCCACTACCACAACATTTCTGTGGTACTTAATTACCAAGGGGCTTTGCAATTTTTGTTCCTATTTACTATATGATTGTCTGATTGCATGGAGTAAGACAAACCAGATCTAACTAAAACTTGAAAGAACAGCCTGTCTTGCTGAGAACCATTAATGTGATTTATGTATTTATGAAAATGTTCTGAAAGGAATAGTGTACAATAAGTTCCCAGCTAAAGCAATATTCAACTGTCAGAAATAGCTGTGCTAGCTCACTGGTTTATAATCCTGAATATTGAAAAAAAAATACCTTCCTTCCCCCCATGGTTAGGAGTTTTCACATTTGCACAGCAGACAAAACTTAAATTGGAACTCACAATTATGGTAATGCTTTTTAAACACACACACAACTGTGGAACATTTCCCTGGTTAACCACCTAGCAAATTGCATCTAATTACTCCACCTGTCCCAATTCTCACACATGATTTACATACAATTTTGTGAAATTTTTAAGTTGTCCTTTTTACATCAAGTGAGGCTCAGATATTTAAAACTAAATCCTTAACATTGCCTCTAACCTAACAATCAGTACATCTTTGTCTTCTGATTGCAGCGCTCTGAGTAGAACTTTACACTTCATAAAATAAATGTTTATTTTACAACTGAAAATCTTGGTTGTAGCTTTTAAGTACAGGAACATGCAAATACCCTCTGTGTTAATAACAGCCTCCTCTGGGACTGCTAATAAAAGCATAAGCACAAAAAAGGCAAAACCCATTCATTTGCTATGCATTTACACTATATTTTTATCTTCATAAAGGAGCTCAAAAGACCTCTGATGCACATCAAGGCTAAGTGTGAACAAAGCTAAAAAGGCAATATAAAGTGCACACTGCTAGAAGCAGTTTTACTATCAGCTGAAGAAACAATGCTGACACTGAATTTTTCCTCTTTCCACTGGCTGACAATAAAGCTTAATTAATTTTGGAGGAGGGACCATCTACTGCCCAGGCACAGGATCCTAGCTATGAAACATTATATGGCAAAAGTGTAAAAGACAAATACTATGTTTTTAAAGTCAGCATATTTTCCTGAAAATTCTTTTGGTGGGTTTTTTTTGGTGCCACAACTTCCTGCACAGAGACTCCAAAAGGCTCCTCAGTTACTCTTACATCAGCTGCTAGGTGCAAGGTTAAAAAACCCAAAAAACCGAACAACGAAACAGCTTTTGCACGTCCCAAATTCCAGGATGTGGCGGTGCATATACTTGGAGCAGCAAACCCCACACAAAGGTTAACAGTGCTCAATCATTGCACAGGGTTTCTGCAGGGCCCCTTTGTCCTCCATGGCTTTGCACATACCACGTCCTGCACTGCTACCCAAGTGTCACCTCGTGCCACTGTCTTCCAGCTCTCAGCCTTGGAGTTTGGGTTGGTTTTTTCCAGTCCTCACTTCTGGCTGTTTCTATTAACTCAATTTAGCTTTAAACAGAGAGGCCTACAGATGCCAACTCTAATTTCCAAGCCTCTATATCATGGCATTGACCAGACAGATAACTGGCACAAAAGACTGAAGTGGTGAACTAGATTTCTAAAATGCTGCCATCTGATTCTCATCCCACACAAATATGTAATTTAAGTAATGAAAAAAAAGCTTTCATCTCAAACATTAGCTCTTGAAGTAAGTAAAATGCTGGAATTTGCATTGAGTCATGACAAGTTAAAGCTGTAACAGTAAGAAATAACCTTCTGAACAACAATAAAAAGAACATCCTTAATGTCAGGCAAAGAGAAAGCAATTACATTTTCAAAGACTGTCAGTTTAAAGATATACAATGTAAAGAACTAAAATGGTTTTAGCTCTTTTCACAATTTCATGAAATCTTCATGTATTTTTAAGCTTCACCTTATTTATAAAAAGTTTTATATTCCATCTTGCTTTCATCACATGAAAACTGAAACTAGTTTGTTAACGTAAACTTCTGTTAGTGAAATTTAAAGGAAAATACATTTCCCTCGGCTATTAAGACATACAGTAACTCACATACTGGAGTCATTTCTACTCTAAGTCTTCAAGGGAACAAGAATAGGAACTGAATATTACAGCAGAGCTCAGGACAAACACAGGCCTCGTGCATGGTGACACTGTGGGCACAAGAGGAGAAAAATGGCCATCACTGGTCAGCATAACTTGGAGATTCCCACTATGAGTAGCCACCAGTCAGCTGTCCCCACTGGGCAGTGCTATGAGGGGATAAGCAGAAAGCAAAAGAAGAGAAATGACTGCTGAGCAGGAGCATTTCTGGCTGCTTGCTGGAAAGATCCCACTGTTCCTTCCTTTCCCCCCTCAGTGCAGGCAATGCAAGGTTCAGTTTCAGGTTGGGTGTGAGCACAACACAACAGGGAAGCAGCAGCACAGCTTCACTACACAGCACTGCAGCAGGTGCAAGGCTAACAGCCAGATTCAGCTTCCTTAATTCAAAAGCTTTGTTGCACAGAATCCAACAATTATACAGCCAACCTTGGCAAAAAAACCAAAAACACCAACAAAACAACCCAAACCCATCAAAAAAAACAAGTTAAAAAAAGGCTTTCCTTTCTTCCCTTGTTTCTCATGGGAAGTGGATTACCAGAGCATTCAAAGGGGCTTCCAGTCCCCAAGAAGATTAAAAACAAGAGCCATGCTTCTTCCATTACACACATTAAGCTCTGCAGAAGGCATCTGAGATTGTCCCAGTTGGAACATGGAAAAGGGATTAAAGGCAAGTAGTGCCAACTTCAGCCATTTATTCCTCTACCCTCCAATTCCTCCCCCAGCTCACACTGTAAAACTCCTGCCTTATTTAAATTTATGACACTTTTAAAGTTCTAACAGGGTTGCCAAGAGACTTTTGTACCAGTTCATGTCACAGTGTCGGTGTGAGAGCTGAGTGCAGCTGCTTGGAAGGTCTGGAAGTGATCAAGAATGTTTCTTTACTACTGAGATGGTGGCAGCTGCAGGACAAGTCTTCATCCTTCTCAGCTCAATCAGAGTAGCTTGGATGACCACATACAATGTTTGTAACAGCAAAATTCAGAGCACTTCTAAACCTTCATACTTAGAACACAAAACAAAACCACAGCATGGAAAATGGGGTGACAGACCGGTCCACTGAAGCTTGTTGCACTGCTTGACACTTTAAACATGTCACAAAGTCCAGTGAATCTGAAACTTAAGCAGGAGACAGCTCTGCCAAATGCTTTTATTGAAGAAGAGAAATACAACAAAAGGCATTTATTCTATTAAGCAGTGTCCACCACCCCAGGAGAAGAAAGGCAGGGCTGAGATATGCAGTCAGCATAAGCACCTGAGCAGATGATGCCACAGGTCTGCAAACACCCGACTCCCACAGTCCCAGCGCTCACATGTGCTTCTGTAGGTGACAGTGACAACCAGGAGCAACAACTTCTGTCCACTTGCAGTACAAAACCAGAGAAATACACCCTGAAGTGAACTATTCTCTCTGCAGTAAATCATCCTCTGTCTTGCCTTTTAATTTGCCAAGGAATACAGCTAAGACAAATGCTACCCAGGCAGAAGGAAAAAAAAAAACAAACAAACAAACGAGGGAAAGGAAAATGAGAAAAGTAGCAAACACATTCCTGTCCAAAGCTTCCTGTAATTAAATTCCTGGTTATTTTGTTCACCTTATCCTACCCTGACATAAGAGAAAGTGGTGTATACCAGAGCATTACTGGACTAAACCCAAGAGAATAAGGAGGAAGTTGCACATTTGAGAACTGTATGCTTCTCACACATTTTTGAAGTGGTATTTTAGAGGGAAAGTGAATAATTATTCAAATGCCAACACTATGCACTACTAATATAGGCATAAGGGTATAACATGCCTTTATTTCTCTTCGAAGTGATGAATAGTTGCACATTAAACTGATGAGGACACAGCTGAACACTAAAATAAAACTGCATAATTGGTACTTTCTAAGCATGGACGTGGAACAAAATTGCTTTCAACCACAGGTGAGCACAGCTCAAATGATTGGCAGAGGATTTTTGTTTAAGAATAAGCAAATTCTGTGGCAAGTGGTCTTCAGTTAGGATGTTCTTGTTATATCAAAGCTGTGTAAAACCAGCTCTTCTAAACAAGTGTCTTCCAGGTGGTTCGTGTGAAGAGCTGCTGCTTATTTACTCACATACACAAAGCAACATCTCTGATGTGGAACACAACAGCAACACAGATGAATTAGAAGAGGCTCCAAAACAGTGAGGACAAAAGTGTAAGACTGTAGATAAAGACATTCTTTGCAAGTACTCAAGAAGATCAAGCAGCCCCAAAAAGTTTACTGTGTAGCATCCTGTGTTTTCCAGTGGTAAGCTCAGCATTATGGTGGTATGTTCAGGATAAAACCAAGACAAACACGGCCATTTAAACCCAGGGAATAAACAAAAGTGGGATTTTAAAGTTTTACCTTTCTAGGGTTTCCTGGAGGGTAGAATTTGTGGTATACCTAAAAATAAAGACATTAGATTGAACAGAGTTAAAACTGGCAGACAGAACAAACTCCACTGTAGTACAAAAACACGGTGCTTTAATGCAAAGATAATATTAGTAGGGTCTACTGTGGAGCAATCCAAAGGCCATGAGCACTCTGCAACAAAGATCCCAGGAATACACTCGCTACACTTACAGGAAATACAATGTGGAGCATCAGCATCTCAAGTGTGAAGGCACAAATACACCGTACAGCTCACTAATGTCACAGTAAGTGTTTCACATCCCATTGAATGATGATGTCTCTTTATGTCATCGTGATATTGCACAAACCAGGGTCCTATACAAAAGAAATACTAAAAATTTATGTGTCCTGTAAATCTGTTCATACAGTTTTTCTGAGGATTTCCACACAGTAGCATAGGGCAAAAGATTAAGTCCCTCAAAAAGGAAAAGAAAAAAATAAAGGGTGTGAAATATTGAGATGCTAGGCAGAAGAAAATGGCTGCACAACACCAAAGGGAGCGTGACATCCCTGCAGCTCTGCCAAAACCAAAGAGAGGCAAAGAAACTACAAGATGAAGCCTACAGAGAAAAAAAAAACACAAGGAAAAAAACCCCATAACAGTAAATAGACAGACCCACGGTCTTCCGCACAGTCTCCTTTTAAGCATCTCTGAGTTTTGCATTTGAGGTGCCCACCCACAGTGCTTGACCAAATGTTTTCCAACACGGAGAGCAGTCAGAGATATGACTGCATCAACAATTTCTTGGCAGGGGTTGGGAAAGAGGCCAAGCAGATATCAGGGAGTTAGGACACAAGTCCCCAGAACCATTCTTGGATCTCTGCAGAGTTAGGACTATCCAACTGCTCAGTTCTTCAGGTGAAAAAGCAGGAAGTTGAACTTGCCAATCTAATGAAGCACTGGCTTTTTATGGAAGTCCATCTGTTCCAACGCTCTGGCTCAAAATACAAGGAAATGTAAGAATCAAAAAAGAATGCCAACACGATTCCAGCAAAGAACATTATTCTACTTGCTCTCCTAAATCTAAATATACAGAGATTATTTGATCAGCTCAGCTGTTAACATGAAAATCAAAGGGTTGGGTGTTTTTTTTTTTATTTCAGAAGTTGTCTAGAATTTGTAGTTGGGTTTTTGGTTATGTTGGGTTTTTTTAAATAGTATTTATGTGTTCCCACCATATAGCTGCTCACTTTGAGGTGTTTAATTTCCATATCCACTACAAAACACTTAGCCAAGCTTTAAATTGCAGACAAATCTCTGCTTTCATTGTGAATAAAGCTTGAAATGTGGCAAAATTTAGTTGGAATAAGTATGTGCTTTACTGTCGCTGATTGGCCAGACTGAATATCAACTGAGCAAAAATACCAACTTTATTATAGGAACAGTCCCACTGAGAGAACACTGCCTAGAACTGCTCATTTTCCACTACTCTTCTACAAGTTACTTAAAACTCCTTTAAGAAACTAAGCTCAACACTTGCTTTAATTTCTGTCACAATAGGAATATAGCAATTATTTTGAAATGGTGGGAATTCAGAATGTACTATTAGCACTATCTATCTAAAGATCAGCTAATTCTCTGTATTCATATGAAAATACAAGTAGCTCAGGGTGTTCCCTTTCCCAAATAAGTGTTTTCTGTACAATAACCCCAGGAATGAAGAATAAAATATTTTCACATCATGTCTTGAGTTCTTATCCCAAGATTTAATTTGAATACAAAACACTTTACTCATAATCAGCAAAAAAATAGAAGTCAAATAGCATTGTTAACATCATTAACATCTTCTCACTACAAAGACAAACCATAAACCCTTTCAGCAATTATTTGGCTATAATTCTAAACAAACAATAGGTTCTGCCTCTATAAACACTGTTCTGGTTCTAATTTATAAGTTATGCAAAATATTACACAGATCACTCAACAATCCATCCTTAATGTACCTGAAGAGGTCTTTACAATCCCTCGTGAATAATGCATGTTTCCATTTTGCCATTCTCCTACAGCATAAAAGAAGCAGCTTTAATTCTGCTCTAACTTTGAGATCTGAACGCCACCAAAGACCAGGCAAAAACCTTAAGGAGAAATTGCTTTACAGCTCCAATCTGCTTCCCAAATGGAAGAACTAAATAGTCCTAAGTATATTTGAAATAAACCAGCATCTGAAGAGATTGGCCATATGCTAAACTGTCACTCTCCCATAGTGAGTGATGAATTAAGCTGGTTGTGTAGCTGGCTGCTTACTACAATACCGTTCATGTCACTCACATATGCTGCTCTGGCAGTTATTACAGCTTCTTGTAAACCAAATTACAGACCAGCTAAAAGCACTGAACTCCTGACTGATTTCCAAAGAACTGGAAGAAACACTACAAAAGACTGGAAAGGTGTAAAGAGAAATTGCAGCACCTTTGCAACCTGTGTGATTAAAAGCACGGGGAAAATCCAGCCAGCTAGATACGAGTCCAGTAGTCAGTGTTTGCTGGCATCTGTGCAAACTGGGCAGTTTTCTGTCATCTGGGATACTGCAAAGCCCATGGTATTGTAAAGAGAATGCATGGAGGAGAACATCCATCCACAGCACCAGGAGTTTAACTAGCTGGTTAGCACAAGCTTCTGACCAATGTGAGCACTTGGAGCTTTTCTCCGTACCTGGCACGGAGGTAATGGAATCCAGTCCTTATGTCAGTGGCCTAACAGTCAAGAGACTGCACAGTAAAATATGCAAAGAAGCAATGAAATGCTTATAGTAGATACGTTTGAATCCCTAGACAAGATTCTGGTTACTCAAGAGTTGCAGCTCAAGAAAACCAAGCAAATCAATCCTTGGAGCGTTGCTATCCGAGGAACAAACCATCACAGTGTGTCCATGCCCAAAAGGACAAGAACTCAGCTCTTCGTGAGCTAGTGCCCAAAAGGACTAAGGACTTAGCTCTTCACTGTGTTTCTTACATTCCACAGGAACATCAGTCTCTATTTGACCCAGAATTTGCATTAGGAAAAAAGTGTTATTTTGACAACTTTATCATTAAGGTTCCCAGCATTATCACATGGACATCTATAAAATCTCTCCTGATAAATTAGAAGCTGAGGGATTCAGGTTGCAGATTTGTGGTGAGGGGAGAAGGGGGAATACATCTGTACTTTCTGTAAACACAAAAGCACTTGTAAGGTACAAGGAGTCCTCTGAATTATGACTTTTTTTATAGGCTGGACTCTTCTTGCTCTTGATTCATTTTCTCTTCATTTACTTTGAGGCTACACTGAAGTTTCTGTAAATCACAGAAGTACAACACTGTTCTTCTTGCAGCTGCCTGTGTGCCTTGTCTAATAGACAGGCAGAGTTTGACAGGGCACAGATGCAGAGATCCTGGCCTCTGTGGAAGCACTGGGCAGCAGATGGTGCAGGTAAGGCACCACAGCACAAATCCATGCCTGTGGTTGCTCTGCTGAGGGTTGCTGTAATACCCAGGCCTAAATACCAAGCTAAATGCAGAGATGCACACACGGCTGTGAATGGTGCCTTGTGAAATACTGAGTTTAGGCTGATACTCAGGAACAGGCACCTCTAAGCATGACCTAACACCTTCACTGATGTCTGTTATACTGCCTTTTCAGGTAGCGGAGATAGTATGGTTGAGGAAAGAAACTTAATCCCTTTCCATCTTTAAAGAGCTTGAGTCCAGCTTAAGCATCCCAGACAAGGTCTACCCTGTTATTTGCTCCACAAGCAGAAGGAATTTGAAATATCCAATGTTTCCCATTACCTGGAATAGTCACTATGTGCCAGACACTACCAGTTACACTGAAATACCCACAGTCACACATAAAAGCTTTGCCAACCCAATAAAGACCAATTTGATAACAATAAGGCTTCACCTTTTTAAGACACAGACAAGAAAAATATCCAATTTCAACAGCAATTCCAATTAAACAAAATACTTAACTGTATTGTTGGTAGAACTCTGGAATTTTTAAGCTAGAGTAAAAGTTTTAGACAATCATTTGACTTACTGCTTCTACATTTCAATAATAGAAGTTTAACATTGCTGGGAGAGGTTTTAAGAGTCCCCAGGGCCTTTTCTGTCACATACTCCCTCTCACATCCCTCAGTCTGTTCTGAAATCACATGGGGGCTCAGGTTAGTCCTATTAGTCTCCAACACAAGTAGCCAGAGAAAACAGGCATAAATATATCAGCAATTCTTTCTGAAAATCCTGCACATGCTGCAGAAGATTACTACTTCCCCTCTAAGTTAGCAGCAGCGCCTTCAGCTAAGGGGTGAATTCTGAGGAGCTCTCTGTCACTCGGAACTAGTACATTTTAAATGTTGAAATGATGTACCTTCTCCCATTTCAACACAGGCTTTTGGAGCATTTTAATGTCTTGCCAATTAGTAGCTGGAATCCAGCAAAGGAGGTACAAGTGCTATTACTGGTACCTAATGGATATTCTTCTTAAGCTCAATTGCTGAACTACATTTTGAATAAAGGGCTCAATTTCCAGAGGGAACAACCTCCTTTCATTATTGCCCAATGCTTAGACTAAAGGAGAATTCTCTGCAAGTGGTAAGTAGGGGCAGCGTTCATATTTCTACTTCAAGGTTCCCACACAGATTGCATTGCACAGTATTAAGTGAATGCAGGTCACATCCAATACCATAAGTTCTATAGCTGGACATTTTCATAATTACAGTCTTTTCTTATTTCCATTTTAAAATGGCTTTTTATTCAGAAGATTCTTCTGGGGAAAAAAAAACAGACTTAAAGAGTATGTAGTAACAGTAGAAAACTCTCCTTTCTGAGCTGTCCCACCCAAGATGTGCCACGAGCTCCCAGCTGTGTGCTTGTAGAGTTTGTGTCCACCTTGGTCAGCTGCCCCACACAGTGCTGCACTCACACTGCTGTGAGTCACCACAGCATCTGCTACCAGACAGAAACCACATCCTCGCTCAGGTTTCAGGGTTCCCTCAGCAACAAAAGCCACCCTCGCATGATTATACTCTTTATTGATGTAGAGACACCCCCACAATTCAGCTTAGCCCTGCTTTAAAGCAGCACTCCTGCAAGATTCCACTTGCTTCCAGTTCATCTCTGCATCCACGTCGGCCGTAAGAAAGGGTTAAACCCCAGTGCTGGAAGGCACATCCTGCAGCTCCACGGGCTGGAATGGGAGATGCCAACCCTACCGAGGCTGCCCTTGGCACAGGCACCCCTGAACACCAGCTTCAAAGCACTGCTCCTCTGCCACATGTCTGCAGCTGCTGCCACAAGTGCAAAATGCAGTGTGTTCTCACTCCACCACCACTGCTGAGCACGATGCTGCTGCTGGAGATACAGAGCACAGTTAGGAACATGAGTCACCCGTTTTTGGAATTCTTTCTGGATAACTGCACGACAGCTAATGACAGATCCCCTCAACGCTGCCCTCTGTGCCCTTCCTGTTCCTCCAGAGATATGTGCACTAGGACACTTCACAAAAGTCACAGCCCGAAGTCCAAGTCTTTGAAATTCCTTTATGGGTTTTTTAACTCCAGTGCAAGCCACACTTTTAATCTCACCCCAGCAAGGACTACATGAGAACTTGGTTTGTTCAGGCCACACATTCAGGGAAAACAATCTTCTGTCTCAGGAGTGCTCAGCTGGGAGATCACCCAAACCATCTGAAGTGCCCCTAGAGACACCCACATACTGACACCTAATTCTAACTTGCATTTTTGTAAGGCTTTTAAAAACATGATTAATATTTTAAGACTCTTGATGAAATCGCGTTATCGTCTAGGAAGAAGGATTTTCTCTTAAAAATATTATGAAGACAAAGAGCAACTTCTTTCCTAGTATCATAATAATAAATGCATAAAATGCTTCTTATTTAACATACAACATGACTACAACTTCTAGAATGTTGTACGATTTGTCTGTTTTATTTGGTTTGGATTTAATTGCTCAGCCAAAAAAGAAAAAATTCTTTCAAGATTGAAGCTGCTGCCTTCCTTTGCATTAATAATTTGTCCAGAAGTGCTTGTGTGCATTAGACAATCTACATGTTTGCTCAGTTACAGACCTGCAAGCAGGCTCAGCCTCCAGTTTAACATTTCATTGCAATCTACTGGCATGCTAATTAATAGCTAATCAGAAACATCCTAATAAGTATACCAGATATTTAGATTCAGACTCGCAATTTTTAAAAGCTAATGACTTACAGCATTTAGAACGGTGAAAATAAATCAAAGTCATGCCATGCCACACAATTTACTTCCAGTATTTTTCAGAAAAGAGTAATTAACTTCTACTCAAAATGCACTTGTCTGAGAGTATCATCAATATTAGGACAGCCAAAATAATGGCAAACATGAAATTCCATGGGTATCATTGCATAAGGTTTATTTTACCAAATCCCTTCCCCCTCACCCATGCATAGTTAACATTTATATTAAAAGAAACAGCTGACATGGCACATTAATAGACTATGTCTAATGTCATGCAATTAACTCTCTACTCTTATCAACAGGAATATCTATTTAGATATCAGAGGAGTAAAACCCATGGTTCATTCACTGCTGAGGAGAAAGAAGAAGAAAAATGAAGAATTAAGAAAAGCCAAACTAAAACCCAAAAAATGGCTTAGCAAACCAACAAGCCACAGCTGAATGCCAAGCCCTCCTGTCAAGGTGCCCTGCTCACACACAACTTTCAGCTGTGTCCATGACTTACCTAGAGACTGCCACGTTCAAATCATGGAAATGACACCTCTGCCCCTTTTCTCTCTTCAGCAGTAACCTGGACAGACACACTCCACACTCTGCTGTCCCCAAATGGGCCATGAAGAGATTTACTGATCTCATCTGTTATTCCACCAACACTCAGTACACGCACAGTTACATTAAAATCTGGCTGATGAAGAAATGCCACAATTAATCCACTCAGCAGTGAGACTGTGGCCCATACAGGAAGAGGATAAAGAGTTTATAGGAAGTGTTCCCACACTGTGCCTATAACATGCTTTATTTGGCATTCACTGGTACCTTCACAGCTGATGGCTACCAACAAACAACAGACATCTGCAGCGACAACTAAAGCCATCATGTGAGACTATTCAAGAAATCTAAGTTATGTAACTTAAACTCAATTTTTCATATGAATGCTTAAAGGGTTCTATTCCTCCTGGTAGAGAACAGGATCATTCTGTAAGAGCTGCTCATGCTCTGAGCGAGCACTTCAAATCAAATGCATACGAACCACCTACAGACTAACACTATTTCAAGACTGATTTTTGCTTTCAATGTATTTTTTTCAGTCGATCAGGAGAAAACAAAACTCACAATTTGAAGTTAGCAGGCAATATCTTGGGTTATTCAGTTATGCAATGGTTACGTTTCTATGTAAAAGATCACAGACAATACATTTCCAAATAGCCAAGCATCAGCTTTGCTTGCAAGGTTGGGTTAAGGGCACGAGAACGCATGTTGAAGCACAATTCCTTCTTGTATCATGTCAGATATTTTGGACTCTCCTTTTCTTTTGCACATTAATTCCAGTGCTTCAGGGAAGGGCCTCCACAGGCAGAGCCTGAGCATGCCTCTGGTGTTTCTGGCAGAAAACAAAAACTTGAAGCTCTCTTCAGGAAAGCTCTAAGCTTGAGCAGTGTTTTCATCTTACAAACGACAAACATCAGATCTGCAGGCTACAGACAAGTCTCTCTTGGGATTTGTGTTTCTGTACCTATGAGGACGACTGAGCAGCTTTATACTCTCCTCCTGTATCCTCCCTCTTCTTAAACTAACTGGGAATAAAAGATAGAAAGAAACACACAGAAATGCCCCACACACCCAACAGCAGCAACGTGCAGAGGTAGAGCAAAATTGTTACAGCAGGTGATGCCAGTTAAACACTCCCACAACCCCAGTGCAGTTCTGGCAATTCATTCCACAGTCTTAATTCCTTCAAAAGTCTTGTTTCCAGACTTCCAGCAGTTATTCTTCATTTCTTTAAACTATTTTGCCAGCCACTGTGGGGGGGGAAGTGACAGACAGAAAAGAAAATATATAAAAATTAGCTTCCCATCACTTTTTACTGCTCAGTTCTAGATCTATATATATGTAATATATATAAAAAGATGCTTAAATGTCTGCTCATGTCAGCACAGCTCTTCACTGTGCAGATTAATCATACTCCACTTCCTGCCTTTTAATATAAATCAGTGTTTTAAAATCTTTTCCCGTTTATTAAAAAAAACAAAAAAACAAAAAAAACCAAAAACCCCCAAAATCCTAGCTAGAATAAAAAAGGACTCCACAAAGGCTCAGTGGCAATCAGGACAAAAGCAAAGCCTGACCTGGTCATTGCAGATGCCCATCTCCATTGATTCAAAGGAGCCATGTGTTTTAACTTGCTACGCCCACATACAAATTAGAATTATTAAACAAAGCTAGCAGCTGCTTATCACAAGAGATTCTCAAGTCACTGCAAACAAAACTCCAAGCTGAAGACATTTTTTAAATGGATTAGCACATTTATAAAATAAAACTACATTCTTTTCCCCTGTCACAGTGGTTTGTTTATTTTTAACCAAGCACTTAAAGCATTCTGCCCTTAATCAAGTTTGAGGGTACTGTGAGATAGCATTTTCAGGAGTACTGGTGTGATTCAGGCCATGCTGTCTGGCTCAGCTGGAAGCCAAACCCAATTTGAAGAAACATAGGAAATACAAAAAGCCTGGGCCTTCCTGGCTCTCAGCTTTTAGTGCATTGAAAGACAGCACTGCTTGAACACAAACTCAGCCATTTGATTGTCAATTCACATTTAATTTCACGGTGTTCTCTAAGCAAGGGTATCAAAAAAGTCTTTTTCAGCACAGACATCTGCAAAGTGAAAGAGCTTACAGAGAAGACTCCAAGAAACATCTGAAATTCCACATGTAGTTAGGAAAGAGGCCAAGGGATCTGTACAAACCCACTTTATCAACTTAAAGAAAAAAAATATATATGACCTGATATAATGATTTTGAATGTTTAAATCTTTAAAGAATTTGCTTCAACTTAAGAACTTTGTTTAAGTCACTGTTTTTATCTGCTAACCACAACAAAGAAACCATCAGAACCATGACAGAATTAACACAACCTCTAGGGAAGCAGGGAGCCTTGTGCTCTGTGGCAAAGAACGAAATCCTCCCAGATGTGTCAAGTCACCACTTTTCAGAATACTGCATTATCAGTGTTTGATATTTGATTTTTCAAATTGGACAGGTTTCTACATCCCATCCAGCTGTGTATTTTTCTATGACTGAAAGCAGAAACTGGATGGACATCTCCATAACTGTCCCATCTAAAGAGGCTCTATAGGCATATTCCCCTTCCAAACACGTCACATCTTTTAGAGCATTTGAAAGACACAGAGATTTTTCACCAGCTCCTTGACTGTGTACATTACATAAACTAAAAAATGCACTAATAGAGAACAAAATTTGAGACAAGTAAACAGCCTGTCATTAGCAAGGAACTGACAGATGTTACTTTGTCTATCACTTCTCTAAACAACTCGAACATCAGAACAGATTCTCCATCAGTGGCTAGAAAACTTCCCTGATCCAAGGCTAACCACCTGCAGTGTTGTTCCACACCAGCAACACCACCTTGCTCCCTTAAACAAACCACAGCAAGCTGTGTGCCAGAGGGTAACTTGCTTTCTCTTCCCAATAAGAAGAAAAACAAGATGTTCAAAGAGCACAATTCTCAGATGCACTGGGATGTACACAGGAATGTGGTTACTGCTCAAGGTCATTCAAGGCAGGAGCTGCGAGCTCAGATCCAGACACATGCGGGAACATGTGAAAAATGTAAACAGTTTCAACATCATGATTTTAACCTCTTTAGAGGTCAGGTTATCCCTCGGTGCTGCTTTTTGAAAACAATCCTCCTGCAGCTCGACACTGTGCTGTGTTATACTGAGCCAAGAGCCATCACCGAACATGCCAAACACACGTGCAGTGAGAATCACCTCGGGAGAGGATGGCAATGTCATTTAAAACATTCATGCTACCCTGAGATCATCTCAGATTTACCCAAACAGATTTGCTAGCAGATCTGCTCAAGGTACCTAATGCTGGAGGTTGCCATGGGAACACGGTACAACTACACACTTTGCCATGACAACCAGGCCTCCCTGGAATACTAATGAGTGCCCATGGCAACGGGAAGCTAAAGACAAGATGTCTGGAGACCAAATATTTCATGTATCATTTATAACAAAAGCTATAAATATATTTGTACGCTTCCTCTGTGAGATCCGACGGGTTTTGGTACCCTGCAAAACGCCACATATGGGGCAGTATTGCAAAGTGTAAAAATGATGTGGCTGCAGTATAAATGGAAAATCCTATTTCAAGGCAACGCTATGGCTGAATTTCAATTCCACAAACAACAATAGAAATATCTGTAGTCAACACGCCCCAAGCGTGCATCACCTTGCATGTGAACACAATTGGCAGCCCACAATGGAACAGCTACCTGCACACAAGGCTTTGGCTCTGCTGTGTCCCCCAAAAGGGTGCTCCCTACCCAGTGCAGAATCCTGTGCCGAGCATGGATCTGTTCTCCAGATGGCTGCTACTGCAACTCGTGTTGTGAAGGCAGCAGAAAGCATTGCCTTGGTATTTCAGAAAAGGCTCATGACAAGAGAGCCTTGTTCCTTTACAGGAATGTTCCAGCAACTCAGTCCATGAGCGGTGTTTTACATTTATTTGTTTACAGAAGAATGATGCACTGTAGCAAGTTACGCATCAGAACAAAATGTTGGTATTAAAAGTGATAAAAATCATCAGTTAAGCGACATCTGGTGCCTTTTTTTTTTAAGTGCTCTCTCTACAGATGAATTTCAGAACACTTTCTAGATATTTTACATGGATTATCAAAGCCTAAGACATTTTCAGGCATCCTGCCAGCAACCTCCTATCATTTAAAAAAGAGGCGGCACCAGCTGGAAAGCCAGAGCAGCTTGTCCCAAAAGCACTCTATGTGATAAGCCACATCAAGAGACACCAAAATTTTAGGACCCAGGGATCACAAGGTGCCAGGATTCAGCTCACACCAGCAGTGCAGAAACCAAAGGTAGTAAATCCTACCTAAGATTTTTCCTCATGTCTTATTATTTGGTTTTATTAGGTTATAAAAGTTTATTAGGTTATAAGTCTCCTTGCATGAGCTCCTCCTCAAAAAATACAAAAATCAGGAAAGCATTAGTAAGCATGAGATTTCTTTCCTTCCCTCCCTCAACATCCATGATCTATGATATGTATTTATGAACCATCTTCCAGGTGTAAATAAATCAACTGCTGCATTTCCTCAGTGACAGAGCACAGAGGTCAGCAATAAGGGATAAAGAACTGTTCTTTGTGTGAGGTATTTCACAATAGTCCCACGGCTGCAGAGCTGCTCAGGTGCCAGATTCTCACTGCTTCTGATTACAACAACTGATGCTCTCCCAGTGGCAAAACCCCCAATCCCCTGTCCCTTCAGCAGATCTCCTCGAGCCTAGAAGAGGCAGCCCCACACCAGACAGGAACTTCTGACCTAGATCAGCTCCATCAGCTACACTCACCCATCTTCTCACCACCTGGCAGATGCCAGAAGGAACCTCAAGTACACACACTCAGGAACCCCACAGGAAGGCACAAAACAAGCTCTGCATCACTGACAGTTTTCTCACAGCTGTAACCCAAACAAAGTCACTCTCCAGTTTGCTGCAGGAATGTCAAAACCAAGGTAAGCTGTGAAGATTCCTACCCATGGAAGCAGTGGAATCATCATCCCAGGAGGTAGTTAAAAGATGTGTGGATGTGGCACTTCGGGACACGGTTTAATGGTGGACTTGATGATCTTAAGGATCTTTTCCAGCTTAAATTATTCTATGATTCTATGGCTATGTCAGAGGCCAAACTGCTACAGAACAGAAATATCTCAGTAGCAGTTCAACCTAGCACATGAGGCTAACCTGGACTAATCACTGGCAAATCCCTCTTCTGCTTCCAAATGCTGCTGGCTGCGGCCACAATGTTCTAAATACACATACACAAACACAATAATAAACCAACACTGTCACATTCAGAGTTATCAGATTAGTGCAAGCACTGGTCGTGATCCCATTACAAGTTTTCAGTCAACTGCAATTCAGTCAATTGCAATTAGCATATCTAGAGACACCTGAAGAAAAGATGTGGGATGAAAAAGCAAAAAAAAATGCAGGCCATGGGCCTTGGCAGTGAATTTAAGATCTAGTCACTTTAAATAGGATCCAAGTACAAAAACCCCCGTCATATTATCAGGATAAATGAGCACTTTTGTTTCATAAACTTCAGTCAATACAGATTAAATCAAACAAAAAGAGAAAAAAAGCAAGCTGCTTTTTTCAGCAGTCTATTATAGTGCAGATTAACACATTCAGCAAACAAACATAGCCCACAGTGGACCTTCAAGCAACAGTTTCCCAAAGAGGAGCAGAACTTGCATTAGTTTTAAAACACATCATTACTCTACAAAATTTGTCACCTTGAGTCTAACCTGTTTGCACAGGACTGATTTCAATTATTAATTTTCAACTATTTCAGTTCCTTTAAATACCACAGAGCCCAACACACAGCCCAGCTTTTCTTCTGTCAGCACTGAGATCCAGTTTTAACAGGAGCTGACTACAAAGACAGGAAAAGCACATCTGCATTAAATTTCAAGATTACACAACAGCCTATCTAAGCATGCATGGCAAAGGCTACTCTTTTATTCTAACCCTATTTTTCCACGAATATTTTGGGTTGTGGTTTGTTGGTTTGGGGTTCTTTTCTCCAAGCTGATATTTTTCACTCTCTCTCACACTCCTCTTTCTTTGGGACTGTTTTATATTATGTCAGGGGACATGACAGGTAGTTCCACAGTATCTCCTACCAAGAAAAATACAGAATTCAATTGATCTGTGGTCAGCAGCGGCAATTACTGCTTAGGAAAAAAAAAAAAAAGCTGGGATAGGCACTGAGTGATGAACAGTGTCAATGGATAAGCTGTCCCAAGACAAATCAGTAATTTCAGCATGTCGGGGGCTGGAGGCCTGGTTGCATATCTGCACTTTATTACCTCCCAATAGTAAATGCAGTGATATGCACACAGAAAACCAGTGTTTAATATGGGGAATGCACTTGCACACTGTGACTGCAGACTTCTCTGAAAAATACAAGAACCCATCTTATACAGGAAGGACTGGCAGCATGGCCAATGATG
The DNA here is from genome assembly GCA_013397055.1 of Pachycephala philippinensis. Classification (NCBI taxonomy): domain Eukaryota; kingdom Metazoa; phylum Chordata; class Aves; order Passeriformes; genus Pachycephala; species Pachycephala philippinensis. The sequence goes on from VWZT01009623.1 coordinate 1,127,698, forward strand.
GTAGCCAGGCACGCAAGGCAAGTTAAGAACAGCAGCAAGATGCCATTTTCCAATAATCCAAATGAGAGTACCTGAGGAATTCCTCCCTACATAACTGACAAGTAAAAAGGTTTCATCTCCTAGAAAATATGGGAAGTCCCATAAGTCCTATCAAAGAAATACACATTAAGATCCACCCCAGTCAGTCTGGGCTCTTAGAGCCTTAAATCCTCTTAATCCTTCCCATGCTATTACTTATTTTGTGTTTCCTTGTGAAAAAAATCAACACCTTTCTACATGGCTTTTTTGAGATCCCTTTTCTCAGTTAATATACTTAGCTTGCAATAACCTCTCACGTCCCCCCTCGGCCCCCCACACTACAGATATTGAATAGCTGTGTTACTTCAGGGACCAGTCATAAATGTGAATGATGGCACTTGAACCTGCTAAACTGATTAAATGCTGAAAGGAAGGATCAATTACCAGAGAAAGGCAAGCTGGGGAGCCATACATAACACACAGCAGACAGAACAAAGAGCTCCTACTGCCCCGACTTAGCACAATCTGTAGAGCAAAAAGGAAGGGAAAAGCATTTAGAAATGCTTTCGTCTTGTCAGCTTAGGGTATTCACCTTCCACCGGGACAGCCAGGCAAGAGAAACACATCCTCACAAACTGAACTTCTCACAAGGAAGAGGCAGAGAAAGGAGCTACATGTTTGGGCAGAGGCAGATGTGCTTTGTTCTCTGCAGTGTTTCACTCAGCGCCTATCTATCCACCAGGACATTAAAATCTCTTAGCGATGCATTTCGGATAAAAAGCATTCACTTCCAAGCGTCCTCGTTTAAATGCATGCACGGGAAAGCACAGGAGATAACACAAAGCTCCAACCTTTCCGAGCACTGAGTTACCCCGTTCAGCAAAGCACTTCCAGATTATACGCGGGAATAGCCCTCAGAAGAAACCTCGTTACTTTTTTGACAAGATGTTCTGCAAAACAACAGCCAGTATGAAAAGCGTAATCTTTTTGAGCAGGACCAAAAGACAAACACACACCCACAGAATAAAAAAACAGAAAACAAAAACAAAAACAAAAAAAAAAAAAAAAAAAAAAAAAAAAAAAAAAAAAAAAAAAAAAAAAAAAAAAAAAAAAAAAAAAAAAAAACCACCACAAAACAACCCAACAAAAAATCTGTCGTGACCCAAAGGGAATTTCCTGACTGTGTAACAGCCTGATGTGACTGAACAGCTTTTAGGAACAGAACTGTGCCCTCCCTGGACTACTGGTATAATAACACTTCAAATAGGCTCGTTTAGACAAGATTGGCATCTTAAACACTGAGTGTCCGAGATGGAAGCACACCGAGGGGCACAGCATCCCGCGCCCCGGGGCATGCAGCCCGCTCCGGCGGCCCCAAGCGCGGGGGCTCGGTGCCCTCTGCTGGCCGCTCGCACCGCTGCTGTCGCCCTGCTCCGCACCCACGGCTGGGCTCTCCGCTGGTCCCGCCGTGGGAAGCCTTCCCAAAGAGCTGGAAAGCCACTGGAAACGCGGGGCAGAGGCTCAGGGCTCTGCCTGCCCACCGGGACCCATTTACCGCACGCCTCTCCAGGCTTGCTCGGGAGCTCGGTAGCACAAAAGTTCTGCCCAAGTGTGGCAATGACTTAAGGGCTTATTGCTCACTGCTGTGCCCACTGCTTTCACTTTTTCTGTGAATGAATTCTTCTTTCCCCTACGCTTTTCATTCACTTCCCAACTATACCAGCTTCAGAGCCATTATGGAGCTATAAGCTCCAGCAATAAACCGAAGAGGTGTTATCTTTTATTAAACTGACTGATACAGGTGGGAGAAGAGAAAAGGAGAAAGTCATTTCACACAATAAAAACCTTGTGCAGTTTCCTCTCTTCCTGACAAATTTTAAAAGCCAAAGGTTATGCAAGTTTATATGAGACCTCTTCTTTTTATATCTTGAAATTGCTACTGCTAAAACACTTCCACTGGAATTACTAACACCACCCACCCACAACAGCTCCAGGACTCTGGCTTCTTTTGCTTTTTCTTAGTATATGTCACCCAGCTCCAGGATATTTGTTTTGAGGTGAGCATCTGGCATTGCCATCATACAGAGAGAAAAGTCTGCTGTGCAACATCCCATGATATGAGTGATATTTAACAAAATTACAGCTGTCCCCTGGCACTGTAAGAGTAATGCCGTGTCATTAGTAACACTTGGCCACAGACACCAGGGAGTGGGTGTGGGAAGTGTGCACTGGCAACTCCGATTCAGAGCCTTGCAGGGAGGCACAGAGGGGGATCTTCTTTAAAATGACTAAGAATGGAATGAGGTTGTAGCACATGCTGCATATGCTTGATGAATAAGTTGTAAAATAGTCACAGGCAGAGGGAGAAACACTGAAGTCAGGATAAACTTGAATTTGGTCACTCCTGTTTCTAGTTTTTCTTCAGATCCACCAAATACTGACAAAGGTGATTGCAGGTTTTTTTTGATCTCTCAAAAGTAGTAAACTATTCACAGAAAGCTGAATGTCTTGCAGGGAAAAAAAATGCTAGAATTGAAATAAAGCAGTAAGTGTAACTAATAACTGGGACATAGTGCCCAGACTGTATTCCTGTATTTGTCTGGAAACAGAGATATACATCTCTGTAGCTGTTCTGCTTGACCCGAATCAGTGAAACGTGGCAAAATAATACCAAACAATGATTGCTGGGAAAAGTGATAGAATGGGTGATTGCTTCTAGCAAATATGCAGGAAATAAAAGTGCCTTCCTTCCTCCACTCCCAAAAATGGTCTGAGTACATGGAGCAAAACTTGGAGGAAGCACTTAAGCAGCAACAGTGGTAACAGGACGCTCTGGTACTGACAGCAGGCATAGAAAGATACAGAGGTGAAAGTGTTGTAAAGGAATAAAACAAGGAATAAGCTCGATTTCTGGCAAGTAAGGGGGAGTTACCAATTTACTCACAAAAGAAAATTCAGAACTCTACAGAAAAAAAAAAAACCAAACCTTTATCTAGGCATTATAAAATAATTAAGGAGTAAAAAGTCCTGAACACAGCTGTGGTAAGCATGCCTTGCTGTGCCACATGGGCCCTGGCAAAGCTTTAAGAGCAGCCCAACTACACATGTTCTCCCTCGCTGCTCTGTGCTCTGAGAAGCCTTGTGCTCTTCAGAAAGCATCAGGCCTACAGCACAGACTGAAAGTCTCCCATGTGTGCTGAAATGCTGTAATTTTGGTTTGCATCAAGCCTTACTGCACATCTGCAGGAAGGGGAAAGAGCACATGCACTGCAAGTCTGCTCCTGCTGCCACCAGGAAGCACTGACTTAACACACAAAACAACTCTAACTACAAACATTCATGGTTCTTTATAGAACATAGAGCTCCACACATACCCCTGCTGGAGGGGAAAGCCACACATGGCACAAAAGCCATCACATCCAGCAGCTGTTGGATGTTCCCCAGTTCTGTTCTCTGGTTTTGACATGGATTCTGAGCCTATTAAGCCATTTAATGAAAGCTCTTGGTCATCATCAGCATTTTACAAGCCTGTCCACAGCCCTTCCCATGATTTTGAGAAAACACATCTTCCACTGAAAAATGGCACAAAAGATTAAAGTCAACGTGTTTTAACTACACCGTTAAAAGACTACAAATGAAACACTCTCTCTGATCACCTTTGTTGTTTCCACACCCACACCCCGCCCCAAATACAGGCAATGGTAAATCACCACTGGCAATAGAATTAAACAAGTAAATTTACTAATTTAGCCAGGTCACCTAGAGAGGACTGACTGACTGCTTCCAGTGAAGGTTAAAAATATAACACCCAGGGTGATTATGCAGCAAGCTTTGTTGCTGTGATCGTGCAGCACATACCAGACAGTGGGGCAGAGCTGAATGTCTAAAAGCACAAGGACAGGTGATGAATATTAATACCTTTAGATCAATTTGCATCCCTACTATTGTAGAAGTGTTCTTGCTGGTTGCCATTCTCCAAAACCCTTCTCATGTCTAAGTCACATGCTGTAAGACTATGCTCTGCAACATATTCTCTCAAGTATGTTTTTAAACTACAAACCCCGTTCAGTGCAGACCACCACAGGCTGGTGTAAGGACCCTTGAAGCACTGATTTTGAGGCATTATGAAATCTAAAACCAAAATTTCCTGCCCTGATAGCTCACAGTTCACTAAATAAACATCATGTTACTGCACATGGAGAACACTGTACTTGCTATTGCTGTTGCAATCAGTTGGAAGCATGAAAACATAAGTTTAGCAACACAGCCACCACTTCCTACTGCTGACATTTGTGTTGCTGCTAGTAACAAGTATTAGAGATCCCAAGTTTTTCATTAAATAGTTGAGTTGTATATTTTCTTCATATTTTTTCAGGGGCAGGATCCTGGAGGATCTAATGAGAAATCTCCTGTACTAGAAAAAACCTTTTGTGAAGTTTCCATGCATTTACTAATGTCCTTCTCACTAGGAGAAAAGAAAAAAAAAGTGTCAATCACCACATGAACAAATTTCCTGCAGAGAGCTGTGATATAATCTGTGGTGCTGATGTACAAGCAAATGCTTATGAGTATTTGGAAAATAATTTCAAAATGCGTGAGTTAAACACTACTTCAGGCAAAATGAAGTTCTCTGTGTAACAATATAATGGATGCAATTCATGGCCCTCACAAGGCAGGACTATGGGTTTGGGTACATGAATTGACACAGATTGTGCATATCAGGATTAAGCTCAGTCATGACCATTATGAAAAGTGAACTTTTTTTTTGTTTCACAATTCTAAGGGCCTTCTAATACTAAAACAACAAACTTCTGTTTTGCAATAGCATTGCAAAACAACAGTTAACCTCCAGGCCAATAATCAAGACACTGAAGGATTGCTGACATTTGGAGGTTTGGGAAACTGGAAGAGAGATGCAGTTCCATGAAGAACTGCTACCAGAAGTGAGAGCACCAGAGAGACCACCACCACCACCAGATATTCATGCAGTCAATTCTTTAATCAAATTCCTTAGCATGTTTGAACAACAAAAACCAATTCTATAAAATAGTTATATTTGGGAACTAGACTAAGGTCTAAATATATCCCTAAATCTATTGGTCAGGTTTCACACACATGATATGTGTAAGTACCAAGAGTAATTTATTTAATAATTTTCTGTTTATAAAAAGTAACACGCAAAGCAGAAAATGCAATCTATAAATCTATCAATTTGGAACCGACCAAAAAGTGGCACAGAAAAATCATCATTCCTTATTTTCTTATCATACATATTAACTACTAGAATTCTTCTAAATGGTACATAAAATGATATAAGAATACATTTTATGAAATAAGGCATACAATAACCTCAATGTCTGCATCGTCCTTACATGTTCTTGTCTATGCAGACACAGTTCTGCAGACCACAGTGTTTTGATCCAATACTATAGTTTTAATACATCACTTATTTTTAACTTATTGTAAAAAGAAAGTGTTTTTCTTCCTCATTCTTTTCTGAATGCTTCACATGCCCTTCATATATCAACTTCAAAACCATGTTTATTTTAAGAACAAATAATGCAAAACTACCCTTCTTCCCTATGCACTTGCCCAGGAAGCTCAGGTTCTGACTCGAGTGAAAGCAGACTTTCTGCCACATCCACTGCTTCAGTGCTAGTCTATTATTGAATTTTGTGTTAAGACTGAACTCAAATTGTAAATAAAAGTTAAAATCAAAAGTACCCACGCTGTCTTTCTCCACTACATAGCTTTTCCCCAGTGGCTGCAAAGATGACCAAGGTAATTCATATAAAGATGGTGCCTAGCAAGTCCGTAAGGCTACAGAGGACTGAAACTCAGGCTATAAGCAAAGTTAATGAACTTTTTAAAGATATCAGATAATTAGATGAGAATTTTAAGAACACTTAAAATGAGTACAGAGGTGCCCATTCAATAGAAAGGCTACAAATACAATTTAAAATGATCATTTCACCAACTAACTAAACTTTGGCATCGCCTTGATCTACCAGGTAGATCTAGTATGGACTGGCCTTATGCAAATTGGTCACTTCCGCTGGTAAAAAGCAAACAGCGGGGAGACTGAATAAATTAGAGGAACTGAAATTGCCAGAGGCAGAAACTCTTACCATAAGTTGTTTGTAAGTTACAACAAGAATGTAAACCTGAAAGGCAAGAAGAAACTCTTGTCCTTTCTAAAACAGAAAACAACAAATGCTTGCCTTTTTATGAAAATATCTTTGGTTACAGAACATTCTTCTAGTTAATTTTTTATCTATCTTTCTCCTTGACAAACAGACACATGTAACAATCAAAGTATCACAAAGAAAGAAAGAAAAAGAAAGAGGATGAGAGAGCAGGCAGTAATAGGCAAGGAAATGCAACCATCAGAAAGCCCCAAGAGCTGACCCCCAGACACTTGTTCCAAAGCCTGGCAGCTCCTGAGATAAGGAGCTCTGGAGACCACAGGCAGGACTGGCTCAGGTCCTACAGTGGCAGAGCTACAGGAAAACCATTCCACAGGTAAGACCATGAAGATCCCATTATCTGTTTTTTAAACTTTTTAGGAGTGCCTGCCTATGACACAACCCTATTTTTGTAAGGATGAGAAATGTATACCCACTGGGCACGTGGTCCTACTAACTATATAAACATAAAGGGAACAAAAAAACCCTCTTTGGTTTCTTAAACGTGTTCCACATCTTTGAACAGTCTCCATGCTGGATCTCAACTTTATTTCTGGTAAACTTTAACAAAGGTTGGTGGCAAAGCTGCATGTGACACAATTAAGCAAGTCATTTTGTAAGCACTGGAACTTACCCTGCCTGCTCCCCACCCCAGTTTAGGTTCTTTGCTGTGTAGTAACAGAGCTAAGCCCACACTACAGTGCGTGAACTGGGAATGTGCATTTCTCTGTGCACCTATTTTCATGAAGCTTGTGGAAAACTAGCTTTGAACTGTTTCCGCTCCGTCAAATTTAATCAAAAGCAGCCAAGGAGTTCAAAATGTCTTGAGTGTCAGTAGAGAGAGGCTGACAGAAAGGATTACTAGTGCAGGAAAACCCAGATGAAAAGTACATTCTCTCACCAAAAACACTCTGTCAGCTCATTGCAAAGTTATGTATTTAATAGGTCATACAGTAACACACTTGGCAGATGAAAGTATTTAAATTATTTGCCTGGGATCTTTGTCTTCTCAACCAGCCATCCCCAGATGATTACATTCTGTCGGACTGTGGGCAGTTTTGGGATTCAGACTTTTCCCCCATACTTGGCTCTGCTCACAACTTCTGCCTTACTTCTTGCACCTGTCAGCTCCTACAGGAGATCTCAGCAGCCAGCAGAGGCTGTGAGAATGAGAAACAGGACAGAAGGTCACAGTAACCCTGGATTGTGTGCCCTCGCCTCTCCCACAGCTCCACAAGCTCCTCCGGCTGTGCCTGCTGCCTTCCCAAAGCGGCTGATGACAGCAGCCCGAGGAACTGGAGGGGGCTGTGGGAAACAGCAGATCAGCTGGACACAGGCAGCAGGAAAGGAAGCAGCCAGCAGGGAGGTTCACAGCTTTCCCTCATCGACCTCCCCACACAGGAGCTATGCTGCCACCAGAGCTCTTCAGCCCTGCACAGCCTCAGCCTCTGTGGGGCACTGGGCAGGTAAAGGTGCTTTGCACATCAGATCCCACGCATTGATGCTAATCCCGTGTACAGATTGATCTGATCTTGGAGCTAAATCAATGAAATGTAAGTGAAAATGAAATAATAGCTCTCCTTTGACTAAATGCAGAAGTTTAAATAGCTACAAATCACACCCTTCCTCCAAAACCTTCCCTGCTTTCCCAAAACATTCCAACAGCATAAACTGTTTATACTTCAGAGGCAAGTGCATACAATAGGCATAGAGCTTGTTTCCAACACAGTAGAGAAATAATTACACTGAACTTTTTACCTCCCACCTGCAATTCCTCCCCAAAAGAAACAATTGCAAGGCTAAACAGTGATTTAGCTGAATGTTGACACTGAGCTTCAACAACCTCCACAGTGCTCACACATGAAACAGTTCTTCTGCATCCTCAATAACCAACAAAACTCACAGCAGCAAAAAACAATAAAAGGAACTTGTAATTTCCTAATCCTGAAGCTGTTAAACCTCTGGAAATATGTGTGCTTTGGGGAAAAAAGGGGTAAGTTCTTTCCTTTCATTCTCCAGTGGAGAGATTTTCGTAACAAAAACCAGAGAATTTTTCACACCTAAAATACCTAGCTGAGCCAAGCTTCCTTACAGTAACAGATTTACAGACCTATTTTTTTATCAAGTGAACTCAACACAAGATTTCTGTTTGAGCTTCAGCTTTAAGGCTTCAATTCAGTTTTCTCCATCTTGCACTGAGTCTTCCAGGAAGACTCTGACTCAGAGTCACAACAGTGCTACTGATTTCTTGCTCTAACACAGGAGCACCTCCCTGTGCTGAAGAATAATTCATCAGGTGCTACAGTCCAATAGAAAGTATTAATACTCCTAGGAACTGTCCTGAAATACAGTCAAAAGCAAGAAAAACAGCACAATACTCGTGTAACTTGGGTAGAAATGCTTTTACTCTCCCTTTTTTGTCAGGGAGTAAAGACGTTTCCACTGAAGGACACTGCAGTGGAAGGGTGGAAAGTCACCCAGAATTCATTAATTTCAGTGTAAAATTAAACATCCACTCCTGACTCTGAATAGCCATTCAGGAAGTAAAGTAGTAAACTTGGATCACAAAATCAGGTTAAAAAAAGCAACAGCTCTGAGGGGGCATTTATCCTGTAATTTTTTGTGGTTTTACCTAAAGACTGAGCCTGCAAAATGCTTGTGCCTCTGCAGTTGATATTCCACATTTGACTTCTTATAGGGAAGAAATCGTGATCATTGAATTTATATATGAAAATATAGCCCAACTCTGCAGAAGAAATTAGCCTGCCAATAAAACCGAAAAGAAAAACACAGCTTAGAGATTTTTCTTCGTTCAGGAGGTCTTCAGTGTAAAGGGCTGTTCACACAGCTCCTGAAACAACTTACTCCATCCCCCACCCTCAGGGACCTCACGGTTCTGCAAGACACGATTTCAGCCTACAGCTGATGAACATTATCAGCTGACCAGCACAGAACATGCTTCTCAAATCCCTGTCTGCATGGTACTTCTGCTTGCTCACTTTCTCAAAAGAATGAGCCCTAAAATCCTATGACTAAAAGGCATCAGATAACCCCAAATAAAATAATGGGGAGGTGGGAATTGTTGGCAACTACAGAAATGCACATACATTATCTTTCTTCCGTAAAAGCTGATTCTTGGGAGTATGACTTGACAAAAGCACACACAGTATTCATTTGTATCCCTTTTGACTCCCAAAACGCCCTTTTGTGCAGCTGTTGGAGGGAACTCTAAGCACGATTTGTAATTAGATTAAATGCAATGAAAAACAAACCAGATCTAATCTGGGAGGATGCACAGTCAAACATCTTAAGGCCAAACTCTTAAATTTAAGATAAGGCAGCTGTTGCCATCTTTGCAGTTTTTATGCCAAAATACTTCCCATTTCTGAATTAAGGAACTCTCTCTCAATGATAAATAAGTATTTCACTTTTCAGATTCTGTGGCCTCTGAAGCAAGCCAATTTCTGGTTTTCTTTTATTCTCAGGGTGGGGGAAAACTCCTTTTACAGAAAAATAAAACAAACTAAAAAACCCCTAGAGCAGGTCAAAAGAAAAATGGCCTCATTTATCCTCTCACTTCAAGATGTACACTACAAATTGAGTATAACCACTTACGTCAAAACTTAGGGATTACAGCCCCTTCTTCGGCAAGTTATTTGACTAAAATATTTCTAGCTTTTTTTTCATTTAAGTTGGCATTCAGCAGTGAACATGCTGAGTTGTTTTTATCACTAATTCAAACACTCACACTCTCCCATTCACTACAAAAACGTGCAAGTCTTTCTTCAGGTTCTCCTTCCAGAGTTCTTCCTTATCTATTTATTCACCAAGAAAATGCTTGACGGTTGCCAATATCAATATGATTGCTGTTCTTTTGCTTGGTAACACTACAGAAATACTAAGATGATACAAGGAAACCTTTTATTTTGTTTCTCCTGTCCTGATGGCATAGAATAAAACCACTTTTTTTGAGCAAAGGACACCATTTTGGATACAAGCTGGGGAAAAATAATGTACAAGATTACTGCACACTGAAAACAACTAAATTTCTATTTCCAGCATTGCACAAAAAGATCCAAACTACAGAAGAAACCCACTCAACACACACAAGAATAAATAAAAGCACTTCAACTATGCCACAGGAAGAGTGTGAAGGGCAAGAAGTCTTGGAAAAAAGCTTAAATTATTTAGGCATGCATACAGGAGAAGGTCAGTTTGTGAGAAGGGGTAAAACCTGCTTATCCAGGGATGTCCAGAAACATGGGGCAAAGAGGCAAAGGAGGGAATTCCCATCCCAGGACATGATCCCATGTGCTACCCTACATGTCCTGTATCAGGGAGGATCTCACTACATAGCAATCTTTTTGTCTGCTTGTTCACTTCAGGCTGCCTAAATTCAAACTGACTGTTGAGACAGAGGGAGAAGCAAAGATGCAAGCCCCCATCCCAACCCCTTCTTCTGGGATTTTCCTCCTTCTTTTGGGTTGCAGTTACCTGGCAGGTTCCTCAGTTACATCACACCCCTTGTGTCTGTCGCTTACAGGGGAGTGAAAGCACCCCAGAACTGAGACCCATTTGCATTTGCTTCAGACACAGTTCAACATCAGTGGGCATGGCAAGTCTGCTCTTGCCACGTGGAAGTTCTTTAAGGATTGCAATGGGCTTCCTAAACACAAAAAACTGAGCTATATCTGACACCAGCTGCTCTTTCAGTTTCCTTCGAGACATCTCAGAACACTCTGTGCAGATCCTTCTCACTCCAGCACATCCAGTGCATTGGGGGAGCAAAATTAAATACCTCTGACATCACAATTTGCAGGTGAAACCTCCCACCTTACTCTCCAAAGTCTCCTTACCACAGCAGAAGCTCCTTGTGTTTTGCATTTCAAATAAATCTGAGTGTTAGAGAAAATGACAGAGAACAACACCTCTGAAAACAGCACTTCATTTTTTGATGGGGAAACTCTAGGGTTTCTTTATAGGAAGGCACACCTAGAACACCAGGATGGGGAAGGATGAATGAGGAACAAATATGCTCAGGTCTGATTGGAGACAAAAAAACCCTGCTCTCTTGCTTTGCAACGATTTCACTGCACCTTCCATATGATACCTTCTAAACATGAACTCTGCAACAGCTTTGATGGTTTGGCAATTCCCAACACACTGCAGTCAGTGCTTATGTACACAAATACAGCTTTTAGGAGCAAAATATTTACCACTCATTTAGGAAAAATGTGAAGCAAGATCTATTTTCTGCCTGTTCTACATTTTCCATCTATTACTGACTTATACTACTTTGACCTGCGTTTTCATTAGCACCAGGAAATAGATTGTTTTTTCAGATGTGATGCTTTCTCTCAACCCTTCTTACTGCTCTAGTATAGCTGTTACATATATAGATCAGAAGCTAATCATCATATACATCTCTGGCTTATGTACATGTGCTGCACCTACAGTTCTTCAGGATCACACCAATTTTAAAAATGCAAGTTTTTGAGGACTAAAGAATATTCTTTTCCCTCCCCTAAAACCCCAACCTTTCCCAATCAAAAATTAAGTCCATCTGCTAATTCTGAAGTGCACCACCCTGGCTGACAACACATCCAGATATACTCAAGTATATCCATCAAGCTGCACTTTAAGTTTTGTAGGACAAGAAAAAAAAGTGCTAAAGAAGAAAAAAGGAAAAATAAAGAAAAAAATTGAAAGAGAAAAATACTCTGCGTCACAGTTTCCTAGACATTGGCATTTGAAATTGCCTTACATTGCAAGATGCTTGCCTGGGGGAAAATCTTGGTATTCCCAGAACTGCTCATGATTAAAAATTCAAAAGTACTCGAAACATCTCATTTCAACACGAACATATCACAACGAATGCATCTACAGCAGAAAACCATAAGTTAAACCTCATGCACATGTTGGCTACTACTTTAAATGACAGGCTTTCAGTTCTAGAAATCAGCAGAATGCAGGGACCCACAGACTGACCCTCAGGGACCCACAGACTGACCCCTCAGGGACCCGAGGGCTTTGAGAAGAGTTGCTGCCTCAATGGCAGTGTAGGACACCCACTGTTAAGTCAATTTGAAAGTGATCTCTTCCTAAATGCCACGTTTTAAGACAAGCCCTGATCACAGGAATTTGTTACAGACACCACCTGAGCTCGCTCAGCTCTCCGACCAGGCAGCCCCAGAGCTCAGCACTGAGAGTAAGGCCTGCACTAACCCCAGGCATCATCAAAATCCTTCTGGGGAATAAAACAAAAATACATGACCTAAACGTAAGAAACGAGCAGCCCAGATTGCTCTGCGACCGTGACAGAGGGAACTTCGGAGGATGAACCTGAGCTGTTTGTGACCATGAACACCATTTTCTGCAGCCTGGGGTAATTTGTGCCTTGAAACACCCTGAAGTAATTTGTTAAAACATAACTGATTCTCATCATGTCCTAAGAGCAGTGGAAAATCTGTCAAAATTAGCGCAGTCCTGGACAGTTTATAATTCCTATCAAAACCATAAAGATCCTGAAAAGACTGGGAAAACATAACGTGCCAAAAGCATTTGTTTACATCTGACACTCACCAGTAAGTGTTTGGGTGGAAGGAGATAAGCAATGACAAGGGAAAGAATACCTAGGATATTTGAAGTTTATACATTTAAAAGACTTTCAAACCAGAAACTGGGTAAAAGTCCCCAAACATTATATATATTCTGAACATAAAGACTTGTTTTCATTTGTTCTCTTAAATAAGCACAGGAGAAAAACTATTTGAATACAAATGCAAATTAAAGAACTTTCTGCTAGTCCTAAAATATGTCATGAAATACATGTTTCTTCCATTTCAAAGCATTTTACTACAATTTAGGGAAGATTAATATTACAATGTTACCCTCCTTAATTTCCTCTTTCTACTGAGCATGCAATTTTCTACTTGGCTAATCACTTAGACATGATTATGAAACAAAAATATACACATCACTGAGTCTCAACTGAAGAGCAGGGAGCTCATTTATTAGAAGTTAGCCACGTCAAAGAAATGAAAGCAGATAAATGGAGTTTTACTGCTGACTAGCATCAAAACAACATCAGTTTTCACACAGGGTTTTTTTTCCCCCCAAGCTGTGGCAGGGGATAGGGAAATGAGAAAAATTATTGCAGCACCTTATTTATTTAACAATTGTTATTTAGATTAATTGTTGTTTATGGCAATTGTTATTTAAAAATAAACTACAATATTTCATCATGAATAACAACCTACGAGTTTGAATACAGATTAAAAAATCTTTATACCACATTAAGACATACATTAAAAAAGATTAAGCAATGTATTGCTACCTAATTTCTTTGCTCTTAACTGATTTAACTGGTAGTAAAATGAAACAAATCTCTGGATCCATTTTCAAATTAAACTCATTTTTTACAACTAGCAGTTGTAAAAGTGGCCTTTCCATCTTTAACAAAAGCATTTACTCATTATTAGATATTCCAGTGAGTTTTGCTGACCTGGCCCCATCCACTGACTGCACCCAGAGATGTGCTGTGCATTTCTTCACCTTAAATTCTGTATCCTCGTTTCAGGTTGGGCTGCCTGGTTACACAGGGGACAATGCTAAACACCCAAAAATGCGGTGACATATATTTGTGTTGACATGTGCCGAGAGAGAAATAATCACAGTTAAAAACAGACAAGAAGAAATAAATTTCAGATGAGTGATTGACAGCATTAGTGCAAATCTCAAAGAGCAGAAATTTTTTTTCACCACAGATTTTTAGGAAAAATTTTAGGATTTGGGGAAAATCCAGTATCAATACTAAGGATGATCCTCCCTGGTTTAGCAGTCAGAGCAAGACTTCAGAGCATCCAGCAGCCCCAGAAAGCAGAGAGCTCACTCACAGCAGGATTCAGGAGTTCCCTGTAACACTAACGGGAAAATTGATCAAGATCTCAGAAGGAAAATGAAACATTGACTTCCACAGGTGTTTGGGGTTTTTTGTTTGGGTTGTGTTTTTTTTTTTTCTTGGAAGGCAATTCAATGGGCTTGGGAAGGTAAGAATGCAGCTTATTCCAGCAGGACACAAGTATTACGTTTTGCTAGAAGGTGGGGGATTCTGAGTAAAATAAATTCTTGGATAGTCCTTCTGTAATATTAATTACAGGCTTTTATGAACAGATATTTGAACACCACAAAATCAGTTTTCAACTGTGCTTTTACTCAAAGAGAGGAGAACAAACAAGCACTGCAAGTTTTACCACTACCTACCTAATCACTGTGAAGAAGAACAATAAATTGAAGTAGAGAAGGTTACTGTAATGTCAGTCACAAAGCGATCACTCTCACACCCGTAATCAGGTTCAGGGTTTCTATCCATGTCAGCAGGATTTTGAGCCCCAGCTTTGTTTGGCACGGTTCATTAAATAAAAGGCTATTTTGCAATGACCAGTTTTCTGTTCCAGATTCATTGCCACCAGAGACAAACACATTTATACATACAGGGGGACAGCAACACCTGCACCACACCCAGCAAGAGCGGCCAAAAAAGCTTGCATACAGCCGTGGAAGACAGCGTTTGGAGGGGATGGAGCTTAACAAAACCAGCACCTGAGCACCTGGCCCTGACAGAAGTGCTAGCACAGGGTGCACTCAGAACTGCTGACTGTGATCCCATAGCAGCAGCCCCACATTTTCTGTCCATCCTTTCTGACAGTCATAGTAACATCTATTACCATTTCTTAACTGCTCCACTGTTGTTATTTTAATAGTACTTGCTACTGAAAATCAATAGAATGCATGGATACATTTCCAGGAAGGTCAAACTCGTTTGTACGTAATACTTAAAAATACATAATTTACATCAGGGCTTTCCAAGGTGCCTAAAGAGTTGTGCTGAAGAGCACTGTATATAATTTTAACTGACCAAAACCCTAGCAAGGACTGAGCAACCACCACAGCTGGATGTGATACACTTACATCAGCAACAACTGATACACACAAGAACAAAGGGGTTTTACACAATAAAACACAATCTTTGAGTGGTTTATTGACACTGCTACTGAAGTGTTTTTCAGATATTAGCATCCTTCATGCAGAAGGCTTAACATGGTTATTATGCTGAACTGCCAAAATCCTCTGCAGTGAGTGGAATTGGCACCAAAACAAGCAGATGACGAAATTACAGGTGTCCAAGACCATTACTTCTCCTTCCATGGAGCAATCTGAACGATACCCATTTTTGTTGCCTCAATGTCACAGTCCAGTTACACATACCATGTGGCTGACTAAATAAAATTATCATACTTTAGCCTCTTTCATTACAATACACTGTGTTTAACTGTAGGGAAAATAGGGCATAAAAGAAACATTAAACATAAAATGCACAAGTTTTACAGAACTTGCTGTTACTTAGGAGTATCTTTTAACACATATTCCTCTTCAGTAAAGATTATCTACAGTGGGGACATAAAACTGTTTCTGTTTCTTTTTTTCTCCCCAATGTCAAACCTTTTTAATAACCGTATTTGGAATACCCCATCCCAATAGGGAATATATTTGAGCTCAGTGTGAGGTTAATGATCTTTGTGCATTTTCTTTTCAGGCTATAGATCACTACTGAGTATTGTATTTTCCTTTGCTCCAGAGTTTGATCAAGGGAACATTGTTCAACAACACCACGTTCTTTGACAAGTTCTTTAGGAAGATGGACGCATTAAAGATCAGAGAAGGAGACTGCAGGAAAGAGACATGCATTTCATTAGAGTGATGATGATTGGAACAAATAACAACACAAAATGAAAAGCCCTTAATCACTTCAGAGCCATGTTGTTACCTACTTGTATTGCTGTAATGAGCCATTCTAAACTGCTTATAACAATCCAGCAGAATTCATTTCCGGAACTAAGTACACCTCACTTGGAAAGCAGTTTAAATTCAGCCAAAAACCATGATTGTTTCAATCCTGTAAAACCAAAATTCACTATACTAGTATCAAAGCAAATAAAGCACCATCATTAAAGTGGGGAGAAAGAGCCACAAACCACAGCATTCAAGGTGCCAACCAGCGAAAAGACAGCTCTTAGAGGGCAGTAGCAGAGAACACTACCTAGAATTATGATTTCTTGGACAAAAGCTGTTTATTTAGCTGCATCATAGACATCCTGATGGGCACATGAATGCAAATAAAATATGAAAATACTAGTCTGCCAGCAATGCAACTACTGAATCAATCACAATTCAAAATAATCATCCAAAACTGGGAGCTGGGTTATTGCCCAGATAAGAGACAGAGAAATACTTGGAAGAGCAGTTACAAGCAGCACAGAATTCCACTGTCCTCTCCCACACGAGCCCAAAGGACTGATATCCACTGAGAGCTGCTGATGGTGATGGAGAGGGGCAGGAGGAATGTTAACAATCTTCCCCTTTTGACCCACATCAGGCTGGGATCACAAAGCAGCTTTGCAGGGATGGAGCCCATGAAAAGGAATACAGGCCACCCACAGGAAGGTATGCTGAGCTGACACAGACTGATGCATCTGCATTCTTCCCTTTTTTTTCCTTGGACCTCTCTGATTTATGATTCAATTAGAACAGTAGACTGTATATCTTATCTTTATATTGAAACCATTGCTGTTATTCATGAATTCATGAGACTGGATAAAAACAGCCTCATTTGGGACTTATTGACCTTCTTATTCCTAGTCCCAGGCTTTTCCAACCACTAAACCAGGTGCAGGTGAACATGTCACAATTTTTCATCCCCTTCCAGAAGGATGTTGTTTCCAGTGCATTTCCCTAGAATGGAGGATTAGCTCCTACAGGAGGATTGCTGGAAAAGGATATCACTCCTCAGACTAGTCCCATTGTTTCTGAGTGTGTTTGGCTTGCTGCCTCCGACACCTGGGTTTCCAACACCACAGTGCTTATTTATGAAACATGACATCACAGAAATCAGAGGCAAGGCTCGCTCTATTTACATAACACCTTCTGCAGCAGTGTAGCCAGGTAACAAAGCACCTGCCCTGCTCCCCCACAACAATCCTGCAGCCCCTCTCCCCAACTACAGCAACAAAACACTTCTCAGAGCTGTGCTGTGAGCTACGCTGCCAAAATGACTAAAGGCTGCAAAGTTTAGCCTGAATCAACAGAAGGATAAAGCAAAAACTTCAAGAGCAAGAGTACCTCACTGAATTAAAATCTTCACAGAGTGATAACAGGGGGATGGAGGAAAATAAACAGGGTTTTTCAGCAGAGGATTGCAAGGATCAATAGAGCTCAACAGGAGATTTGATGCACTAAGGGAGGGAGTGGACAAAAAGAAAAAAAAACAACTAAACAAACAACATGGAAGAGAAAGTTCTCTGCTGTGTAAGAGTATTTGGAACTAAGGCACCTGAACGAGATGTTGAAGGCACAGCTTGAATTCTCACCCAAGGATGCAAGTACCAAGTCTAAGACCAAGCAAGCCTCAAGATTAACCTTGAGAACTGCATATGCTCCCATTTACAAAAGCTGAGCCCCTGTACTGCTGTTTTACATGGCAAATGTTTATGAGGTGGATGCCATTTAGGAGGCTCGGGCCTCTTCCTTCACTGTAACCAACTCCCACCAGAGGCTCCTATCACAGAGCAAGGCTGCCTCATGCACTGCAAAGTCACGACCTGGGAAATTATTTGCCCTCTCACACAAATGCACATGTGCTCTCTCTGCAGTATTCTTTGAACAGGAGCAAGCAGAATCCAGATATAGAGAGGAATATGAAAGGAAATTGGTTCTGCCATGGGAGATTTAAAACATTGAATCACACTTCTAGATCGTTCTCCTGCAACGGGGTCGTGGCTGTGGCACAAGTCATTACTTTCACTAATTTAAAGCCCAGTGAAATTTTAACACAATCTCTTCAGAGCTATTACACCTAAAATCTCCACCAGCTTCAAGAGAGCGAGCCCAGGTGTATGTAATGTTCTCAGTTAAATGTTGTGAGAGGCTGTTAAGAACATCTTCCATCTTTTTCTATCTCACCACAGTTTAAAGACAACTTGCTCCACGGTTCTGGGTGATACAAGTACCAGTTTATGCACCTGGGATGTTGCACAACACACTCACATGAGTAGAGATATGAGGTAATAACACAATTACTGTGCCTGAACTCCAATCTCTGCTGACCTTGACTTACAGAAATGGCCTGAGATAGCTACAAAAAACCAAACCCACCAAAATAAAACACAATGCAATTTATCCGTTTGAATAAAATACAAAAATACTCATACAGAGTCCCCCTCTTTTTATTTTTAGGGTTGTCAGTAAACTGTTTGCCTTTACAGAACAGCACTGAGGCCACTGGAGAGTAAATAATGAATAATGCTTAAGTTTTGAGGAAGTTACCAAATTTATTCATTCCTCCAATTTTCCCTTGAAAGATTGTGATAAAGTCAGTACTACTTCTTTGGCCAAGTTAATTAACCTCTCCCTTAATACCCATCACTATATGTTACTACTGTTACTTTTTAACACTATAGAGTACTTACACCTATAATTAGATGCCTTTTTGCTCTCCCTGAATGCAGTATTGACTGTCAGAACAGAAGACCAGCTGACTCACCCCTTCTGTTCAGTTTCCAGTGTTCCATTATACCACAAAGATACAATTTAAAGAGCACACTGGCATCGCTTGACCTTGCACACTCCCCCCTCACCACACACACGAATCATTCTTTAACTCCTCACCCAGCTGCCTTGACCAACATCACACATCAATCCCAAAAACACCTCCATAAAAGGGTCAGTCCAGCAGAGGAGAAGGAATCAGCTTCTCAGGATTCCTCCACAACAGAAACAGAAAGCTCCCAAAGAAGGGGAAAGTTGAAAAGAAACAAGGAAGATTCTAATGGCTCAAATGAACTCTCCTCAATAAGCAGCACCTGCACCTCCCAGGTGCCTGACTTTTGTGCTTTTAAAATCACCTGTGGGTCCACATATAGATCAATTATCTCAGTGAGAACAGGCTAAAAAGTAATTATCATTTTCCAGCTTTGTCAGATCTGTTCTGTGGTGTGACCAGGAGTTCTTTGCACAGTTAAGTCCAGCAGCCTCAGGGTGAATTTTCTGCGACCTAAAGCTGAACAGGTGTTCTGAGGAAACTGAACCTGCACAGAAACTGCTCTGTTGGCCAAGGCAGCACTAAACTATTAAATGGACAGAAACAAGTCTGAAATTACAGGATGGAAAGGAGATCTTAAATAAAATCATCCCCATGCACACACAAACCACCCCACCCACACCCCCCCCCACAAAAGAAAAAAAAAAAAAAAAAGGGAGGGCAAGAAACAGAAAAGCAGATAATCTTCTAAGAGTGAGACACATGCAACAAAAATCTACAGATTAGTAAACTGGGTCAAAACCAAGTTAGAGCTGTTTGCATAACGTTTCTATGAAAATGGAGGTTTCCCACCACAGGCGGCTTCAGACTTCTAGATTTTAAATTCAGAAGAGAAACAGAGACAGCTGCTTCAACATCTTCCTAGTGCTAAAGAATTCCTCACAAACTACATCATCAGCACCCTCAATACAGGAACAGGCAGAAAATGTGACCCCACAGAAATAAAACCAGAACAACTTCTGCTGGTTATTAGGCCAGGGTGTGGTCATTCCTAACCTTGCTGATTTATGCTTTTTAATAGAGCAAACTAATTGTCATGGAAGCTAGAAATTCCATATTCCTTCCTTTCTTTAAAAGGCAGACATGCTTAAAACATGGTACTAGGAACAACAGCATGCAAAGATCATAAAACTAGCTTACACCTGTTCTGTGCACGTCATCTGAAAATTACCTTTATTAAAATCCCTTTAAAAGTATTTTCCAAAACAGATGGAAAATATCACAGAGGTTTTAAAACCTAAAAATCCGGTCTCCATGAAGACTCTGGTAAGAAACCAGCTCTCCTACAACATTCATATGCCATCAACTCCTCTGTCATTGCAGAATGTTACTTCAGATTCTCCTATTAAAGGGATCTGTCATCACAGCCTGTTTAGGGTAATAACAGGTCAGTGCAGAAGCTCAGCCAGGCCTTGCTTTAGCAGTAGCACACGGGGCAAAAGGAAATACTCATGGCTACAGCTATGCAGGACTCCTTTCATTAGCTCACAGTGTTTTCCAAGTCGTGATCAGATAGGATCAATAACACCTCCTGATAAAGCCACGATGCATACTTCAGATATTACATGGAAAGTTTGAAGAATTTCTCCTCTGAAGGGCACCAACCTCAGCATGCCCTTGGAGGAGAACAGCTTCCTGAATTTTAAAAAGTGACTGAAGTACGGCGGCCTTTCCTCTCCAAAGACTCAGTGGGAACTGAAGCTTTAAATGGATTTAAGCTAAGAAATTCAATATAATCAAGTAGCTAATAGTAGATTCATTTTTGTAGGATATCTCAGGGGAGTAGAGAAGAAATAGCAGGCACTACTCCAAGACTAAACAGGGTGGGTTCTGCTCAAGGGGCTACTCAAACTGGGCAAGGCTCTGGGAGTGCACAACCACCACACGAACAGTGAGGCAACGACTGACACAAGCACAGCGAGGTTTCTCAGGATTTCCCAATCCCACTAATAAATACTTTATTGAAGCAATTTGCTTTGCTGTCCTCTTCGTCCTCCTCAGAGTGCAAGCAACTATTATTTTCTATGTGTTTTATGTGCACGCTGATGTAATTCAACAGCTGAGAGAGCAAAAGTTACCAGAACCAACCAGCACATGCGACTCATCAAAAGAGTAGCAAAGTTCTGGCATTTAGTAACTACTGAATATGACAGCAACAGTTCCTACTGTTCCCACTACTTCTCCCCCTCCTCCCTAGATTACAAAAAAAAAAAAAAAAAAAAAATTTTTTTCCCATTTTTGCCCAATTTCTAAAATTTTACATGGAAGAAAGGAATGGAATCTAAACTAGCTTTATCAGATTAAAGAAAAAATATGTTTAAAACTATTTTGAAGGATTTGTTTTGGAAAATTCAAGCTTCAAAACTCCTTCTTCGGCATGTCAGCATCATAAATAGCTATTTAACGCTACACATGTCAGAAGTCAAGCAGAAAACCCACAGAAATAAAAAATATTACCCTCATGCCTCTGATTCTACATCACTCCATGCCTCTGGAGAAAGCTAACAAGTGCCACCAGCTGTTTAAAAAAAAAAAAAAAGAAAAGAAGAAAGCCTTCCTTAGGCCAAGTCCTTGTCAAACTCCCTCAAAGAGCTAATGAAACTTTGCCTGATTAAAGATTGCAAAACCGTGCTTTTCTCAGAATTAATGCAACATGCCAGGTCTTATTTTGTCATCCCAAGAGCAATGCCAGCAGGAGCACAAGTACCATTGTCAACAGCTTATCACAAAACATAATGTATATGGGAAATATTCACACTCCAGACAACAGAGAGTGGCAAAAATAACTTCTAATAGGTAATCACCCACTGGATTAGTATGTCAATAGTTTTTACATGATGTCAAGAGCACTGAATTTTGAGAAACAGAGTATATAAGAATAGAAGTGTTCTTGGAGGAAAAAAAAAATCAAAAATTAAGCTGCTAAAAATGTACGATAAAACCAGAGTAAACAGCAGGGGTGGGAATTTACCTGTATAGAACAATTGCCTGGAACTGAGGCTCAGGTGGTCTGACCTGTATTCTACACAGGCAGGGCCTTGGGAGGGTTGTTTAGAGGTTTTTTTAACTGAAAAACTGCCATTTTCCCAAAAGTTTTCAATGATTGAAGAGCATTTGCATGTATTGTTTTTCAGAGCAGCTATGACTGGACTTGCAGTCCTACAGATCACACTGAAAAGCTTATTCCGTTAAATAAACTTTCCACTTTAGCAGTAAATTGTTATTTTTGTTATTTGATAACAACATGGCTGTCACATTCGAACAGCATTTGGGTTTTTTCCTCCCCCTGCACAACAACTTGACCACTGTCTCCTCTCTTCCCACGAACACCCCAGATTTAAGCTAAAGGTGGAAGAAAAAGTGTAAAAGTTTGTCATTTCTAAAGTTCAAAGATCTCGTACAAGCCATAGACAATCCCCAAATTTTCAGTACCTTAAACACACCAAACAGAAACACTTCAGAACAAAACACAGCACTGTAGGTGACCTACAAGCATAATTAACTTGTAGGCATTGACTTTAATAGTACTCAGGGTGTTGAGGCCAAGAGCTGTCAAAACAAAAGAACTAAAACAAGAAAGTACATTCTAGTCTTCCTGTCACGTTTTAAAAACACAAGCTTCTGAACAAAACATTTTGGGAAAACACTGAAGCGAAATAAAGACCAAAGGGCCATCCAAATAATCAACAGCAAAGTACTGCAGGACTATAAACAACCTTGAATAACAAATCATGTTCTTTTCTTATGCCATTAACAATTCTGGCTCTGCAAAGCCTGGAAACTGTCTTAGGAAAACTGTAACTAGATTTAAAAATAAATAAATAAAATTTAGCCACAGAATTATTCACATGATGTTGCAAATCTGCATTGTAACAGAGAGATCTCATTATCTCCAAAAAGAACATGACCAATAAATTAGGATGTGGAAAAGATGGCAGAGGTGACAGGTTGTTCAGTAGTGGAAATCCCCAACCTCATCCTCTGGCAGGTATCAACAGCATCATTTGGAACAAAAATCAAGCAATGAGCATAAGCCAGTTCCCACAGAAATCAGAGAGAGATTTATGGTGGCAGAAATATTTTTGTCAGGAACTCACTAACAAACACTGGCTGTGTCAAAGCTTGTCCCCATTTCCAGCACCGAGCATTAACAGTGTCTCAAGATCTGAGCATCTTATACCCCCACCATGCAAAAAGACACCCTAAAAGTTTAGAGCCTGATCTAAGTCTTCTCAAACCAATGGGAAATCTGCTGCCCCTGATGGACTGAAGGATCAGAGGACCAAGCTGAGTCTCCCCACTGGTCCTGAGTTACTCCAAGCCCAAGATGTAACACACAATGCAGAGACTGAGAACAGTCACCGCCTTTAAGAACATAACACTTCCAGCCTGGCCTAGGCTAAAAACCTTTCAGAGAGTAAGTTTTTAAGCTGCCCGCTTTGTGAACATGCAAAGTCACATTTTCTCCCTTTATCCTTGAGACAACTGTTGGAAGAGAGGCAAAAATGCCCGGAGCTCTGACACCACAGTAAGAAGCGCTGTCTTCTTGTTCTGGGAGCTCTCCTTCAAAACACAGGGCTCACAAAAACAAGAGGTGCTGGGCAGGGGGAACAGCATCTTGCCCAGCCAGAACTTAGAGGACCTGACTGCCAGAGCAGTGACTTATTTCTAGTTGATCAGTCCTCCTGGGGTGTTAATTTACATTCCATTTCAAAGCATGAACACGGCACAGATTTCAGGGAGAAACATGAGAAACCATAACAATCTACAGTAAAAGAGATAATATTCCATCTTCTGTGTCCAGTTAAGTGTTTCAAGTAGTAGCAAAAGCGGTGTTAAAAGCAGGAAAGTTTAATGATTCGAAAGATACCAACTTCAGGGGGAAAAAAAGAAAGAAAGAAAGAAAGAAAGAAAGAAAGAAGCTTATTCAGCCTTGATTAATTATAGCTTTAATCTTGAAAGTTTTCGGTCTTAGTTTCAGGAGTTCTGGGCATATAGCCCAAAAAAAAAAAAAAAAGAAGGGGGGGGGCGGGGAGAGATAATTCAGTTATCATACTTTCCCAATCCCTTTTCACTGAACTTACTTCTACTGGGAGAAGTGTAATTTTGCCAGTCAGGCCTTGTGCAATAAGCCAAAATGTGCTCTTTTTTTGCTCTGAGAACCCAAGTCTTTGCAGTTAAAATGGATTGCGCCATTTGTGTTCATCAGGAAGAACGTGGGACCAGTCCACTCACTCGCAACACAAGGCAGCATTTGTGAGAGCACCAAACGGAGTGCTCACATCGAATACCTGGGGGAGACAGACCACAGCAGCAAAGCTCCTTCACCTGACCCTGTGGCCTGCGTCTAACCCCCTGCGGAGGAGGGAGGGCCAGGGAGAAAAACAATTCCTGTGGCCGCTTCTGCCACGGTGAAGTGAAGCTTTCAACAGCATCTTCTCTCTCCCTGCCCTGCAGCGACGCTGAAGGTGGCTCGATGTGGATGTCACCCCCAGATGCCGGGGTGTGAGCCAGCCCTCACCATCCCCTACAGCGACCCGCACACAGCCGGGTGCGGGCCGGGTAGCGATGGGGGAGCCTCCAGCCCTCACCTGGGCAGGTTTTCAGCCCCCGCCCCACAAGCACATCGCTGCCACATGACAGAGGTGTGAAACACAGGCAAGGCAGACGCGCAAAGCACACGCAAACACACCTGCGCCCCGAAGCGCCACATTCCCCCAGAGCAGGGGCATTACGCGGGGTCGGTGCTGGTTTGGGAGGCGTTCTGGCCATCGCTTGCCCCGGCAGAGGCGGAGCAGCGCGGCCCTCACCTCACGGCGGGGCCGGGAAAGGCGCTGCCGGCTCCAGCCTCGCACCTGGCCCCGGGGGCACAGCCCGCTCCCCTCCGCTCCCGCCGGGCGCTCACCCCGCGCTGCCCCGGACAGGGAGGAGGAGGAGGGAGGGAAGAGGAGGAAAAGCAGAACGAGCCGCCGGTGCCGCCCGCCCGAGGGCTGTGCACTCACCTGATCCCTGCCGCCCCGTGCCGCGGGACGCGAGGAGAAGGAGCAGGAGGAAGAGGAGGAGGAGGAGGGCGAGGCCATGTTGCAGCGCTCCTCACCTCGCCCAGCCGTCCCGGGCTCACCCCAGCGCCGGGCCGCCCTGCCCGCGCCGCCGCCCCCGCAGGTGGGGCCGGGCCCGGCGCGCTCCCGTCNNNNCGGCGGGCTCCGCTCCGCCCGCCGAGCGCACACGGGATGCGGGGCGGCAAAGCTCGGCTAAGTTTGTTAAACAAAACTGCAACGCCAGCCAAATCCTGGCGCTGGGCGCTGATGAGCTCCGCGTCGCGGCTCTCGCTGGTTTGCCGTCAGGAGTGCCGCAGGTGCCGTGTGTTCACTATAATGCAAATGCAGAACCGCTCGCACGTGAGCGGCGGCGGGAGAGCGGCCATCGGGAGCTGCACCTGTGGATAATGATCGGCTGATACTCCCTCGGAACGCGCTTGAGCCTGGCGGGGGCAGTCCTGGTTTCCCCCCCAGCTCAAGCTGAGGGCTGTGCAAACCTCACAGGTGAGATCAAACCAGCGGTGATCAAACCAGTACTTAGTTCTGCTTGTACTTTTTCTTAGTTTAAAAAAAGTCTTAATCAAACTCATTAAAATGTATTTCATCACAGCACAAAATTGTGAAAGTATTGTAAAAGCAATTAAGGTTACTTTAGTTTTGACTTAAATTACTTTACCCTATCATTACTTCTCTTCTCACAAGGCTGTCCTGGTGCATCAGCCCGTTCTCCTGTTTTAATTAGAACCTGATCTACCCATTAGTAGTGGTGAAACACAACAAATGCTATTAAGCACTAATTGACCTAGAAATATTGGTGATAACACCATCATCCACTTAGTTTTCCTACCGTGGGCCTTCGTGCTGAAGGTGCAATTTACGAAACACATACCCAGCTGTATAAACTGACTATAGGTGTTTATACATCTTTGGATATTGTGTAACTAATTGCTTGTCACTCCCTCTCTCATGTGTAAACTTTTTTTCTTTGTATACAGAGCCAAATAAAAATATTTAACCAAAGACCTTGGCTGTGTCTCACATGGAGAAGGTAATTCCCCAGAATATTTTTATCCCTCTTATTTTGGATGTGACTCATTTCCTCAACCCACTCGGAGAACTGGGAGCCAGAGGAGAGGGGGGAAAAGGCTCACAAGCTCCCTGTTGGCTAAAAGCAGGCGTGAAGCAAGGCTGGTCACGTTCACTGATGGGAAGTGGCAATTAGCAATTCTATGGCTAGGTCACACGCTGGTTTTATACAACTCGTGTACCACACCATCACTGCATACCATCTTCCACTGCTCTTTGGGAAGGACAGTTAGAGAGACTTAAATGGGATTTGCAGATTGAAAGAGAAAATAACACCGTAAGGGGAAAAAAAAAGCTTTTACTTGAAATGAAAAGTGGTTTTTAAGTCTACTCTTACAATTGCTAGAAGGAGGAATATTTAAACAAAGTCAATGTGATGTGTACATGTAAATCCAGATTCTATTTCCACAGGCTTATAAACCTCACTCGTCTCATCTACTCTCCCACCTGGAAGAGTATAGCTTTTTTTTTGGCAGCTGGAATGATACCTGGAGGGAAGGAAAAGTTAACTTCCCTTACTTCAGGAGAGGTTTCTGGTCAGACTTCCCTGACAGAAGTTTGGAATTTAAATGTGCTGTTGCAGTGCATTTGATCTGATCAAGCACAGTAGCGGGTGGTTGTTGTAAGATGAAAAAGGATAAACAGATAAAACCTGAGGTAAATTGGAAAAAAGGAGTATTATGTGTTGAAATGAAACAGCCATTCCAGGAAAGAGGTTTTTAATGTAACTGTCTCCAAGTGAGGAATGTTGCTGATTGAGTTACACTGCTGCGGCAGACATGGCCTGACATTTGTGCACAGCCTCAGGGAGCGGGGTTTGTGGTTCCCTTGTTCCCTGGAGGGATGTGCTGCTATCCAGCCCTCCACACCTACCTCAAAGCCAGCCCCTTCCAGCCACTGCTTGCCTGCATCCAGGCTGAGGGAGCTCCAAAGGTGAGCCTGACTGCACCTCCTCTGCTCTCATGCACCCAAACAGAAGTTAAAAAGCAGTTTGTTGGGTTCTGCCATTTTAATTCTTGAATTGTAAACTGAGTGAAATGCAAAAAACTAAAATCAGGAACCAGCCAGCTGACCTGGGGTCAAGAGGGAAAACTTTGCCCAACTGAAGTTAATGGGAGTTTTGCCAAAGACTTTGGTGGAGCCTGGCTTTTTGCCCAGATGCTCCAAAGAAACAAAAGGCACCTTCTTTTTCCTCTGCCCCCAGGTTTGATACATATATGCTGTTCACCTTTCTCATTTAATTACAATAATTAAAATAAAATCCAGGTTGGGCGGCTGTAGCTATTTCTCTAAAGGTTTATATGAAACCAGCTGAGTGTTCCACAATCAAGGAAGATCTGCAGTGACAGTGAAGCATTCCCTACTGAGGGAACGGAGTTTGGCAAAGTCAGAGCTGGGGGAAGATTTCAGTCCAGCAGTCACATGTTTCAGCCCCCGGAAGCCACCCCAATAAGTTCAGCAGGGACTCTGTGCACCCCTCTGCTCCCTCCCACAAGGTCCCCACACATCACACTCTCCCCTCACTCCTCTTTGTGTGCTGCGATGTTCATTTTAAAACTTCCCCTGATTTTCAGCTGAGCTTTCCTACGGGAACATAGAAACCCATGAATAACCAGTGACAGCTCCTTCTATCTACAATATCCCCTTATTTGAAATGAAGGGATGGTTTATGATGTTTTCATTATTGCAATCATATCAATATTCGGGATTTTCAGGTAAAGTGATTTAGTGCATGTTACAAAAAAAATCCTTAAAAATAATTTGAACCTAAATTCAAGGACTTTAAGTGCATTTAAAATATTTATATTAATGCTTTAAGGAGACATTGAAAATTTAATTCTTTTTTCTAAGCTGCTTCCATCCTTTTGTTTTATTTTCAAACATTTCTCAGGAGCTTTTTGTCTTCTGGCATCCTATCAAAATGCTAATGCAGAATGAGAGCAGCAACAAAGTTTTCCATGTTTCATGATAGTGGCAACTGTCCTGCATAACAGGAGAGATTTAACAGGTTAAATGTATCACCTGAAATATGCATTAGAGATATTATCCCTCTAATACTATCTTGCATTCCTAAGTGCTAGTACATCTCTCCTACTGTACTTTTGCATTTGTCATGTTAACAAAATAATCTTTGAGTTTTAATAAATGTTAAAATAAGTCAATCAATGTTTGTATTTATCTGCTTTCGAGCACAGTGAACACAACCTATTTGAGATACCCTCATTAGTATTCACAAACCAGTTGACCTTTATTAGTCCCATCATTATGTCAAAGACAGAATACACTTTTTCTGTTCCTTACAGTGATGTTATTGCTGAGGAGAATATGATTAATATACGAAAGACAAGACGATATTGACTCTTGCAGCTGCCCTCTGCTCAGCAGAGAAGGAGTTGTTCAGAGCATTACACTGGGTTCTCAGCCATGAATACAACTGTAATGCCATAATCCGAGTTGGGCGTTGTCGGTCTGATTCCGTGTGCCTTGCACAAACAGCGCTGCAGTTCAGGCAACTGGAAGTCTGGAACGCCAAAGAGGTTTTAATACATGTGCCCCTTGGTCGTTTATATAAATAAAATACGTAATTAACATTGTGTTGTCAAGGTAGATGTAGATTCCTTTGCTGTTTGCCTCGGAGGTTTCACTCAGTTCTGCACTTGGATGATCCGTGTTTTGCCGTAAAGGGGAGCAGCATTCCCAGGGATTCCCACATGCATCCATCTGTGACTCAGTTGTCAGCACGCTCGCTGCTGCTGTTCCTTCAAGCAGAACAGCAAATCCCTTCAAACACAAAAGTCACTGCAAATGTAGTTGTATCGCTTGTCTCAAGCAGCATCATTAGCTCCTGCCATGTCCAAAGCAATGATCAGCCGAGATAAGCACGATCGAGTCGGAAAGGAGACGTGATTTATATCCTAAGGATACGCAGACAGCAGCGAGAGGGAGGAAAACGCAAGGTAAGCAGAACTGTCAGACTGATGTTTGACAAATTAATGCCATGTCGAGTCTATAGTTCCATGCACTCGGCCTCCTAAGCAAGGCAGCTGGAGCTCTGCGAGAGGGCCACAGGCTGAGGGCAAGGCAGCCTCCGCTGCTCCTGGAGGACATCATTGCGCACAACAGCATCACTCTGAGGTGTTGGCACAGCCACCAGTCCACCCAACACGGAGACCACAGCACAATAATGTCCCTGAGCTGCTTACCTGCTGAAGCCAGCACAGCCTGGGCACTGAGGCAGAGCCACAGGAGCTGACACAAGGGCAGGGGCAGGGATGCTGGGCTTCAAGTGCTCAACACTGATCAGACGGATCTCAAAGCCATCCGCCTCCCCGACCTTTTCTAAAGGTATCAGAAAAGGCTAAACATGTCACCTTAGGTGCTGACCAAGGGGATGACCAACCACCTCAAACAGATCACAGTGCTATGTGCTGCTGGCTCATGGAGAAGTCCCCTCACACGTGAAACAAGGGGCTCCTTCACAGGAGAGAGCCACTCTTTCACCAGCTTTCCTTCTGGTGCCTCCTGGTCTTTCCCACTCAAAGCTCATGAGGCAATGGGATGTATGGAAAAAGATGTATTCTCAAAGAGTTTGAAAACTCAGCAAGCACTCTGAGAATGAACGGTTAGTGTTCAGCAGGAAGGACAGTCTGAGCACAGCTAAGAAATACTTGTGTATGTATAAACTAAAGCTAGAAAAAAAGAAATCTCGCTTTCAAGAAAATTCAGATCAGTGTATTCAGTATTTTCAGACACAGTATATTTTATTTATAATCTCTATATATTTTAATATAACTTATAGTAACTTATAGTGCTGAATATTTATGATACTGCACCACCAACAACAACCCCTGTAAATTAACTAGGGTTACAGCATGTCTAGGACTTCCAAAGATGGAATTTGGCCACCTTCCTAAGGTCCCTGGACAAGGACTAGTCCAGCAGCAGTAGCTCCAGCCCTGTGCTGGCTATAGGAAGAAATTCCCCCAAAGCTCCACAACACATTGATAGTGCTGCTGGTGCAGAGCCAGGCCTGAGGGATGTGTCCCACACTCCGCCTGAGCTGTGCAGCTGATCCATGTGTATTGCTGCTCCTGGGATGTCCTGGCTGCTTTGGATTTGTTACACACATAGGGTAGAAATTCTCTGTCACTGTGCAGGGCAGAGCACAGCACGCTCTTTTCCTACGAATAACTGCAGAAGTCGTGAGGCCGTGTTCCCATATGGAATTTCCCAGAGATACAAAAGCCTTGTTCTAAGCAGGTAAATCCCCAGCAAGTGGTGAGAATACAGGACTCAAAGTAAACAGAGACCCGCGGGCATGCCCGCCACATGCTGCAGAAATTCCCCAGGAGGGAGCGGAAAGTGGAGGGGCTTTACCCCTGAAACGCACCCAAGGGGAGGAGCTGCCTCTCGCCTATGGGGTAGGGATGAGAAGAAGGAAGTGTCCCATAAACAGTCCTGCCTCCTGGAATCACCCTCCCAAACAAATCCTTTAAGGGAGAAGCTGCACCGTTTTGTTCGCAGCAGCCTGCCCTGCTTACATTGAAGACAAGCAGCAATGCCGTCCTTCAAGAATGTTGTAAACCAGTGCAATGAAGTAATTTAAAAAAGCAGTAACAGCAGCAGTGTGGAGTGGTGCCTGTGGCTCACCCCCACAGGGACTGTGGGTTTCCACAGGAGCTGTCGGTGCCGATGGGAAGCTGCTGCCAGAGTGGGTCAGCAGCATCACAGAATCCACAGTGGAACTGTCCTGCGGGGGAAGCACTTGTAAAACTAAAAACATGTGACCTTCGTTATCTATTTAGCACTTCAGTTTCTCAGTAACAAAATTTGTTTGGAGTAGTATTTTCCCAGGCTTTTTGCTAATTCCTGTGTACTGCAGTACCACTTTCCTGGGTACCGGTGGAGGGAGGTCGCAGCTGGCAGAGCGCTTGCTGAGCAGGGCCCACAGGTGCCTCTCTTAATTATGTCCCCGACCCTTTTTTCAGAAGCTGGGACAGCACAGGGACTAATCTTTCTTAATCTGGGAGTAGGGATACAGAACTTTAATTTGCCTGTAGACACATGTCCCAGTTTCTGGGGAATTAAGTTACCCAATGACCTTTTATTAATGCATGTGCTTTAAAAGCAGTTCCTAAGGCCTCAGCAGCACTTCCCAGATCAGCAGCCGCGCAGACAGAAATAATGAATTTATGCTCTGGCCGGCCATGGCATCCAAATCTAACAGACTTGATTAAAACGAGCAGCTGCAGCCAAAGCCTAGACTGGTCCAAACACGATTATACCCTTCAAACCATGCCAACAGCCCAAAGTGTTAATCCAGTGGTGCTCGGGGACCAGTGAAGAGATACAAAATTGATCAAGACACTGGAGCATCTCTCTGAGGAGGAAAAGCTGAGGGAGCTGGGGCTATTCAGCCTGGAGCAGAAACAGCTGAGAGAGAGCATCATCCCTGTGTGTCCCTGAGAGGGAGCATCATCCCTGTCTGCAGGGAGGGCTCAGACCAGGGACCAGGCGCTGCTCCGTGGGACCAGCAATGGCACAAGAGGAATGGCCCGGAACTGATATATACGAGTGGGCAGTAATTCCAAGGGAAAAAAAAAAAATAAAACTCCCTGGTGGAATTAAAAGTTCCACCAGAACACGAGGAGGAACTTCACTGTGCGGTGACCGAGCACTGGGACAGATTGTCCAGAGAGGATGTGCAGTCTTACTCGCTGGAGATATTCCAGAACCGTCTGGACGCGATCCTGTGCCATGTGCTCTGGGATGGCCGTGCATGAGCAGGAGGTGGGACCAGGTGACCCACGGGTGTCCCTTGCAGCCTGACCCATTCCGTGATTCTGGGATCGGGACCAGTCCGCCCAGCGGGGCCGTCCCAGCGCCCCCGTGCCCCCGGCTTTGGGCTACCCGGAACCGCCCGCCCGCG
>VWZT01009623.1:1159647-1223855 GCA_013397055.1 Pachycephala philippinensis
CGGCTCCGCAGGTGAGGGGCGCGCGGCGGGCCGTTGGTGCGCGCGGCCGCGTAAGGGGCAGGGGGGAGCCGGGCAGAGGGTGCGCGCTCCCGAGCCCCTGCGGGGTCCCGCTCCCAGCCCGGGGGGACAGCGCGGCCGCCCGGCCCTTCCCGGTGTGCGGCGGGGAGCGCCCTGGGGAGCCGGGAAGGGAGCGAGGGAGCGCCCCGGGCAGGCGGGAAGGGAGCGGGGGAGCGCCCCGGCCCGGCGGGAGCGGGACGGGGGTTGGGCTGCACCGAGCGGGGCCTGCGCGGCGAGCGGGCGCTGCCCGCCCCGGCCGGAGCTGGCAGCCTCTCGGAGCCGTAGGTAGCTCGGGTCCGCTCGGGGTCCGTGACCCCCCGAGGCTGGTGCTGGTCCGGAGCAGCGGGGGAGCTGTGGGGTGCCGGCCCCGGCTGCTGCCCCCGCGTCCTTCCGCGGGCAGTGCGGGCACTCACCCGGTGAGACCCTGGGCCGGTGCTCCCTGGCATGCCTAACACCCAGTCCCCCGATTCTTACATAGTGGGATTCTATCCGCTTCTAGCTCATTCCTGCTGAGGGAGTAGCTAGGTAAAAACGAGGAGTAGAGTGCACTTTTTTCAGTTCCCCGGAGGAGCTTTCTTCAATGTTTTTTTAATTTTTTTTTTCTTGGAGTCACTGCCCACTCGTACTTTGAGGTGTAGTTTTTCTAGCTGGAATTCTGAATAAATATATTCTGTGCTTTTGTTGAGGAGAACAGTTAAGTGTTTCACGTTACATTTTAATTATGTGAAGCACAACTCGCTTCTAAAGACCTGGCATAGGTTCAGTGCCTTGTCTGTGTTCAGGACAGCAACTGTTCACCCTCACTTTCTGTTTGTTTTTTTCTGTCCATTTCAGCGATAACCACAACAATGGAGGATTACACAAAAATAGAGAAGATTGGGGAGGGTAAGTATGAGGAACAGTGAGCTCTTAAATGCTCCAGATTTTGAGCTATGAAGTGTCCCAGAAGCTCTGTGCACTCTGCCTGTTAAAGGAACCACTGAGATCCAACCAAGTAGCTAAATAAGCCTGTGGCTTAGTGTGGTAATTATCTATATCTGTAAAAGTTTTCAGCCTGCCCTTTTTTTGAAAGTGGCGTGGTCTTTTTAAAACAGCTGACCAGTGTTGAAAAGTGTCTGCCTTCATTTTGATGGCTAATGGTGTAACATTCCTCCAAAAGGGAGAAAAAATATGTTCTGAGTCCTGAAACCAGCTTACAGTTCAGGAAGGTCCCCCATTCCTGTGTGCATGAATCTACCAGTTGCCCCTGAAGTTGTGCCATGTGTCGTTTTGCTTGGAGCTGCTGGTAGGGAGTAGTATTTTTTGGATTGTTCTGCTCTGATTTTATATGAGTGGTGTGGGTGTCGAGGGAAAGCACAGATTGAAAACCTCTGTGGAGAAGTGAATTTTACAATTACTTTACTTTGAGGCACCAAGAAGATGGCTTCAGTGCAGATGTTAGTCACAACCCCCTGTTACTGGAAATCCAGCCTGTGTTAACTGTAGAAGTCAGTGTTTTTGATAACACACTACAGAAGGCTCTAGCCTTATGTAGACTTGAAAGTTGGAAGTACATTGCTCTGAGATTACACTCTCTGAGGCAATAGCAAAAGATGTGCTTGGATCTTGCAACAAAGCTTTGTAACCAAAGCCTTGTGCATGAATTTTTCTGAAATAAACTAGTTTGAGCTCCATGTGAGGGATTAACGCTTCAAGAAGAGTAAAAAGAGAAGGCTTATGCTGACTTGGTTCGAGGGTTCTACTTCTGTGAATACTGATGATTAAAATGGATTGATCTGAGATTTAATATTGGTTCCAGTTTCAGCTTCTGCTGAGACCCACAGCACTAGCCTCTCTCCTGCACTGAGGATTGTGCCAGAGGTATTTCTACAGCTCACACCCATGGATGGCTGGATCTCAGACTGCAGAAGGAGCACTACTTCCATTTGCAGCTAAACCTTCAACATTTTAATATGATGTGTCAATGGCAAAATCATAGCCCTGTATAATGATCTTGCCTGAAAGTTAATCAACTTTAAACTCAAACAGTATTTGATTTTATAACTACATCTTCCAAATATTCGCCTTTCACACTTAGGCTTCTAAGTACCCTGTCCCAACAAATGCTACACTTCATGGGTGGCATGCCTTAAACAAACAAAACTATTGCTCAGTTCAACTCCACAGCTAAGTGGTAGTTTGTAATCAAACCAAATACTCCATTTGCAAGGACTTTTCCTATGTTAGCAGCTCATGTTTGCAATAACTTATTTGTACCTGAAGCTGGTACTTCCTATATTTTTTTCACTGTCTTTTTGTTCAGGTACCTATGGTGTTGTGTATAAAGGTCGTCACAAAACCACAGGCCAAGTGGTTGCAATGAAGAAAATACGTCTAGAAAGTGAGGAGGAAGGTGTTCCAAGTACTGCTATCCGAGAAATTTCTTTATTAAAAGAGCTGAATCATCCCAATATAGTCTGGTATGCATATGCCGGTATTTAGCTAAACTCTTGGAAGGGCACTAGGTCCCATCAGATCATAAATTATTTTTCCACTTGTCTAGTGAAGTGAGAACCACTCTGCTTAATACAGTGTCTGCTTTGCAGAAAATAGTTAAAATTCCATGTTTATGCTAGTTTTCTAATTCAGCCTTCCTCATGCTGCCTCTTTTCATTCTAGGAATTGAACAGATTTATATAATTTAGAAATTTCTGTACATTATTTTCAGAGGGGTGGTTGTGAGAATGGAGGCAGCATACCTCATGAAAACTGGCTGAAGCTGTTACTTCAGGCAGTCTCAGAAGTCTATTTGCCACCTTGGAATGGACCATTTGACTTAAGTGTTTGGATGTTCTTCCCTGCTGTTCTGTAGCAGGAATTTAGATGTGTTTTGATGCTCTCATAGCTGGCACACCTGAGCTACGAGTGAAACTTCCATCAGTGACTACTTGACATGTAAAAATGATTGCAGCTATTGTCCTCCCCACAACATATTTGCTTGATCTTTAATGCAGCAAAATGCTTGATCTTTAAGGTGCCTTAAAACTGACCAAGTTCCAGCCCAGTAGTGTCTCAATGTGTGTCTGCTTGGGTTTAGGAACCCCTACACTCTAGTAAGGATAAAGCAGATACTTAAAAATGTGTGCAAATCCTGCTGTGTATTAGATTCTTATTAAATATTCCCTTAAGCCCTTCTAGTAATTCAGGCTCTGCTATAACAAGCCAGCTTCAAAGAGAAGCTAGGCACCAACACCCACAGGTGGGTTTTTTTTAAAGGCAACAGTATTTTTTCCTCAGACTCCTGTGTCTGATATGGGGGAGCATAAGTTTAAGAGAAAGTATATAGGCTTTTATCTCAGTCTGACATTATTTCAGATATACTTGATTTTTCAGATGACAGGATAACTCACTAAGTCTGTTGTTTGAAGACTTTTAAGACTTCCATAATAGGAACCTGGAAATGTCAGCTTGTATCCCTGTTGAGAGAGGAAATGTAACTGTGAGTCCATGCATTTTGCAGTGGAACTAATTGTATACTCAATTTTTAGTCTTCAGGATGTTCTCATGCAGGATTCAAGACTGTACCTTGTCTTTGAATTCCTTTCCATGGATCTCAAGAAATATTTGGATAGTATTCCATCTGGCCAGTATTTGGAGCGTTCACGTGTTAAGGTAATGAGGACAATTTCTTAACATAATAGGGAATTTAATCTAAAGATGACCTACTAAGCCATAAGCAGCTCTTATTTTCAGTATAATTAACTCCTTGAGGAGAAATGAAAGGTTAAATAAGCAGTTGTAGATAATAAGATGAATCTGAATTTTGCTTTCAAATGCTACGTGAAAATCTTTTTAATTACTGAGGTTAAACTGCCTTAAACTAATCTTCAGAATTAATTTGTGTGGCTTTTGGATTGATATTAACTCAATATCTGCAATGCTTTGGATCTCCATTTCCTGCTACTGTGGGGAGAGCTAAGGGAACACCTTTGTGTTGCAGGACACTGATGTGTACTAAAGGTATCTCCTTCCCTTCTTTCCTCCCACCTCATCCTTTCTAGAGTTATCTGTACCAAATCTTGCAAGGTATTGTCTTCTGCCACTCAAGAAGAGTTCTGCACAGAGACTTGAAACCTCAGAATCTCCTGATAGATGACAAGGGAGTGATTAAACTGGCGGACTTTGGATTGGCCCGAGCCTTTGGAATTCCAGTGCGGGTCTACACTCATGAAGTGAGTTGGGACGTGCTTCTGGTGGTTTGGATAGTGCTTACTTGCTTCCTGCTGAGAACTGATTATGAAACAGCTGAAAAGAATCATGGAGTTTTTTCAAGTCATAAGCTAGCAAAACTATGAAAAAGTTAGGTTTTATTTTCCAAAACAGTTTTCCACGTATTTGAAGTTTTACTCAAGGTGGTTTTACTCTAAGGTCCCAAAGCATTTTATGAATCCCATTCACAGTGAGTGAGATGGACTCAGACTTGTTGCTCGCTGTCTCATAAAGGCATTTTTTTGCTTTGCAAAGCATTCAAGTTTGAGGGGGATTGTGGCTGGCTGCCAAAGGTTCCCTGCTCTTAGGGAAGTCGTGCAGGCAGCTGCTTTTCTTGAAGTAGAAGCTACTGCAATGGAGTTGGTTTGTCTGCAAATGAAGTTTGAAATTAGTATTACACTTTCACTAAAACTTCTAGTACTGGCTATTTTTACCAAAAAAATGTGAATGCTGCGTTATAACAAATGAGCAATTGTTCTTGCAGTCACTTAAAGGACCCAGTTCCACAAACTTAACCTTTCCTTGTTCCACAGGTGGTGACGCTGTGGTACAGGTCTCCAGAGGTGCTGCTGGGATCTGCTCGTTACTCCACTCCTGTAGATATCTGGAGCATAGGGACCATATTTGCTGAGTTGGCAACTAAAAAGCCACTTTTCCATGGGGATTCAGAGATTGACCAGATCTTCAGAATCTTCAGGTATGGTGGGCTGAACCTTTCCTTGCTGCTTGTGTGGCACCACACAACAGTTGTGTGTAATTAAAAGTATAATATCACATAACAGATTTCTGACTAAACTGCTTAATATTTTGCTTATGCTTGCACAGAGCTTTAGGGACCCCCAACAATGAGGTATGGCCTGAGGTGGAATCCCTGCAAGATTATAAAAACACATTCCCAAAATGGAAACCTGTCAGCCTTGAAACACATGTCAAAAACCTGGATAAAGATGGGCTTGATCTGCTGGCTGTAAGTAGTCTGTCTTAAACTACTGATTAAGAAACTGAATGGGCTGTTTCAAATACTCCAGAATACACAAAGCTGTACTAATCAAACATGGCTAGAAGGCAGATACAGAGATCTTCAAGTGCTTTCATTCTTGTAGAACTAACACCTTGTGAGACATTCACTCCTTTCACAAGTAATACCAGATTATTTTTCACATGAAGGAACTGTGTCTCAGCTTTTTTATAATAATAAACCAGGTACAGCTTGCAAGTGAGGATGAGTCTTTACAAAGAAGTGTCAGTGAAAGCTTCTGCCCATCAAGTAGCTGTCACCTTCCTGCTGCCAGCACCAATTGTGGTGTGTCTGTATGAGTGCTGAGCCAGTTGGAAATGTTTATTTTATGGTAGCATGTGGATTAATCTTGGTGGACTCATCTTGGTTAAACTTTCATGATGGTCTGAACTGAATAAACAAGGATGGAAACAGCTGAATATATTGATTAGCTGAGACAAGAAACTTAGTTCAAGTCTATCTGTTAGTGTCTGCCTCAATTGCCTTTAAATTTTGAGTTAAATATTTTTGGCTGTGGTGTATTAACTCTTAATTGGTATCTCTGGTGTCTAGTGTGAGTTTCCTTTTGTTCTGTGGCCAGGCAGTTAAATGACCACACCAGGCTTTTAATTGGGAAGCTCTTCACCAGGCTTTTCCATTTAGTGCTCTCCCAGCCAATGTGCTGCCATTGTGGGCTAACTGAGGTCACGTCTTAGGTGTGCTCTTTGATGTCCTGAGGCATAATCATGTACCTTGGTTGTCCTTTGGACGTTCTGAAGCTGCATTTGTGCAGTGCAGCCCGACATTGCGGGGTGGGGTGGGTGCTCTGTGTGCCTCAAGACAAGCTGGCACTTGAGAGCCCCTTGTACAGCAGTACCTGTGCACGTGGCTCAGGGCTGTAAGCAGTCACCAAGCAGTTCATTACCCACATTGGTCATATGGCAGAATACTCTGAAGGAAGCAGTGTTACCCAAAAAGCTTAAATGATCACAATTTCTCACAGTTTTTCTAGCAGAACAGAGCCCCAGTCCACGCTGACAGCCTGAACATTTGTTAAGCATGTAGTTGTCCTGGATAGCTCTGAACCTTGCAGCACAGTTGTCTTACAGAGATAAGACCACTGACAGCATCTTTGTTAAATCAGTTTAAATAGAATTGTTACTGACTGTATTTACAAACTAAAGTCAATGGAACAGGCAGGAGAATTTTGTTGATTCAGTTGTATGAAAAGGACCTGCCAAGGGCTCATCTGTGCTTAGGTAGTGCTTCACTGTGTGAAGCCAATGGTTGGGGCTGCTGCTAATAAAGGCAAAAAAAAAAGTACTAGTTCTTCATGGTGTTAACATAATTCTAGTCTGAAAGCATATTAAATTCTCCAAAGTCTTGTACAGTTTTGCCTTAATCAATGTTGACATTTTAGTTTCCTTGTTACTGCCTGGTGACAGTGGTATTCCTGATGGAATCCCTTTGAGTTCCCTATGGCACTTCTAAGCCTTTTAAACCAGTAATGTAACTTTAAAGGCAAAAAAAACTGAATAGTTCATTCTAGAGCACAAGCTCAGATATGTCAATGAAAATGTTAATTTTTTTTCTATAGACTATTGCAGATGGAATTAGTATGTAAAGGAGCTGTCTTTGGAAATGTCTTAACACAAAAAATGTGTAATTCAAATTGCATGAGTGAGGTTGTAAATTTAAGATCTTCATTACCTAAATGACTTCTGTGGCCAGCATTTCAAAGCACTTAATGGCTGTCATCAAAAACGTTGAATTATCAAGACAGTAGGTGCCAGAAAAAACTAATGTTCCAGACTGCTCAGAGAAGTTTCCTTTACCTACTCTATCAGTTGCAGTGCTGTAATCTCGGTGTCACAGCATCCCTTTTTCAGAGAAATTCCCCTCTTTGAGTCAATTTCGAGAGGACCTTTGATATCAGAATTAACTATAGGACACTGTTCTGGGTATAGGGAATGGGAACCTGCCACAAGGTAAAATTGGACATGCAAGGTTAAATCCAGAGGCAGCATTGCATTTGGCAGAAGTTCAGAGAATATAAATGCAAATTCAGTGGTTTAAATCAACTTGAAGACTCCCTGTAGAACAGAGTGTAAAGATAGTTAAATGTCAAGACTGAAGACTGGGCAGAGCAATACTGGTTAAGTTTTGTTCTGGAAGACAGATTTGTTGTGCAGATAGGGGAGGGGCAGCTGGTAGAATCCTGATTACCTGAATTTGAAATGGTCTGTCCTTTAGTAAGGAGAAATAAAAACACTTTGCTAGTTTTGGGTCTAGTGGAAAGCTGCTGAATGCTTCATTCATTTTTTGACCCCTTGTATGATATAAGCTGTAGATGCATTTTTTTTAATGTCCAGAAAAAGAAATTTTCTCCTGTTTTAGAAAGTTCTGGGGCTGTTTTAATGGCTATGACACCCCCTGTTTTTGCTCTATCATCTTTATTGAGGTATTCAATTGAAGTATTTTATTTCAAAGAGACTCAAATTTTAACTCCATTTTCTTCAGTTCGACCTGCTTGTAATCTACTTTCCAATTTGGATTTTGAAACTGAGTGAGCATTCTCTTATTTTAATTGGAAAGTGCTTCGCCAACCTGAGCAGAAGCAATTTGACATCACTTTGTTCAATGTCAGTAATGAAACAAGTGTAAGACCACTTGTCCTTGTAAACATTTAGGGCTTTAAGAGCCTAAAGCTTATTAATTTCCCTCAGAAGCTGAGACAATTATTGCTGCCTGGTGCCTGGTTCTGGATTTAGTTCAGTGGATGTGGTACCCAGATCCAGCAGAGGCCTGGTTACTGAACAGGAGGGTAAATGGGATTCCTCCCTTTCTGAGATGTTATGCACTGCCACTGACTTGTAGGGGAAATAACCTCTCCAACTGTGAGAGCACAGAACAAAGGGGGAAAATATCTTTATGGTACTGTATTGGTATGGTTAAATATCTACTTATTTAACATGATTTTAGGTCACATTTCATGAGGAAGTAAATGTGTTTCTTTTTTTTTCTTCCAGAAAATGTTAATTTATGATCCTGCAAAAAGAATTTCTGGCAAAATGGCCTTGAACCATCCATATTTTGATGACTTGGACAAATCCACTCTTCCTGCTAATCTGATTAAGAAATAGGCCTTTGGACTAAATCATCCGGAGGGAAATAATTGTGATTACTTTTACTCTTAAGTCTGTAATTTGTATGTCTGTCTTCTTGCTCTTCAGACTGACTGTATTCAGTTTGTTTTGGTTTAAGTGTTATCTAACTGTAAATATTAACCTGTTAGTGCTGAGTTCAAACACAATGCAAATATTGCTGCAATTAATGCAGTCAACTTTCTATAAATAAAGCTTTAACCCCAGTGAAGGACTGAACTCATTTCCAGGCCATGGCTGCTCTGCAGAAGGACTCTTGTTTTCTTTGGAATGCACTGGGTAAGGTACCATTCAGCTAAAAAAAAGCTGCTAACCCAAACTTCTAAATGGTTGTTCCTGCTATGATAGGAAATTCTCAAGTTTGAGCTGTTTCAGTGTAACGTTAGTTAAAATTTTACTTGAGCATGGCAACTGCTGTGCCAAAGGACCTCAACTGTGAGATCTGCTGAAGGATTGCAACTTAGAAAAGTGCGGATGGCCAAACTGATTTTAGGATGAGTTTTTGAAGGCAGCTGCAAGTCAGGATTTGAGGAAAATTCCTTGCTCTATGTTTTTGTTATCTTGGAGGCCCAAGGATTTACCCAGATCTTGGAACATTAACTCCTAGGACTTGTAATTATAAACTGAGATGCCACATGGCTACAGGCTTTCCCATGATTGAAGCAGAAGCTTTTTAAAGCTCCCTGGCATTTAACTGAACAGGTGAGAGTGTTGTCAAAAGTTCAAATAAAGTTCAGAGGTGTGTACTGATAACTGATTGTAAGTTAGTTTCCAATTGCTACTTCTCTTCTTGGCCTTCAGACCCATCAGTAGTGATGGGGTGTTCATCTGGTCTAAGTTTTATTGGCTCTAGGCACCGTAGTGCTCCTCTCCCTGCTGGTTGGGGGCCAAGGCTTGCAGCACAGTGGGGAATAGTATTGAAAGGATCCACATCTCTAAATCAGGTGTGTGAAAGCATTCATACAAACCCTTAACAGTGAGGTTTGTAGGAGTCCTACAGCTGCTGAATCTTGGCACTAAAAGCAGTTGAGATGACATCTCTACCGTTCATCAGATGTTTCTTATGTCTGTGAGTAGCTGTTAGTGTTAGACCTACCTTTTGTTAACAAGCAGCACGGTGAGGTAAATACCACTTGGGGTGGTACCACTGTTCTCTGCAAAGTGCTTCTTAATCTCCGGAAGTATTGGAGACTTGGCTTAATGGGATTGTGTGATAGCAGAGCACTGAGGAGGAGGGGTTTTTGGAAATTTTACAGGTAAGTTACTTAATTGAAGGCAGGGGAAAAAAAGATAATGATGGCTGACTCCTTTCTGTTAACACCAATGAATGTCTTGAAACTGCATCCTGTCTAGGGACCTAATTTGTCTCTATTTGAATGTAGTAACTTGATACAGGCTGTACAGGCCAAGAGATTTGTCATTGCTGCTGCTAATTGGTTACCTTGGTGTAGAAAAAGAGGGGAACCTGCCAGTAACTGCATTAAAAATCAGAAGCTAGTGCACAGACAAGGTTCTGTGTGTGGAAAAGACTTCAGCTGGGCAAACTAAGTATTTTGTTGCTTGTGGTACTGGTAAAGCTGTATTTTTGTTTTGTAAGTAACTGGTGTCTGTCTCAGTTCCATGTGATACAGGGAATGCTTTAGCCTATCTTAACTAACAACCAAAGTACTAAAATTTCCAAAGAGAGCTTGTCAAACAATAACTTACTCCAAGTCTGCAATCTTGTTTAGCCAGGCACTGTTACAGCTGGTGCTGTGACATCACTGCA
Organism: Pachycephala philippinensis; assembly: GCA_013397055.1. Lineage (NCBI taxonomy): Eukaryota > Metazoa > Chordata > Aves > Passeriformes > Pachycephala > Pachycephala philippinensis. Next base: position 1,169,882 of record VWZT01009623.1, read on the forward strand.
GCTCTAAATGAGCTATTATAGCACTAGCAAAGGGGAGGGGCAGGGGAGCACAACGCTGTCCGTTTGTGCCTCAGGTGAGATCAGGTGCTGACCATCATACCCAGACACCTGACCCACTGTCACAGCTCCACTGTTACCAGTGAGCCTTCCCTTAGTGAGAGTAACATCATCTGCTCTTGGGAACTGCCCTGCTGCCTGCACCTAGCACGTGGAAGCTTTGTGATGTTCAAGCTTTGGCCACCTAAAACTCAATTTTATTCCAGTGAAAACTGAGTGTGCCCTGCATTTTGGGGGTTTAAGCCACTGTGGGTAATAATCAGCAGACCTATTTATTGACACCTATTGCAGTAGCTTTCTTCTGAATGTTGTAAGAGCTGGGAATGGAATCACTATATTTAAAAGCAATGTGTGCTCATCCAAAATTAAGTTCTGTAATGTAATATTGCATCAGTATTGCCTCTGGTGCTATGGCTCCTCAGTATCTTGTTTTCTACTAGAGCACAAATAGACCCCAGCTGAAAATAATAAACTTAACTTGGTGTTTGACTTCACTTGCCATTAACACGTAATGTAGCTGAAAAACTTTTGAGTATACACGGATAGGGTTTTACACAGGATCAAATTGGGGTTTGGTTTTGTTTTGTTTTTAAGCTGCCAAGTGCTAGTAGGCTGCTGAAGTGTGGGGTAGGTGTAAGTTTTATATTGGTCCAGAGGAGATGGGAAGTGTACCTGCTGGAGTCAGAAAGAAGATACCTATTCAGTCAGATTGCAGCTGCATTTGCGACACTTAAAATTATTTTTAAGCAGCAAATCAAACTTCTGCAGCAAATGAGTGGGAACTTATCAGTGTTCCCATGTTGGTATCTGGGGTTACTTCTGAACAGCCAGTTTTGAACAGCACTATTTCCTCCTTGGTGCCCAGAGCCCTGCACAAAGGCACAGCACTACCACTGGCTCTGTTTGATTTTGTTTTGTATCAGGTTTGTAAAGACTGAGTGGGAATAAGGCAACACTGATATACAGGCCCTACTTCATTAAGCCTGGCTATTTTTTCTCAACTGAGCTCCTTGCCTTATTTTCTGACAAGCTGCATCAATTTATGGAGTAATCTAAGAATTTCCCATTGCTTTGACCACCAGCTGCTCTGGTTTACATCTGCTGCATCAATGGCTCATTCCAGGTAATGGCTTTTGATTTTGTTCCCACTGTATTCCTGTATAAAGCATTGTCTCCTCGTGTGTAAATGTCAGCAGGGTACTGGGTGTTCTCCTCTGTTGTTGGGCATATTTTACGTCAGCCTGGCTATTTCAATATATTCTTGTTGTGTTTGAATCAATAGCAGGCTATTGATGCTGCTGCTAACAGATTAATTGACTGATCTCAAACATCTATCTCCAGTAGAGGTGGCTGGCTGCCCTTAATGGAAGAATTGGATGTGAGAGCTGGTCTCTCCAAATTGCTAAAGTGACAGGCATTATGCCCTGGGGGATAATTAGTGGCTTTACAGGAATAGTTATAGTCAGTTCTTTGAATTTAGTGAAAACCTTTCTGCTGACCTCTGAAGGGTTTAGACCAGACTTTTGGAGGGGGTTGTTTAAGAAAATATTTTCCCCAACTATTTTAAGTGGCAACCTATTGAATTCTTAGAAAACCCTGCCTACAACTCACAAAATACCTGGCCAAATACAAGGCAATGGGTTTGACTGAGAGCCAAAACCTGGGATCTGGGTAATTTCCAGCATGGATCCTTGGGCCTGAGGAACATGTTTTTCCCATGATAGCTTGGATTTGCTTAGCAAGGCCCATGGGCCCTGATGCCTTACATTTTAGCTTTTATATTTTTCAAATCCTGTATTCCCAGTGTGTAACTCTGCAGTGTCCTGTAGCCTGTGAGCTGCTGCTCTCTCATGCTGAGACAGACAGAACAAAGCCTCTCCAGGCTGCTCTCCAAGGACACCCAGCCCGGCCTAGGCCCAAAATGTGTAACCCAGCATCTTGAGAAGGGGGGCAAGCTGAGGGGAAATTACATCATTAGCTAAAGTTTAATTGGTGAAATTGGGTTGAGATGCAAATGGACCAAAGCTATAAAAGTGTGAAGAACTCGTGACTCGGGATCCATCTTGGGTGTAGCCTTTGGCCTGCCCAGGGTGTGCCTCTGAAGGCCTTTCAAATAAATATCCACCTTTATTCCCTTACTCCTGTCCAGTCTCTGTTTCTAGGTTGGCCTCTTTAGACATCACCCTTCTAACCCAAGTGAAGAGCTTCCCTCTTTTTCATTTGCTCTGCACCTACTGCTTTTCTTTGCACAAGACACATTAACTATCACTTTTCCTGCCAACTGTTGGTCTTTCAGAAGAGGGTGGGGGGTTTTTTGTGTAAAAAAGGAGAGATTTTGGGCCTGGATCATTAACAGTCCTCATTGCTATTCCCTCCATTTCCAACTACCCTTCAGTGCTATTTTTATCCTCTCTTATCTCATCTATTGCCTTATGAGGCATTGGAGATGGACCTTTTTTAAGGCCATTCTCCTTGACAGTGATTAGAGGAAGCACATCACAGCCTAGCCAAGGGCTCGCTCTGCATGTCTTGCTTCCAACGAGGACCAAAGACAACGAGGAGGGTTATCCAATACCTGAGGAGGTCCCATCTTGATTCTTTCATGGCTCTAAAATGCTCCCGATTGGTGGCATGGGGGGATGAAAGGAAAGGTCAGTGCTTTTCCCCCTGTAGGTTTGGCTCATGCTGTGAGCAGCTTCCTGCTGGGGCCTGGCAGGGCTTCTGACCCCCGTGGAGATCAGGGAGGGTTTAGCTGGTTAAAGGAAGGCAGGGAAAAAATTGTGTCCCTCTGGGTGGGTCATCTCGGGTAGCTGCCCACAGGATCTCAAGCTCTCAGTTATCTCAGAACTCAAGTTATCTCAGAACTCTCTCAGTGTGAGCAAGTCCCTGACTTTCCGTGCTCCAACCCTTTGCCATGTCAGTTCTGGACAGGAGTGTAAATATTTCTCAGCTGTTTGCTGAACTGTGTTTGATCTGGGCTCTGAGCATATAATATTTGTATTACAAATGTGCCTGACACCTATCAATTTTTCTCCCCATAATCCGGATATGTTTCTGAAATATCTATTAACTCACTGGCTGCAAGAAAGGAGAGGGGTTCACTTCTATTAGATTTGTCTTGATCTTTTTTGATTTTAAAACTGTAATCTGAGGATGAGGAATTACAACTTCTATTAATTACCTCACCCAGCTCAGAATCTCAGCCTAGGTGTACTGGAACTACTGAATTCCTGGGAAGCTACTCGGCATCCTTTGGTGACTGGCAAAAGGATAAAAACAGGAACCAAAACAGTGTAGAACATATAAAATTGGCAGATGGATGAGAAAACTTTAACTGTTTGTGTTTCTATAAGGAAAAAAGTCCTTCTTAGAAGTTGTCAGAGAAATTTTCATGGATAGTAAAATAAAATTTTAAAAAGTCCCGGAAAGTGCAGGGGTTTTTTTTGTTTGTTTGGTTTTGNTATAAATCTGGTACTTTTACTTTATCAGTAATTAATAAATTTTATTTTTTTTCTTAGTATTTGGGGCTTAATATTCAAATGTATGAAGATAAAAACAATAGAACTGTAGCAAAGATTAGTTTTGAAGAACTGCAACAAGACATGTAAAGTCCTGATGTGTATTTGGTATAAAAGTTACATTCTCTTATTATTCCTGAAGTCTGTGTTGCCTCTCTCTTGGCCACGCGGTGTCACTCTGGCACCTCGGTACTGGCAGCCGGGCAGGGGGGCAGGGAAGAGCAGAAAAACTCTCTCAGACTCTCCTGGCTCCATGAAAAATTGAAGGGTATTTATTTTCTGGTAGGCAGCCAGGCTGAAAATACTATCTGAATTGAAAGCTTTTCATGAAACATCTGGGCAGTTAAATTTTGCAAACTTCAAAGATGTCCAGTACCGTACTGACATACTGATTTCTTTCTTTAGTGAAGAATCACTTGGGCTAATGCACAAAAGCCTCTGCAAAAACCATTTCATACTGAAATTAATGATCAAAATGACTATGCTTAATAAAGCACTCTCACACGAGTGCCAGTCAATATAGTTAAACTACAGCAGGCTCATAATCAGTCTCTCAAATCGCTATCAATTGTCTACAGTGGCCACTTTTGCAGTGGATTTTTTTGAGGTCTGCATGCTTAATCTCCAGATTTTCTATTCTGGGTTTGATACGTGTGCGCAGAATTGTGCCTGTGGTTTTGTTTTGCAGTCTGTCATTTTTTTTAAGTACCTTTCCTAAGCTTGACAAGATTCTCTGCTGGTAAATAATAGTACTACTACTAGTAATAGTCACATTTCTAGCAGTTGAGAATCTGGTCCTCAACGCTGACTTCAAATATAAGGTCTTGTTTTTACTTGTTGATGTGCGTTCTCCTAAATGCAAAAGCTAAAAGCAGAACTATGTCAAATACTTCCCAGATGACTCGATCTGCTCTGAGAGCCATGGGATTATACAGTCACGTGCCTGGTAAAATTCACCCCCGTGCTGGTATGTGAAGCATTAGAATTTTCTTCTCTCCTCTCAATGTACAGAGTGATGTATGGCTAAATAATCACCAGAAGTTTACACTAATAATTCTGTTCACTGAGCTGCTTGAGGCAGAAATGCAAGTGCTAATATGTAGGAGCTGTACTTTGATAGTTATTCTCGGGAATGAAAAAACACACTAAGAATTTCCCAGTTCTCATTTGAGTGCTCATAATATGGTCTAGGTAAAGTTGCATTTTACACTTAGTCAAAGAGCATAAATAAATGTAAATACACAGCACGTGTCCTCTCTTATGCCATGTGGACTTGTCAGAGTACTTGTTTTGGTAAGTGGGGAAAAATACTAATGCTGCTGCTTTATAATGGAGTGATTTTTGAAGAGAAGTAAAAATCCCACATAACACACTCATCTCCATAAGTAACATTAATTTTACAGACAGAGATTGAGCACAAAGAAAAAGAGAGTCTTTAGCAGAATCTGTCATTGACTTAACTCTGGGAGTCCCCATACATCATTGCTCAACTCCTGGAAACCCTGCCAGGGCCTCACTCTGCTTTAACTCTTCCTGCACATCTTCAGCACCCCAGAGCTGTGCTCCTTTGCACCAGGAACGCTGAACCTCGTGTTCAGGAGGCTCAGGATGGCTCACAGTGCAACACACACAGGCTCAGATGCAGAGAGGCACTAACAAGCACTGCAGTGCTGATGCCTTACGTTTTAACTTTTATATTTTTCAGATTCTGTATTCCCAGTGTGTAACTCTGCAGTGTCCTGTAGCCTGTGAGCTGCTGCTCTCTCATGCTGAGACAGACAGAACAAAGCCTCTCCAGGCTGCTCTCCAAGGACACCCAGCCCGGCCTAGGCCCAAAATGTGTAACCCAGCATCTTGAGAAGGGGGGCAAGCTGAGGGGAAATTACATCATTAGCTAAAGTTTAATTGGTGAAATTGGGTTGAGATGCAAATGGACCAAAGCTATAAAAGTGTGAAGAACTCGTGACTCGGGGTCCATCTTGGGTGTAGCCTTTGGCCTGCCCAGGGTGTGCCTCTGAAGGCCTTTCAAATAAATATCCACCTTTATTCCCTTACTCCTGTCCAGTCTCTGTTTCTAGGTTGGCCTCTTTAGGCATCAGTGCTTGAATGACCCTGTGCTGGGGAAGCTTGAGACAGCACTCAACTTCTTCCTGAAACACTACAGGGAAGAAATCTATGGAAGATGCTTTTTTTTCCCCTTAGAAAATTATTAGATGTATCATAACTAGAGTTGTCAGAAGGCTCCTGCCATATGCAATTAAAATTAGACTGGTCCCTTTGAAGAAAAAAAAATAGAAAAATAAGGTAGAGTTTAATTTGCTCTCATGTCAGTAAGAATAAAAAAACAGCTCTGACATTAGGGTTTGCTGCAATGAAAAAAATTATACATAGCATTTTATTCATCTATGTAAAATAATTTTTTCATGTAATATTTTCTTAGTTAAGAATAGCCCTGACTTAGAAAAAGACAAGTTTATGGATAACAAAAAGCAGTGCTTGTCCAGATTTTCCCTTCTTCAAGCTTTGAACAAGTATAAACTGTTTTAATTAGCTCTCAACACCTTTATATTGTCATTTGAACTGGGAGCATTCTCTGCATACATGTAGCAGTTACTTTAAACAGGGAGCATTTGCAAAGCAAATGATTGTGTTTGACAATCTGTCTGCAGCCAAGCAGCATTAAAAATGGTTTTGCTTTGGTTCCATTGCTTGTTAGATTTGATTTCCTTAATTCTTAGGATAGGAGTAAATGGCCTTAAACTCCATTTGGTATTTTGAAATATGGAGAGTATCTCCCAGCTGATGAAGCCAGCAGGCTCAGCAGCCGAGACTTCGTGTCTGGGGAGGACAGACATAGCTGGGAATTTGAACTTCGGTGTTTCCAGCACCATTTCTGCAGTGAGTTTTGTCTGAATGTGGCTGTTTGCCTGCAAGAAGCTAAAGCAAAGTTGCAGGCTCTGGGCCTTCCATTTGTAGCTCTCACATGCCAATTTTCCTCCTGAATGTGATTATTACATTTACAACACAACACTCAGCTGAAACTTCAAGAAAACTGGAAACTAAGTGTTACCTCCAGCAGAGAGCAAAATAAACACATTCCTGCAGTGTGTTTTTCCATGGCCAGACTCAAATTTCACATCAAATAAATCTAGCAAGTGACAGGTCACAACACATGCCTTTAAAATACCAGCGAGAGGAAAGCTTCTTCAGCAGCAACCAGATAAAAAAAAACAAACCCCCAAAATTCTGAAGAGCCCCAGAGCACGTTATGGGCATACCCCAGGCAGTTTTCAGTTCAGTAGCCAGCCCACATCCAGCACTGGTTATTCTTCAGTCATTCCTTGTGTTTGGACAGGGACTGTCCTGCTGTCCGGATCTTAAGCCCTGTACTGAAAGTATTCCGTTACTTCAGGTCTCCTGGGGAAAAACCAACCAAACAAACCAAAACTAACATGCCACTGCATTACAAGTGTGGCTTGCTAAGACTGAGGAGGAGCACAGGATGAGGAATAAGCTCACAGGCTTCCTTGCCTCACCAAAGGCATGGTCAAATGGAAAGGTTATTCTGGGACGTGACATTACCCTGAAGCAGCTGGCCCATACTAGGTGATACGTGCTGTTAGCCTATGACAAATGAGAGGTAATCCAAGTTTAGTTCTCACAGAAAACATATTTAAAAACCCCCCAAAAACCAGTCTGGTCTAAGTAACTGAGCATTCAGAAAGTTCCCTGACCAGCAGGAAGGTTTCTCACCATCTGGCCCTACAATTTCGAAGTGATAGGCTCAAAGCATTTGCCATGATTTTGACAGTGCTTGACGTTGCCATTTTAATAAATTGGCTTCCAAAGGAAGGATTTTTCTATTCAATGAAATCTCTTATAAGGGCCCAGAAAGACTTTCACCTATTGAAAAGTTCAAGTCAGCTTTTCAGATTTTACCCGTGGGATTGTGGAACAAGAGCATGGGACTCATGCAGAAGAGCTTCAGGCTATGGGAGTTATATGCAAGCTGGAGGAATTGTCAGAGTCATAAAGATTTGTCGTTAAAGTAAGTGAAGGTTTATTATTATTACTTTATTGTTATTATTTTAATAATTTCTGGCTATAAAATTACGAGCTATGTGATCTGGATTGGTCCCATAAGACTTTCTGACCAGACAAAAGAGTCAAACAGAGACATCAGTACTGGAGGCTTAATGTCCTATGGCTACAGGGGATTATCAGTGTGTCTGCTCTCATTTAAAAGGCTTCTTGTTTCAGAGACGTGGTCACAGCCCCAGCCCTGACAGAGCTCAAGAAGTGTTTGGACAATACTCTCGGGCACAGGGGGTGACTCTTGGGGATGGTGCTGGGCAGGGCCAGGAGTTGGACTCAATGATCCTGATGGGTCCCTCCCAACTCAGCATATTCCATGATTCTGTGATTTTAAAGTCTCTAGGCCTCACAGAAGGACTGGAAGGCCACCTGGGACTGTCCCATGTCTGACAGCAGCGGTGGGCTCGGGAGGTCACTGCCCCAATGGGCAAACCCCACTCGCAGTAACAAGGGCTGGCAGGAGCAGGTGAACGGAACAGACCCATATAAAATAAAATAAATATTTTATAAAATAGCCATCACTTTCCTGGCAGGAGGCATCTTCCCTATAGCAGGTAAAATTACAGCACGAGGAGTGTTTACCTGGGCCACAGAACAGAGTGACAGAGCATCCCCAAGAGCTTCATCATGCTGAAGAAAACACACAGCTCCAGAGAGTCTCAGATGGACACATCCAAAGCATGTGAGTATCCCCAGTAATTTCTTCATATGTTTAGTCACGTGCACCTATTCCCTACAAACCCACAGGCTGTCCCCAAATGCAGTGTGTATGACATGGGCAGACAGAGCATCAAAGGAAAGGCTTCTCCAAGGAAGGGGTGAACCCCTCACCTGGATGGGAAGTAAGGAAGCAGCCACGGAGGAGTGTTTGCCTTCTGTTGTGCAAAGGACAACAACACGGAAACACTGAAATCTTTCCTCAGGCCTTGCTGCCCGATGGAACCAAGGACAAAAGGTTCTATTTGAACAATTTCAGGAAAACTTCAGCTGCAGACTGAAGGTGAAGCAGCAGCACACACGAAAAGGTTAAACACCACTATCTCTTTCTTTCATGATCAGCAGAATTCTCTTACCTTTCTTCCTCAGGATCATCTGAGGAGATGCCCTCTTTGAGATCCAAGCTCCAAATTTTAGACAGGGCTGTAGCAGATGACTCCACAACAGGAGAACATGTAAAAGTTTATGGGTAGGTTTACACTAGGGTGTAAAAATATTTTTTCATTAAAACTCTTTTCCTTGCAAAATGAAAGCAAGAAGACATTATTGCACTTACTAGAACTCTGTTTCAGCAGAAGAAGATGACTATAACACTTAAAAACCCATGCTGAACCTTGGAGCCCGGGGAGGAGGAAGAGGAGGGGAGGGGCTGCAAAGGCTCCTGAGGAACAGGAGGGCCATAAAAGCTGAAGCAGCAGCAGAGGTGCCCACTCAGAGCTTGTTGCTGGAGGGCAAGAGAAGAGTGCTCAGAGCTATAGGGAGTAGAAGGTAAACTACTTCGCACTTACTGGGCTTAAACAGATCTTTTCTTCTATTATGTAAGAGGTGTAAACTGGAAAAGGAGATTTTTATCTTCCAAAACCTATAGAAGCCCTCTTTCCTTTGCATAAAATCTTCCATCCCAGGGCACTTCAGTGGCTGCATGCTCTCAGCAGTTTAGGTCTGTGTTTGTTTAACCCGTGTGTTTGCCTGTAGGCTGAACTAGGGGTTCCTTACAGCCACTTCTGTCCAGTTCTGCAATTCAAGGCTTCAGCTGGCTGTCAGCCTTCTTCTCCTGGTTTCACTGGGCTTGGCTTGTACTAGTTTGTAACCCTGCTGGATGCCTCTGGTAAGAAAATAGTTGTAAATTCCCATCATCTTTGGACTTCAGTCCCTGCTCCCTGCTGCTATACTACACTATTGTGCTAAAGAAAGAGGTGTTTAATTAAGGAATGAGTAGTAAAACATCTAATAACTGTAGGGATGAGCTGTCATGTGGGATATCTTGACCACAAATCCCAGCTGGTCACCAATAGCAGGGCAAATGCTTTGCTCAGAGCTATAAGAGGGTATTGTTGTAGCTTTATACAATGAGGGAGGACAAATAGGTGTGGGGCTCTGAGCAGCTGATGTACTCACAATTAACTTCCACAGAGTACTTTTCTATTACTTTTTCCCTATTCAGGGAGATAATCCACCTGCTTAAGAAGTGTTGTGGTGCTAAATTAATTAATCTTAGTAGTATGCTTTTATAGCACTGCCTGCTCTACTATGGAAAAGTTAATGATCAGCCACTGCTATTGCTTGAATTAGGCTTCCAACAGCCCACTCAGATTTTAGCTTACCCTCTTTAAATGTTGTAATGCATTTTTTGTTTGACATATATTCCTCTTCTCCTGGCAATCCTCAAAACCCTTACAACAAGGTAAAATACCCCAAAACAGGAAGGGAGTGTGATATTTCTGAGGGAATACAGAGCTCTATTCTAGCTAGCCATGCAAAGGCAGATTTGATCTGAGGCAGGCTCCAATACCCACAACTCAGCAGAAAGCAGAGCCCAAAGGGAGCCATCTGTGCAGGTGGCACTGATCCAAAGGGAAGGGTGTGAAGGCTGTCCTAAGGCCTCACCTGTGGCCCTGCCTAATGAGCTGCTCCAGTGCTTCCCTGCAGCTGGAGGTCAGAGGGTGATGGGACCAGGGGGAGGACCTGGAGCTGAGTGTGTGCATGGGGCTTGCAAAGACCCTTCTCAGCTGGGTGCAATGTAGGTGAATCTGCTCATGGGGGTGATTGTGCATCTAATAACAAGGCCTGGTTTCTCCTCCTGTTCCCTACCAGGAACTCTTCAGCTTCCTCCAAATATTCTTTTCCTTTTTCCTCTCACCAGTCCAAAAGGCAGTGAAGTGTCATAGTACTACCAAGGGCCCAGTCTGCCAAACAGGATGCCAGTGAGGCAGGGCGAGGACAGAAGGTGCTATTCTCCCTGAACTTTATATCCTCTGAATCTGTCTTTAGGAAAAGCTGTGTTTTTTGTTATCCAGATTAGTTTAGTATCAATAAACTCCATATTTACTCCATTGACACATATAGGTGTTCTCTCTAAGGTTTGGGTCTCAATTAAAAAACCCTACTCCTAAGTCTCACATAAACATGGCTCTCAGCTGAACCTGGGCACTTCTCAAAAGGCATTTATGGCAGATCAAGTGATGTGCCCTGACTGGAATCTGTTTATCAGCAGATCTGGGAGGAGTGTGTTGCCTCTTTCACAGAAAATAGCAGGGACTGGGCAGTGTCTGATGGCTCTGACTGTGCCTTGCTCTGTCCTGCCTGAGGTGCTGCACAAGCTCTCAGTCACTGATGGCACTTGCACCAAAACAAGTGTCATTTTCCCTGTGCTCCGATGTGAGCACACCCACAGCTAGATTTAATCACACTTGTTGCTCACACCTTGTAGCTTACAAAAAGCTTATGTTCCAAGAGGGAGGAGAATGTGTGGAGAGGAAAGAACCACTTCAGTTTTAAAGGCAAGAGTAGACAGAGCCTAAACTTCTAAAACTGTTTGTAAGAAATACATGGAAAAATACATGTAACTTAAACTAAGGGCATGAAGCCACAAAACCCAAGGACAGCACCTCAGAGGGACAGATGCAGTTTGCTGTTTGAAGGGTCCTCAGCTGCTCTGGACAAAAGTGAGAAGCTCCCACTACAGGGAAGGTGCCAGGCTCTACTGTGTCTGCTGGAGCTGAGAATTGAACTGGTGTGAGGTGGCAGAAGCCAGCAAGTCTGAAGTCTGATTTTTAGGTGAAAAATTGCACTGTGAAAGCAGAAAGCTACAGTAAAAAAACCCACCACAATACTGATCCACCAGCCAGGAAAGAACTCATCAGAGACGTATAAATACGACTTCACACACTTTAATGTGTAAACCACTCAACAAAATAAATTATGCTATGCTGGCAAAGTACTAAAAGGCCTTAAGAAAATTGAAAAAGCTTATAGTAATGAAAGATTATTCCCAGTGCAATAGAAGGAATGTGTATCACACTAAGTGACGGTGCTTCGTCTGTGAAAACCAGCCAAGTGAGGGAGGAGCAAGGCCGAGGGCAGGCAGAAGTGATGCTGGACACATATTTACCTTGGCTCTCTGCACTCAGCAGCAGGCTCATGGCCATGCTTAAGGCAAGACATATCTCCCTATTTCCCTACTATCACTGCTCACAGCAGGGATTTCTTTTGTTAACATGCTACTGTGCAGCTCTAGAATTGGAAACTCATTAATTCCCAACAGGCAAAATGGATTCCTAGAGGGCAGGGCAGTGTGGGTGACCCCAGGGATCACAAGGGCTGAATCCACAGCACCACTTAGGGTGCTTAGTTAGGGCAAAATGGTTCAAAATGACTTAAAATCCCCGGCAGACACTGTATTTGTGCTGTGTATCCCCATGTGATTTAGCATCATCCAGAACAAAAACCAGAATTCCCTGAAGTCTGAGGCCAGATTTCATCATTAAGAAAATTGGGCAGGACTAGTGTGTCTCTCTCCCAGGAGCTGATGCTTGGGTCTGGCTCCTGTGCTCAGAGGGGTGTCTGTTTTGCAGTCTTTCAGTCACACAATCACTTCATGGATCTGACCTCTTCTGACCTCCTCTTTGGCACACAACAGTGTAGGAACACTGCAATATTCCAGGAAGAGATGAAGGATAAATCCCTTTGCTTTTTCTCCTCCCCTTTCACAGGCTGAACTTGTACTTTCCATCAGGTGAGTGATGAGCTCCTGAACTGACACCCAACAGAAGACCAACCTGTACAAATACCAGGGGCTCTGCTGCAGCACAGGGAGGGGAACAGCAGGTTTGGGCCTTTCTGCAGTGAAATGGGAGAGTTCTTAGTCACAATCTCAGGAACAGCCACAAGCAGATGACCAAAGGTCTGCTCAGCCCTGGTTCCTGCTTCTGACAGTGGCCAACAGCAGATGCTCCAGGAAATACAAAGCAAAGGTAAGCACAAAATGATATTTGGTAGTATATTCCCAACTTTCAATGCCTTGGGCTTAAGTTCTGAAGTAGAGGTGATGATCTGTATGTGACAGGTTTCCTCCCCAAAGGTTTCTTTTGGGAGCTGTGTGAGCTTCCAGCCTGTGTTCTCTGGCAAGAAATTTTGCAGCTCAGCTAACACTGGTGTGAAGAGGAGCTCTTGGTTGTGAATCTGCCTTGTGCTAGTTTCATTTGATGCCATCCAACTTTCATGCTAATGGAATCCTTAGTTACTCCCTGAGAACCTTTCCACCTTCTGTAAGTTTGGGCTTCTCCAGTTCCCACCTCAGGCTGAGCACAGCCCTCCATGTACTACAGATGCCTGCTTTCTCGGCAGGCTGCAAGGGCTAACTCTCCCTGAGGAGCCTGCTGGCTTCCTAGAGGATGCCAGTGCACAGACAACTCAGAACTAGTACAGAGGTTGTGCCAGTCTGCCCTCCCTGTGCCCACTTAAAGCCTTGTCAAAGAATGAGGATACTCAGGAAATGCCAAGTGCCCGTGTCAAATGGTTTTGACTTGGTTAGTGCTTCTCTCAGCTGATGCCAAATCAGAAGATGATGGTGTAGCTGACTGCTGAAGGGACTAGGGACAAATGTGATGGCTGCATTTTACTCTCTAGGTATTGCAATTGAGGCCAAAAGGGAGTTTAAAGAGATCTATCTTATGTGTCCCTGAAAGAAAATAGCTGATGAAGCAGTCCCAGAGAGAGCAGCTGAGCCTGTAGCTTACACCTGAGAGTCTGTTCAAGCACTGATTATGATCAGCTGTGCACCTAAAGGAGCGAGATCAGGGACAGGTCTTGATCATTTGCATGACCCTGGCAAAACCACTTCTGTTTCAACTCTGCTGAATAATGGAGATAACAATCCAGAGACCAGTCTGGTACAACTTTTGGATAAATATCCAGGAGGTGCAAAGTGTGCTGGAGTGGTTATGGGCTCTTGTGGATGCTGGACAGCCTGCCAAGGTGTGGCTTAGTGAATGGGCAGTAATTCCATTCAGTGCAGGTGCTGCAGTGAAGGCACACTGAAGTGCTGTGTGTTAATCTGCTGCCATCAGTGTCACCTGGATTTATCATTAGCCTTTACAACAATAGCATTAGAGGATCACGAGAACTTTCAGTAGTGGAAGGTGATCAGCAAAAGGGCAAGGGAAGAACTCAGTTGGATAGGGTTCTTAGGTAGGCTCGTTGCAAAGGAGCACATGGTTAGGTGGGAAGAGCCTCATTCTCACACTGAATTCTTCATCCCAGCCTTTCTGGAGCACAGAGATGAGCACTACTGGGTCAGACCAAGGATTTGTCTGTCCCTTACGCTGCCTCTGACAGTGGCCAAAGCCTGATGCCCAGCAAAACAAAGAACAGCATGACCAGTTAGCAACGCCTCTTCTGCAGAGCCCCAGCTATTTGTTTGACTTTGGAAATTGCTCAGTCTGGCATATTTTCTATGTATTTATTAACTCCCAGTAAACTTCTCATCCATGAACCTTTCCAGGTTACCTGGGAACTCAAAGCTCTTCCCACCCCCAGTGTCACACAGCAAGTTCTGCAGCTTGACTGCTCTGCATGGGAAGGCTGACAGGGACTGGAAAACAGCTTACAAGGGCTGGAAACGCAGAGGGTAAAACTGCTGGATTTCTCTTTGGTGTCTGGGTACCAGGTTTAAGGCAAGAAACTTTTGAAGCCCAAGGGGAGAACGTAGTTCTAAGATGATCCTCCCTGGCCCAAGCCTCTCTGTTAATGGGCTGGGCAGGTGTGCAGTGTCAAAACAAAAGCCACGGATCCAGAAGAGAGCAGCATGGCCATCAAATCCTGCCCCTACAGCTGCAGCAAGTGCCTGCCTTGTACAGGTTCACGGCACATGTGCTCCCTGTACCCCACTCAGTGCAGGGCACAGAACACTGCCTGGAGCCCTACAGCACCTACGGTAGTGCTTTGCAATAAGTAGCAGAAAAAACTGAAGGTGAATCATTTTATGGCTCCCAACAAACTCCCAGGCACCAGCCTCCTTTCCTCCCTGTTCAGCTACAGAGCAGCAAGCTGTTGTATTAACAGGAAAATCCTGCCCAGCAATCCCTGCACTGACCTTCAGTCCCCTCCTCACCTTCAGACATACTGGAGGCCTAAGGAGAAAGGAAAGCAAGTCTTTAACTTAATTACCCAATTATCTTGAGGTAATCACCCAATTATCTTTGGATACAGTCATCTTTTATTTCTTATTCCTCCTATCTTCTTAACAAATAGCTTCCAGAAAACAAACCTTGCTGTGACTACAGCAAACAAACAGACCCCCTGAGCAGATAAAGAACCCCATTAAGGGCAGACGTCAGTCTACAGCTGGTTACCTTTCCTACCCTGGAGAGCTGAGAAGGGCAGGGCTGTGGGAGCTGCAGCACCTGCCAGAGCTGTGCTGTGCTCAGCAGGCCAGAAATCACCTCTGCATGCTCGGACTCTGCTGTCCTTGGCCAGCCAAAGGAAGGGGGAGCAAAGCTGGGGAGGACCTGCCTCAGCAGAACAGCGTGAGGGAGTCACTGGAGGATGAGCAGTAAGTGTGTGAGCAGTCACACTTGGCTGAGGCTGTTTCAGAGTGCTGTTGGGTGTCTCACAGACTGCAGGACTGGTGACACTCGATCACATCCCCTGCAAGCTGATGCAGCTCTTCTGTGCAGGGAGAGCTGTCCTGTTCCTGTGCAGGAGCAGCAAGGATTCACAGAGCTCTCCCCACCCCACAGAGTCCCCAGGGGCTCCCCAGAAACCCCCTTTCTTTAGAGTGCCTGTGGGAAAAGGCACCACCATCTAACTGATTTACATCATGTGAGGAGATCTGCCAATTATTTAGAAACTAACCCCAGACACTCTATAATTCAAAAATGTTAATGTGATACAAAGAGCACGGGGATCCACAAAATTTTACAGGGAGCTGTAATTGAGGACCAAGGAGAAAAAAAAAAAGTAAAGAAATTTCTTTGTAATAAGTAGTGCATAACTAATATATAAATATTTGGTGGTGGAGGCAATCACATCTGATCATCTAGTCAGAATGACCAGCTTGTATTTAATGAGTAAGATGCAAATTTAATCATATACTCATAAACTGCTGTTAATTGTAGGGGTTTTTTTTATAACCTGTGAGGATAATTTGAATACTCAGTACTAATACCTGGAATGTCATGTAATCCTTATTATACAGCCATAAGTTAAAAAATATTAATCCCAATGGGGACTAAAGAATGTTCTTGTTGTTTTTTTTTTTCTTTTTTTAATGTCAAAGGCAAGAAAATTTCTTATGAAAATCTTCACTGTGAAGTGTCATCATCTGGCTGCTTATCTAAAACTTTAGGTAAGTGTGGGGATGGGGAGTGGGACTGCCCTCCATGGCCCCAGACCTGTGCAATACAGAGGGATGGCACCCAGTTTGCAAATTCTATCAAATGGTGAAGGCTGGTTTTCTCTAAAGCTGAAAATCAGAGCTGCTCTCTCCAGGGAATATCCCCCTCCCAGTTTAGCACCTTTAAATGGTACCTGAAACACTCGTCCAGGCAGTCACACAGCTCATGCCTGTGTGTTCTGTCACTCAGTCTCTGACTTTGAGTGTTTTTTAAAGTTGTTAATTTATATATTTTTAATCTTGAAATCCCTAAACAGGCCAATACCTGGCTGCCCCAGAGCTTTGTTCCAGTATCTGCTGTCTCAGTGAAGGAAACTTGCTGGAGATCCTTCCTATGTTGGATTGAGGTCCTTTTTGTTCTGGAATATCCTTCAAGATGGGACAAAACCAGATATATGATGTCCAGGAGGTGGTTCTGGGCTCCTCTGCAGGCCAGAGGACAGACTGTGGGGTATCAGTGCTGTACAGGAAAGGACTTGAGAGGAATTAGCAATGTTCTGTGATGTTTTCACTGTAACCTGTGCCCCCCATGCTGTGGGGGTGGGTGGGATGCAGGACCTGCCTCTTGGAAATGTTTGTTGCTGCAAAACATCCCAGTGGGATGTTGTAGCTACGTGGCCTGCTTACAAACCAGCTGGTGAGGCTGAACAGTTATAAAGGAGCCATCACAACTCTGCTGTCCCATGCTAGGCTCACCCTGAATCACAGCTTTACCTTCTCAGTTTGATACTCTCTAGAGCTGGGATACATTAACATAACCATTCTTGCATCTTCTAATGTTCAAATTTTCATCTTAGCCTCCTGCAGCCTTGATCCAAAAGCTTTTCATATTTACACCAGAAATACAGATTTTTATGTAAGCAGCAGTGAGGGATTTCGTTTGCATATATAAATATACAAGAGTCTCACTACTCCAGCTGCTAGTGCAAAGTGAATCTGTGACACGGGTTGTGTTCTCTTAGCTAAAGGCAAAGGCACAAGTTAACTGACAATGAATTATCCTGTTGTAGAGCCTTCAGGATGGGGATTACCACTGCTAACACACTGTCTTATCCTGTATGCAGTGCACACAGCAAACTTCTCTGGGAGATTTGGAACACAGGCAAGCGGTAACGTGGAAATTCATTAGGCGGCACCTCAAAGCCCGAAGTGTGTGTGTGTGTGTGTGTGTGTGTGTGTGTGTGTGTGTGTGTGTGTGTGTGTAGTATCTCATCCATTGCAATGGGAATCTTGCCTGCACGAGAAGCAAACTCATGCAAATGCTGTTAGATCATTTTAATAGACCAAAAATCTAAGGGGATTCAGGAGTGGCAAGCAGACACCTTAAAGACATCTCACAGCATAGTGAGTACTTTGGAATCCAACCCAGAGTAAATAAATGCTGCCCTATCCAGTGACAAGAGTAGAAAGATTGTGATCTAAAAAAAAGGGACAGAATAGGTACAAAACTGTAGTTCCATCTGACAAAGCAAATCTCTTCACCAGACTGTAATCCTAAAGTCTGGAAGAATTGAAATATGTCACCATCCTGGAGTTTGCATACCAAAATTAATCCTATTTAGTACATTAGATCATTATCTAAACCTCTTTGTACAGAGGATGGAAGACTTGACCCTGAGAGAAGGATTTCCAAGATGCCTTCAGTTGCTCTATCAGTGATTGTCATTTGAACATGGAAAAAAGAAATCCCCCAGTTTTACAAACCAAACACTTCTAGGCATAAACTACCCTTGAGGGCTATCTGTGGGCAAGCTGCTGAAGAATTAGAGCAATAAATCACTGTGCTTTTCCTTACTCCCTCTGGTAGAACCATGCTTTCAGTGCTCAGAGGGGATTTCCAGATTAGTGTCTTCTAGTAGGCAACCCTTCTTAACGTACCCACGTATTTGGTACTGTCTAGCTTACCTTTGCTTGCTTTGAGGCCTGATCTGACTAAAGGACTCTGAGGAGAAGGTCTTCAGTGAATGAAATCAGGGAGTTGTGGCTGAAATCTGGCCACTCCCATCTCACTAGCACAACCACTCTTATTTCTGGCTTTGGTGGGCTGTTTGTGGGTAGGAGGCCACAGAAACTGGTTTGTGTTGTGGTGCAGAGAAACTTGCTGGCAGAAATTCTGTCTTAAAGAACAAATAGAAAAACATTGTTTCTAAGAGGTAAGAAGAATGAGACTCCCCAGAAACAAAGGACTTCTTAACACTGGTCTTAGTATTTAAAAAAGAATGCCCTGGAGAGCAATGCTTCTGACTTGCTCCTTCCTCCCACGCTACTGCTTTTATCATAACCAAGAGAAACATTTTTACACCTGACATCACCACTCTTTCTTTTGAGCCCATTACCTTTACTAATGCTAAGTTCAAAGAAATAAAATTTTGCTTCCAAAAGTAAATTAGATATGTAACATTTCCATAAATTAGCACTTGAAAAACAAATGAACACTGTACTGAATGTGCTTACTTTCAGTGTCGTTGGCATTGCTTTGTGATTTTTTTTTCAAAGCTCTTAACAAGGCATTCTTTGCATGATACCTTGTAAAAATTCTCTAGAAAGTACCAGCTTTACACATCTATCAATTAAGCAAGCTGTATTCAGGGAGGTAGTTGCTGAGGGTTTGCTAATAGGTAATGAGGAATTCTGTAGGAGATGGTTGACAACTAGGGCAGAGAGAAAGCAGGGAAAAGTGTTTGTACATACAAAGTTTACAGCACACTGAAAACCTCACAGACATCCTGCTGTTTACCTACATTTTTCCTCCCTGTGTCTGTCATGACCAATTAGTTTCATGTCCCTTGGGTAATATAATGCTAATTAAATATTAGAAACCATGGGGAAAAGTGGCAAGAGGTTTGTTTTTCTTTTTGCTGTGCAGTTACACAGTAAGCGACAAGCACCAACCTTCCAATAGCATATACAAACTCTGTAGGATTTCCTTGTGACATTCCCAACCATAAATGCTAATGTGCTATGCAAATATGCAAAAGTTCAGTAAAATTCAATGAATGATAGCACAACTGAATGCTTACAAGCAGCACTAAAAAGGGAAGAATGCAATGCACAATTAAGAAAGTTTCTTCCAAGAGCTGGGAGACAATTTGTAACTAAACAGTTTTATTGACTTTTTTTTTTCCAAAATAAAAAACACAAAATAACCACCAAGATTAAAGGCCATAGACAGCATTAACCAAATGAACCAGCCACTTGGTTATAGTAGCTGATAACTAGAATAACTGGATATTATTGCATATACCTCAGGTTCATTTACATATCCATTACAGTTTGGCAAGATTACAATCATACAGTAGCTTTGGTTGTGTAAAACCTAGTAGCAATACTTACTTAAAATGTGACTGGCTAACATTTTATGACAACAGCTATTTATCTCAGTCTTGACAACTCTTCTCTCATTCCATGTTCTTGTCCACAGTGTCACTGACCAAGAATTAAGGAGACATATTTGCACCCATCATTTATAGCCCTTCTTTATCACCGTGCAGTGATGAATCTCAGAGGGGTAGGAATCTCGCACTGGATTTCCTCATCAAGGTTTGTAGAGCAGCCTCTCCTCCTGTGCTGGGTGGCTGCCACCATCCTGTGGTAGCCTCAGCCGAGCAGGAGTCCGTGCAGAATGCAAATATGTCGAGGTGTTTATGGCTTTCAGGCCAAAGCCTCTCCTGCCCTACAGTGCTGGGGGCTGACTGTACTGCCTTGCCTTTGGATACAGAGAAAAAACCACAAACAAACAGCTTTTCACATTGGTGTGCTGAGCTGCCAGCACAGAACAGTATTAACAAACCTAATACACAATACTACCTTGGGTACGGAGTTGTGCCTGAGACACTGCACAGGATTGCATGTGTATGTTCTACAGTCTATGTATTTTAGTTTTGGTCTTTTAAAAAATGCTCTCATCCTTACGTAATCTAGTGTAACACTGCAGCTTTAGAGTAATGGTTGATAAAAAGTCATGAACACACAGGCTATTTGGAAACACTGGAAGCTTTTTCTTGTCTTGCACCGCTTGTGCAGAACTCCTGCCTTCCCACCGTGAGTTTGCCCCCAGCATTCGGGGAACATCTACTTCCAGGGGAAATATATCACCTACTTAAAAATAACCTAAAATTCTGAGTTCTACCTGGGAAAAGCTATAAAAGAATTTGGATCAAACTGAAGTAATCTTGTGTGTGAAGACCGTTCTTCACTTACAAAATGCTGGAACACTAGATAACATCTACTTGTTTTTGCAGCCCTTTCATTTGCTTGCACTGAAGCAAAAAGGAATTCAGCATGAGGAACGGCTGCATGGTGAAGATCCTGCAGAACAAGGTAACTGCCATGCAGTAATTCAAATGCAAGCAGTGTAACTGCTTTTTGCATTCAGATCCATACTTGTATAAGGATATAAATTAATAAGCCCTTCTAAATGATTTTAGAAATATCCTCTTTGATCTAGACATATAAAACCTCTGAATACTTAGAATCACTAGATTTCACATGGCCCACGTAGTCATAATTATTTGCACTTACATGGCAAATATTAGAAATACATTTGCCTGCAGTTGAACAGGTAATTATACTGCCTATTATTCAGCTGAGCAAAGATCAAGCACTCTATATCTTGCAGTTATTGGATCTTATTCTAACCCTTTGCTTTAGAAAGGGGAAATAACCATCTAATTATATTACCAGTGCACAGTACTTAGTTTGAAAAAGACAACCTATAGTAGGCAACTAGATTTTTTTCCTAAGATGACTTTTTATGAGATACTCTAAAAGCAGTCTCTTACGACTGAAGATTGTCTATTTCACTGTACTCGCATAGTAAAAATAGTTAAAATCTAATTACAAAGCTGCTACATGATTATTTTGTGGTCTGTAAGATAAAACGGTATCCAGAATTTTATCTGCTGAACAAAATACACCAGACAGTATAAAAATATTTCCCAACTGGAGATTGAAACGTTAATGCTGGATTTGGTTTTTTTTGTATAAAAAGTAATGTAATAATGGTTGACATTTATTTGCTTACCAGTCAAAAATATACATATGACTTCAAGGAGCTGTTCCAGGCTCATTTTGAGTGAGCTTGTGCTTTTAACCCTAGCAGTAATAAATGCACACGTGGAACACAGTTTCCTGAAAACCTGAACTACATCTTATTTCTAACAATAAGACTAATTTCTGGCTATGGATTTCCACTTATTTGCTTTGTTCAGGCAACTACAGCAGAGGAATTCCAGAAGCACCACTTCCGCTTTGAATGATGTTTGTTCAATGCAACATCTTCCTTTTCTCTCTCCTTTTTGACTCGCTGGTAGTGATCTTCTTCCTTTAAATACCACACAGGCGGCCACCGATGCCTTTCAAAATATTCTTGATTATCTGGTTGAAAAGAAACAATGAAAAAAAATCCCCAAGGATGCCAGTAAGATACACAAATCCCAGAAATGTCTTGCAAAAAGCTATGCAGCTAATCATTTATCCACTCTCTATGCTGGCTTGCTTATCAAGGATTCACCCAGTTTCCTCAAATGCCTTAAGTGTGAAAAGACTTTGAAAGTGCTTACACACAAGAGGCATTAGCCACCAAAAACTATAAAAAAGCAAGGCCTTTACAGAGTGTATTTTTCACTGCAGAGCCTGAAAAGAGCTCTGTTCCTTTTAGCATCACTGAATTAGGTAAAGAACACGATGCTTGCCCAGCAATCAGGCTAATGATTATGACCTTTCCTTGCAGATAAGAATTTATGAATGCTGTTCAAGATAGCACAGAGGTTCGGTGTCATGGCTTAGCTATGTGAGCTCATCTTTGTCTTCATGTTTAATCAACTGGGTGGGGAGAAAGAAGGGAAAACCCGATGAAAACTGGGGGGGGAAGCTGCCCATACCTGAAGATTTAGCTTTGATTTCCTTGCGGAATTTGGAGCAAACGCTGTTGTAATTGGTGCAGATGTAGTGCAAGCACCAAGCTGCCAGCTGGTTAGCGTTGTGAAACTGTGAAGAGAAACAAAGAGCTTATTCCATTTCGTGGGGTTATCATTCATTCTGCAGCCCCTATTAACAGCTAAAGCTAGAATGGTCCCAGCAGATGGTACCTGGCCATACTCTCCCCAGCGTTCATTCTGACTGCCTGCTCTGATCTCGGGTTATAAACACATCACAGTGGGGTAGGTACTGGCCACAAAGGATATTCTAACAGTAGTTAGAGATATTGCTTCTGCCTTCAACCAGGAGACGGAAATAAAAGAAAAATTGCCCATCTTAAGACAAAAATGAAGTGAAGCGAGCTGCTTTCTCCTGGGAGGGGTTCAGTTCTGGTTCTGCAACAGGATTAAAGGTACTGTAAGAGAGGCCCTCGAAAACAGCTGCAGGAAATCTTGCATGGTGGCCAGCTTGTGCAGTGTTTTAGTGCTACTTCAAGCCAAGCTGCAGCTGACTCATTGTTAGTGTGAAATCAAGAATAATAAAGTTTAAAAAATATTTTGGCTTGTTCTGCTGTATCTGGGAGTCTGCTGCATTTTGGGAAACAGAGGTGTGCAGTTTGACTGTGAGCTGGGGGCTCTCTCTTTTAATTATTTACGGGACTCAAGAAATACTGAAATGCATTTGAACATAAAGAGGATTTGCACATACTTTGAAATACCAGGTGATTGACTTTGAGTAGCCAGTTTAAGTATTCAAAAAATGTTGTCTTTGCAGTACAGGTCTAAATATATCTCCAAGAACTGAACTGAAAGGAACACAAGAATCAATCACCATTACAAAGCTGAACAGCTTCATTACACTGCTTTTCATGTTACTGAACCATGGTCATGAGAACGTGGAGCTTGGAAGTTCCACAACCAAGACAAACTAAAATATATATTTGAAAGACAACTCCTCTGAGGTTACTTAAAGGGATATTTTACCTTTGAACTAACGAAAAAACCTTCTTTAAAATAGAAGATAAGACTAAGTTTTATCGTCAGTCACTCTCAGAACTGCAGACTTTGAGCCACTTAGCAGCAATGCTCAGAACCAGTAAGGAGCAAAAAGCAAGTGCTGCAGCTGACCAGAATATCTTCAGAAGGCTGTGTACACTGACCTGTGCCAGTTCCAAATAGGAGAGGACTTCTCCATCTATTGCCACGCCGCTCATGGAGGCCTTGGTCAGCTCTTGCACCGCATGCTGCTCTGTGAGGGGACAAAACTCATCACTCCCAGGGGAACAGTCACACTGCAAGGTCACAGCACCTACAGGTACCAAGGAACCAAAGCAGCATGTCCTCCCTCCCCCGGGTGTTACCCAGCATTAGGCAGGGGTCACACTCACACAGGTATCCTTGGCAAGTTCACGTTTGGGGGAAGTCAAATTCTGACCTTTAGAGCTGTGGCTGAAGATGTGGTTCATAACCACTTGCAGAACGACAAAGTTCAGCAGCCACTAGTCTCTCTCTGGCAGAATGGATAGGTACAGTATTTAATATAAATTAGAAATATGGATCAGCTGTCTCCTTTGGGTCATACAAAGTGCACAGTGCACTTGCCACTGAACTGTGGATTTATTAATGAGTATACACACAGCACTGATAGAGAAAAGGTCACTTCAGGCCCTCTTGAGGTTTTCAGATCACTTGTTCCTAGGGATTCAGATGAAGGCTGACCAGCACCCCCAACAATCACCTCAGTTCAAGATTCTCCTCAACCATTTCCTAGAATCTTAAAAGTCTGAGTGTTTTTTGGGAAACGTTATCAGTTGGTTTGATTCTCCTGGGTTCAGTTGTTGGCAGTAGCCTTTGGACTCAAAATTATTTCACCAAAAATTAAATGGAATGAAATATTCTTAATACTGTAAGGATGTTTAAACTGCAATTACATTAAAAAATACCTAAAACTTCAGCTAAAATGTGCATATAAAATCAGGCAATAAAGATTTGGTCTGTCCAAACCAGTAAAGACAAGAGATGCAGTCCTGATGCACAACCGAAGGAGAGCCAGGGTTTGGTATGTGATTAAATTTTGCCTAAATGTAGGCAGGTGTAGCTTT
This sequence comes from Pachycephala philippinensis, assembly GCA_013397055.1. Classification (NCBI taxonomy): domain Eukaryota; kingdom Metazoa; phylum Chordata; class Aves; order Passeriformes; genus Pachycephala; species Pachycephala philippinensis. The sequence goes on from VWZT01009623.1 coordinate 1,193,964, forward strand.
GTTTCATCTGTCTCTGAGTTTTGGCCTTGGTCATGAACAATGCCAAGTTACTGACATAGAGAGAAACAAATTAAACACAACAACAAAACTCAAAAAACCCCAGAGGTCTGGGATGTGTATGGATTTAATTTTAAAACTTTAGTGGTATTCTAACCTGTAATTTTTCTCTAAATATGGGATTGAAAAGGTTTTCTTCCTGAAATAAGGGTTGAATCCCCGCAATAATACCACAATATACCAAAATATCCAATTCCCATCTGGTGAAAAGGGATCTAGACAGCATTTCTAAAAAAGATGATCGTCTAGATCAGTTTTAAATTGGCTGAGTTACTCTCTTTGAACAGAAATATAAAGTGGAGCACTTCATTCGTTACTTAATGGAAAACCCAGAGTCCTTCCTGTTTTTAGGTAAATTAACAACAACAGAATGGATATTACAATGCACAGACATTATCCTCAATGCTAAAGAGAAGGTTTACTCTTTCTGTTTTTAAAGCACAGAAAACTTCAGTGTTCTCAGCTGGTTTAGCACAAAACTAAAAAAGGCAGGAGAAAGGCAAGTACATTTCTCTGTGTAAAAATATCAATTTGCATTACAATATCCGTCTCAGAAAAAAAATAAAATTTCTCTAACACTTGAGAAAATCTTATGTGTCCAAAAACCATTAAAGCACATTTCAGCTGTTGCAGAAGACACTGCATTGGACAAGGCCACAAATTCTTACCTGCTAGAGCAATCAGGTGAGGAAGGCAAAACCTATTTGCCAATGCAATTAACTCGAGTGTGTCCAGTTCCTGACTGGAGGACAATTGCTTGGTATACAAGTAATCTAAAACTGCTTGCATGGAGGTCTTGTTTATGTTGGGAAGAACTACCTGGAAAAGATATTTAAGAAAAGAGTTTCTAATTATTAAGGGATTTTCATATAGCAGCTATGTTTCACTTCCCTCACTTTGTTGGACTGTCTCTTTTTCTCTTCAAGTTATTTCAGAAATGCAGGGAGAACATTTTTCAAAACAGAAATTTCCCACTGAAGTTCCAGAAGCTGCCAACAGGTAAGCATTGCTCCAGAGTCAGATCCTCTGCCAGGTTATATCCAAGCTGGAATTGGATCCACATCAAGCAGTGAATCTGTTCAATGCTCTCTAGCCTGCAAATGGACAGCTACACATAAAAGTCACTGAGCACTTCCCACGCCAAACCTCCCTTGGTGGACTCCTTGAATGCAATCTATCTGCTCCTGGCAAGGAAAACTCTGTGGATTCTGAGAATAACAGAAAACAAAGGATAACAATAACACCACCCCCTCAGTCTTTTGGTAAATAACCAAATTATCCAGGTAAACAAGGCTGGGAAGGAACCCAGAACTGAAGAAATGAAGAAAAAAAAAATGTAAGCCCTTTTTGCCACATACATGTAACATGTAATGAGTGTGACCAGCATGGAATGAAGCTACCAAGACTAGGACAAGAACTGTCTAATTTCTCATGCTAAAGCATGAACCTTTCATGCACATCAGCCACTCTGGGAAGCAGCTCAGCTCTCCAAGAGAGAGCAGCTAGCTGTGAAACTCATTCATTATTGATGTATTTTTGCTAATGCAGAGAACTGTAAATTTAATGAATGAGTTTATAAAATTTGCCCCAAACACAGAAGAGGTAATATGTAAAAATAGATGGTTTTATTCTTTGTAAACCATTCCATTCATGTCTACCTATATTTTAAAACTTCCAAAAGTGTTACTGAATGCTTTAAACTCTACAAAATGGAAGCTAAATATTTTAAATTGGAAAGATGAGCTAAGACTGTTAAGCTAATCATTAAAAATAGGCTGGTAGAAAATAAATGCATATTCTTCATTGCCAAATGCTGCCTACTAGAATCAAGCTATGTATTTTTAATGAACCACTTGTTGAGTATGCCTCTGGGAAAGGAATTATGTTTACAGCTGTATTAGAAGAAGCCAGAAAAATCTAAGTAGAAAAATATCTATCAGAATATTAAACACAAAAAACTTGAACACTTCATATGAGCATATGAGTATGGAAGGCAACAAGAAAACCAAAACAAAAACAGCCTGGGTATGGATAAGGCACAAGAAAAAATATTAGCAGAGTGTTTGGAATTTGAAAAACAGACCATGAAGGCACATGAAAATACAAGGTTTATCCTGCAAAATCTTTTTCATAGTATTGAGATCTTTTAAACTGTATTGCATACCTGCTTTACTCCAAGGACAAGATGATGCAGTACAGAATCTGTTCTGAGTTTCTATTAAAGTTAGTAGAAGTTCTCCTACAGTTAGCTCAGTTTGTACTGTGAAAACAGCTCCCTTTTCTAGTTTAACACTCTATGTTCTTTAACCTTTTTTATCTTTACTTCCTTTATCAATGTCCCTGCCCCAAGTATTCTTTGTAGTGCTTCTGATTGTATAAATATATATTCACAAAACCTAAAAAATTATTTTAAAGAAATTCACAAAATCTTACTTAATTTCTCTCCCCATAATTAATATTTGACAGGACTTTGGGTTTAAACACACTCTCCCATGCTGGAGGAAGGCTCCTTGGAGAAAGTATGTTGTCTTCCTGGGCAGCCTTATTTAATGCCTTAAGAAGAAAAGCATCCCAGGTTTGCAAGGAAGAATAAATCCCTGATTCTAGAGATTGTTACAACCTTTCAAATAGATGATGCTTCCATCACCCTAAATCCATCAGACGTTGTAAACAAAACAGACAAAAACAGACAAATACCTCACTGTTGGAGCTTTCAATAAATGATCCTCCAAACATAGCAGACATCCACTCACAGCTGCAGATCAGCAGTGGCTTGTGGGCCTTGATGCTTCCATCGTCCAATTTAAATGTCACATCTGCCACGGGAACAAAGGCACAGGAGTGCTGCAAGTCTGTGTTTCAGGGCTAACTCTGTCTCAAGAATGTGCTTCACTTGCATGATGTTAACCAAGGACTTCCCACGATCCTCACCCCAAAAATAACTCTTGTCTTTTAAACAGTTAAATGAAAAGCCTCGCTTGTAAAGGGGGATACTGAGTGTTCAACATTTTTGAGAATTGGGTCGCTTATTTAAAAGCTGTGAGTAGGTTTTGAGAAATGAAACTACAGAATCCGAGGCTGAAACAGTTGGCCTGAGTAACACTTCAATTTTGGGGTCATCCTTCCTCTCAGAACAATGTAAGCTGTCACAGTTTTTGAAGGCTATGAAGTGACAGTAACATGGATGAGAAAAAAATTAGAGCTCTTCCTGCTTAAGCATGTATTTACTTACCAGAAAATGTCCCTTTGCAAAGGCACTCTTTTATCCGATTAGCTTTTCTGACATGAAATGCTTTAGTAATCTCTTGATTCATGAAGGCTTCTTTATTCATAATATTCTCCACCATCATTCGCAAGTCAAATACTTCCAAGATTTCAGCAATCTGAGCTAGTCTGGTGAGGTCTTTTTCGTTTTCATCCAGTTGGCCTGTGTATAAAAACTGCAAAACAGTTTTAAAAGGTCCGGCCTGCACAGACGAATCCATTTTTACCACAGTTACAGGACACGTCCGCTTTGAGACAGGATTCACTTGCATTTCCTTATGCACGCTAACAAACCCCTTACCCCAGGATGACAGAGATCTTGCTGCAGAGTTTGTTTCACCAGATTCAGGTTCTAGAGTGTTTAAAGAGTCACTACTCTCTGGTGGGGGAAATTTCACATCAGGAGATTTCAAGGATGCCTCATCACTGTCACCATTTATCTCAAGGTGACTTGTCACAACATCCTTATTCGTATTTTCGTTATTACACTGCGTTTCATCCAAGTCTGGACTTTCCTCACATTCCATTAAGAAAAGGTCATAAAACTTTGAAGAGGAGGTAGCTAGGTAAATCTTGTGAGCAAAAATGCAGTCCTGCTCCTGGAGAACAAACATGACATCTGCACACAGCGGGCTGTCCAATAAATATCCAGCTTCATTCATGCTCGGCACGGGACACTCAGGAATTTTGATAACCGGAGGAGGGGCTTTTGGAGGTAGGAATGGAGCCTGAAGCAAAGGTTTTTGGACCTTCTTCAAATGAGATTTCCAGAACTGCAGGTGTCTTCTGGAGATCAGGGCAGCTCTGATTGCATTGTCAAACACATCTTTAATCCCAAACTGGTCAAACACACTGGTTTCATAGTATGGTATCCCGAGTTCCTTGGCAACCTCTCTGCCTCTCTCTGGTGGCAAAATGTCTCCCCTTTTTATCGGCCTAGGGTTAAACAAAAAACAAACCTTGTCACACACAATGATCATCACAAAGTTACTCCAGAAAGCATGGAATTTTACCAAATGTTCAGCACTAAATCCAACATAACTATCATTCAAATGAAATAAAATATAAAATTAAGCCCACAAAGCCTTTTGGAAATCTACAATCATGACTCCACAGAGTTTTAGAATAGCACATACTTGTAATTTCATTTAAGTTTGGTGGTGTCTTTACAATGTTACTAAATATATGTAGAAATCATTTATGCAAAATGGAGCTGCCTCTTTATTAAAGTGAAATTTACAGTAAAAAATTTTGGTAGGATACTTGAGAACTTTCATTATCTAAAAAAACCTCCTAACCACCCCTTACTGCTCAGATATTCTGTCAGAACCTTTCTTCGTATCCATCATTTAAACACAAATGGAAAATCTCATTACATAAAAGTGCCATAAATGCAGCAAAATATGAAATGGAAATATTTCTTAAGCTCATGCTTTTAAAAGAAAATCATAGTAGCCTATGACAAAAGAATAACTGCAAGAGATAGGCTTGTTTTGGCTGGAGAAGCATTATGTGGGAACGCATGAATTTCCAGAGCAGCCCTAGTACATGATGCAGGGTAAACAAACCAGTAAAAAGTCTGGGCTGGGATCCATTTTCCCAGCAAAAAAAATCATCTCCCCAGAAGACACGACCCAAGAGTGTGTTCTGTGAGCACACCATATTGGGCAGACACGAGCTGGCACAGACGGAACACGCCCCAGACAACAGCTCGTGAGTGCCAGCTAATAAATAACCAGTTCAGGTGGCACAAGTCTGTGCTAGACACACAGAGTTCTGACTCAAACTTAGTAATGGTGACATCAGGGAGGAGGATTAGGGCAGAAGAAGAGTCTTGAAAAAAAGACCATTTCCTTTTAAAGAGTCAACCAAAAAGCCCACGCCACCCTCACAACGAAGAAATGTTTAATAAAGAAATAAACCTATGAAAATCATATTGCTAAGTCAAGAGTTTGACTGCAATGCAATGCAAAATTTTCTAAGGGCCCACAAAGTATTAATTCAATCTCTTTACGGAAATTTGCTACAATACAGTCATCAATTACACAATCATGGATATTATTTCCGTGAATCTGGTCTCATTCAAATTCCCATCAAAGGAATAAATTAGAAGCAAGCCAGTTATTATGGGACTGTTGTGGCCAAATATGTGAATGGTTGTATTTTGTATCTGGGAAAAAACAAACCTTCTCTAGAACGACCCCCAAACTCTCTTTTAATCTCAGAACTTTCAGAAGTTTAATTTGCAACCATTTTATTTTCTGCTACAATCCAGGATTACATTTACAAAAAAAAAAAAAAAGATAATTAAGAAAATTCAAGTAGAATCTGTCAGTTTAGAACAGTAACAACAGTGACAAGGTAGGACACGATATATATGTATATATAGGAAAGATATATAGGAAAACCTTCATTAATCATTACCATCTCTATCTTATTTCAGTGTCCCGGCACCCAAACACATTTAGATGTCCAATGTGCAAAAATATAGTGGGAAACTGAATAACTGCGCATGTTAAAGAACTAACCAACTCAGACAACAGAATTAAAAAAAGAATAAAGCACATATATTTTCATTGTACACAAAAAAAAAAAGGAAACTAGGCTCTCCGATTTCTCTTTTGCAAGTGTTGTACCTGATTACCAAGGTGGTTTTTTTTAATTCTTATTTTTGTTTAAACTTTACCTTGCCAAAGGCCGTCTGGCTCTGTTAACAGCCTCGAGATCTGCATAGCGGAGATCCAGCTGGCAGCCCACCAGAATGACAGGTGTGCGAGGACAGAAGTGCTTGATTTCTTGATACCACATTGTTTTCACATGATTCAGGGAATTAGGATTAGCAATTGAAAAGCACAGAACAACAACATCGGACCTAGGAAGGCAACAAGAAAATACCCGATGAAAACCTCACAAATGCTTTTTGCTGCAGTTTCACCTGTTTCCATCACTACTCCACTGTGCTCTTTGACAAACGTGCTGACACCCAGATGTCAGAATACATGTTGTGGTCTGAGAGAAGCTGCACATTTCACCACGAAAGCATGGGAGCACAAAGCCACATACCTAGGAAGCACTGGCCCTCCATGCAGAGATGATCCCTGCACGTGTGAGCGGAGCACTAAGGAGAGAGGTCAGGCTTTCCATTCTCTACTTTTACACAACAGTTACTCACAGGCTGCCATTGCTCCGGAAATAATTCTGCTGACTGGACACCTAAACTGCAGTTCAAAGGTCACTGGTGCTTAGGAATTAGAGAGGAGCTGTGCAAAACTTCAGAAGAGCCACACAGGCAGACACAGATCACTCCTGAGCTTGTCATGGAGAAATACCTTTACTGCACTGTTTGAAGTACTGAGGTGGTCGCCTTTGCAATGTGCTTTGCACAGCAATTCTCTAATGTCTTTAATAAATAACCTGTTAGAAGGGCAAACTACTGCAGAATGACCACTTCTACAGTATCAGCAAAAATAAACATTATGATGAAAATAAGGTCAGTAAAGTGTAGAATAGGACAGTGGCTTAAACGAGAGTAAGCATGACAATATTTGCAGGCTTTTAAAGGTTTCTAAGAAAACAGGAACTACTTCACTAAATAAATTTGCTTTATAAATTCTAGTATGAGGATTAAGGTTGACAGTTCATCCACTGAACCACTGCCTAACTCTTGTCAGAGCTGGCACCCAAAGGCAGAGAAATGATTGAATACTTGTCTCAGGGCATACCTAACTAGGGGCAATTTCATTATTTATAAACACGCAGTTCTCAAGCTCTTGGGTCTCTTATGGGGGAAAAAAAAAAAAAGAAAAGAAAAGAAGAAAAAAAAAGCTGAATTTAAACTCTTGAGAAAAATTGAGAAGGGACATTTTGAGGAGGCAACTTACTGCTACAGAGTTGTCAGCAAGATAACCTCAGCAATACCATCTCTATCTCAGTTCTATTATTCTTTAATTTAGCACCAATGTGTTGTATCTGCAGTTTGTGTCATGTACAGAGTAGCAGCAGCAGTGAATCTTAACATTCACCTTTTAAATAATGAAATACCTCCTCAGTAGTGCTGCTTTCTGCATTTCACTGAGGGCATAGATATATCCAGCTATTTCTAAAGATAGCTGCACACAATACGGGGACTGCTGTGAGCATCAATTTAATGCAAGGGAAATGCTCCTGCTCCAAATTTCTATCTTACATAAACTGCAACACATCTGTCATATCCAGGAATAAGGCCTTTTCAAACTGGAAAGTTACCTAGTAAATAGTGAAGGGCTAAGCAGCCAACACAATGGTCTGCCGCATAGCTGAGGCAAACATGCTTTAAACTCAAACTTGCTCTATCCAAGGTCAGGTAAAACCTAAACCCCAGCAGACATTTGCTTAGCTCCCAGAAAGAGAAATCAATGCACAGCTAAGATACAAAAAAGTCTGTGTTACATGTGTTCTAATATGGTCAGTTGTGTTTAATTTGAGGCCATCACAACTGCTGGAGTGGCAAGCGTTGGCTGCCTGGCTGCTCCTCACTGCAACTAAAGCATCTTAGAGACAGCCTGTCCAGCATCCTTCAGAAATTAATACCTAAGCCCAGTAATTGCAGTCACGAGTATCCACCCCTCCTGACTTTACACGCCACAAGACACACATCACATCTCCCAGAAAACCAAAAGGAAACAACTCCAGCAGGCGATCGCAGGCAGGAGACAGCAGTTTCCCCAGGTGCCCGGTGCTGGGCTGGGCACAGTCTGGGCTGCTGGGGGAGCCAGGGGTGAGCTGTGTCCCTGGGCAGGGCGGGCCCAGAGCACCCAGCAGGCTGCCCCAGCACAGCCCTGACTGTGTCACAGCCCTTGCCAAGGGAGTATCATGTTTTTGCCACCGTGGTTCTTGAGCAACTCCTCACCTCTGGCCTTTGCTGGGCGACCGTAAAACAGAGCTGGGCAAAGCTGGGTTCTTTTCCCAAAACTCACTGCACTGCACTAACAGGACATTCTCGTCTTACTGCCTTCCACATGAAGGGAAAAACAGAATAAAGAGGTAAAAAATGTGACTTGCATATTATTTCTCCTGTGTTAAAACCTGGACTTCCCCATAAAACAAAGATTCCTGAGAGTTCTGCACTGGACAGAGATATTCATGGTTCTGTGCCACAAACAGGACAGATGGGAAGTCCCTGGGTAGTGGCAGAGTTCACACGCTGAACCAGCACCACAGCTGGCTCTGCTAGCTCACAAAATACAGCCACTCTATCAAAATAAATTAAGTTTTCATTCAAGTCATAAGCATGATTTGCACTCAATACAAACTGGAGACAGAAATGTATGAGGAAGATTAGCCATCTACATAGAACTGTGAGCATTTGGGGAAACGTGTCCTTTGGAAACTTTAATTAAAGTACCTACAATTCCTATTAATGTCAAAGGCACATTTACAACTTGCTAACACCACGGTATAAAGTTTGGTTTGACATTTGTTCATAAAACCCAGAACCCGTCAGGTTAAAATAATGCATTAATATTTCCTAAACATTAAAAATTTACCGATGTTATTTTAGTATTCTCAGGGAATGTAAAAGGCTATGATTTTAAAATAACATCTAATTTATTGCCATTTTTGTGAAGTTACTTTTTGTGTTGGTTACTGGGAGAACGAGAAAGAAGAAAACAGAAGTAAACCTGATTTGTCCTTTCTCTCTGCAGCAATATATTAACAGACACAAGCTGCACTTATTCTAAAAACAAAATTTCATAGCCATTTCCCAGTAAAATTCAGGCACAGAATTTTTATAAACTTGAACACCAACAAGTGCTTTATAGAATCAAAAAACAGTTTGGGTTGGAATAGACCTTCAAGACCAACACTTTCCACCCCCCTGCCATGGGCAGGGAGACCTTCCACAAGACCAGGTTGCTCAGAATCCCCTCCAGCCTGGCCCAGAACACTGCCAGGAATGGGGCAGCCACAGCTTCCCAAGGCAACCTGTGCCAGGGCCTCACCACACCCACAGTAAAATATTTAATATCGATTTTAAACCTTCCAGTTTAAAGCCATTTCCCCTTGCCTTGTCACTACATGCTCTTGTAAAAGGTCCCTCTCCAGCAAATGCTTTAGAACTTTTCCATCACATTCCTCCTGGAGCACCATCCAATGGAGATGGGCAATAGATAAGGCACTGTGTGCATCCACCTTTGTTAAATACAACAAATGTATAAAAATACATATATTGGACATACTGTTATTTCATACTGAAACATCACAAGAAAGAAAGCATTGTAAATAACGCAGCAAACAGAAATGGGAGCTTGGATAGCCAACATTGTCTTGTAGATTCTGTGGTACATGCTGGAAATGCACAGCTGGTTTATTCTTACATTCTACATTTTCATAGGTTTCATCAGAAAAAAATTGAAAGCTGTCTATTGTTATTTGAACTTCTGAACCTACTTAAGCATCACCAAAACCCCTAATTTCTGTGTGACTTGCTCTAGCATGTGATCAACGACCAGTGAAACACTCTGCATCACCAGTGGGAGAAAATAGGCTTCATTCTGCTCCCTAGGGCTCCCAATGGGGAAGAACACAATGCAGATGTGTGGGACTTGGCAGGGGGAAGGGGAGCTGATCCTTTCAGCTGTGGGCAAACCAACCACCACTGCCATGTTCGTCACCTCCTGCCTGACCAGAATCCTGCACTGGAGTCTCACATTAAGAATTAAAACAGTGTAAGAGTACTTAAAATGCTCCCCTCGGAGAATTTTGCATTTTCAATGCCAATTACACACATCTGAAGTCAACCCAATGTGGTCTAAACATAGCTACGGCCTTCCTTCTATAGGAGATCCCTGTGGGCAAAGAAAGATCCATACCTCTACCTGGAGAAGCAACACACCTACCTAATGCAGGTACCACCTCAAGGCATTCAGGGATATTTTCCCAAACTTGGATAAGAAGAACTTTTGATGGAAGCTACTACCCTTTTTTAGAGTTCAGAGAATGAAAAGAAACCCTCTAGACAGCCGAATCTCTGGCAGGATTGAGCACATGGTGTGCTGCCACCCTGTGAGCTCCCGGTGTGCGAGTTATGAACTGCATCAGATGTACAGTGAGCATCCGAGCCACTGCCAAAAAGCAGGTGCTACAGCACTGACAAAGACAATTTGACAAGAGCTGTCTCTGCCGTCTTCTTGCCCAGTCCTTCAACCCCCTGAAAGGAAAGATTGTGTAGGGCAGCAGCCTGAGTGCAAATACCAGCTCCCAAGTTCCCAAACTCAGTAGGTTCAGGAATTAGAAGGCCACTTAAGAACTAATTTGAGAACCTCATTTATGGCTGAGCAAAACCCTGCTACATCTCCATGTCAGCCCAAGTACATTTTGAAGAGAGAGATTAACTCAGACATTCTTTATCTCAACCAGCTGAAAAAAAAAAAAAAATTGTGCAGGTAAGCAAGGCTGACATGGGTTTAGGTGGACTCGGATTTTAGTAAATGCAGTTGCAGCCATCACAGGAAACGAGAAAAATTCATTAAGTGACTGGTGAACATAAAACTACCTCAGGACACAGGATTTATGTGCACACACTCCAAACAGAGGAGAGGCTAGGAAAACTAAAATGCAGGGGGGGTCTGGCAGGTGAAGAACTGAAGATTTCCAGGTAAGGCAGGGCAAGACCATGCAGTGCCCTGGATGTGTGCAGGAGAATCAATTAGTTCTATACTTTACCTACAGCAGTGAAGCTTCTTAAGTACTGGTGTAATGTGGGAAACTGTCAAAATGCCCTGGAATACACTCAGATGTGGTGAGTAGCATGCGGGTCTATTTCTGTAATGTCATTTTCAGTTGGCAACAACAACAAAAAGAAGAAGAAAAAGCTACCTTTAAGAAAATTGCCTATTCCAAGACTGTGCTTCAAAAGTGGTAAGAGTTTTCCAATACATTCCTTGCAAACAATACACCATCCTTAAATGTTAACCATTTTTAAATCTCTTCTATGTCCTTCAAAGTACTCATTGGAAAACACTGGTGCATTTACAGAGGATGACAAAAAAAGTTTTGATATCACAAAGAATGATTAAAAGAGCTGATTTTGAAGAAGCTTGTAAGAGCTACTCTTGTAGTACAAATGGCTGACCAGCAATAACGCTAAAAAGAATGTCAAAGTTCTGTGGAACTAAGTAACAAGAGAAAAGCAAACCAAAAACTAATTTAAAGGACTGCTTACACAGCCTTGGAATTTGGTTTATTTTGTTGGTAAATATGAAGTAAATTCACACATAAGTCTGATTCAGCATTTACATATGAAGAATTCCAGCCTAGTGCTAAATAGGACCTTGCAGTTGAAACAGGCTGCCTGCAAGGTACCCCAGCATGATTCTGGGCCAAAACTGGCCAGGAGACTCAGGAAAACCCTCTTTGGAATCAGGTATATACATTCACCATAAAATACCAATATAGGCCTTGTTCCCTCTCCTGAAGCAGAGATCTTGGTTACTGCATTACTAATTACATAGAATAAGAATTCTATGATAAATAGAATTCCAGACAGTTAATTGAGGCTGTAATACTGCAATATTCTGGGTATAACATGCCAAGTCAGGGTTTATATAAGTAGGACATACAGCCTGAGATCAATGGAGAAGGATGAAAGAAAATGCTGGAGCAAGAGAAGGTACAGGGCCAGCTGGAACATGTCTGATCAACTCAGGGCAAACTCCAAAATACGCAATATCATACAAAGGGACCTGTAGGACAAATCAGCTGACTGCTGTCTCCAGACAACAGTCAGAAAACAAAATAATGAGAGATAAATTCACAAAACAATGGAGAAACCAGAAACGCAAGGAAAGGTGGGCATTCCAATCTTATTTTTGGCTATTTTAAGGAGGCAGCTTACAGATGAGAACTTTATGCTAACTCTTTACAGAGAACCAACTAACTTTCACCAAAGACACTACAAAAGAAAAAATCAAAGATGAACCAGTTCTTCACTCCCAGCACCATCGTCTAAAAATACCCCAGGAACCAATGGTCAATCAGAAAAACATACTGAGTTTAAAAAAGGTAAGAAGAGATTTAGTTACAACATCAGCTGAAGCGGCATGTTTAGAAGAAAAATATTTCCAGGTAGCAGAGGGATGTAAGGATGGAACAGGAAAAAAAATTAGAAAGAAGGTCCAAAGTTAGATCCCAAAATTCATTAATAGCGTAATTCCTTAAAAGTACTGCTGAAGCCAAGGAGGGAAAAATCCAGAGAAGATGAAAGAATTACAGGGTTTGGTTTGCATCCACTCCCTTGCATGGGAGTGGCTTCTGAAGTCAGAGAAGACATGGATACTGAACATTAAGAGAGGCGTCTCTTTCTCTGCAGAGAAAATATGGACTTTTATATTTTTTGCTTTCTTTGGTCTATCACCAAAACCAGCCTCCTCTTCTTTTATAATTTATATTAAACTATCAAGAAATGTTAACTGGCAAGTTGATGTTGCAAAGTTATTGAGAAGAGCTCAGTTTAAAACAGTCATAACTGGTTTTGCAGAGTGTTTTCCATAGTCTGACGTGTTTGAGACTGAGATCCTGAGACCCTTGGAGTGGAAAAAAGAAATCCACCTAGTACCTATTCACAAAAAAATAATTCACTAAGGTCAAGATTTTGACAGAAAGTAGCTTCCCAGGCTTATAATTTCCAAAAGGTTTTGATGTTGCCTTGCAGCCTTTCAGTACAGAGCCCAAATGGCCTCTTTCCATCCAGCCCCTGACTGAGGAAAGCAAGGCAAAATGTGAAATGATGTAAGACCACAAATAACAACTGCCACGTACTTTTTCACTCCTTAAGGAAGGCTTTAAGCATTGGAGGAGTCCTTCTATTATAGATAAATTGTATATACATCGAGCTGAGCCTCAGGCCCCCCAACAGCCACTTGGCACACACCTTCCTAAAGAAGGGAGGATTCCTACCAGAAATTCCATAGCAACCTCTTTCTACTCCCAGTATGGAACCATGGTGGGATGCAGAGAAGAAACGTAGATCTGAATTAATTTCAGTGGCTTAAGTGTATAAAGCATTTACTTCCCCATCAGCTGAATTAAAAAGCCTCAAATGTTCACGTAGCTGACAAAGGAAGAAAACAACAGCACATACACACAGCATCTCAGAATAAAGTTACTTGAGAAAGCTGTCTCCATGAACCTCTCTGCTTGTCCCAGTCTTTCCTGGGCCTAATTCAAACTCAAAAGAGGAAAAAAAAAAAAAATCTATATCTATATCTATATCTCTTATAAAAATGTTTTCTTACAGTTCTTCATGATCACATGATGAAGAACCTGAATAGCTTATAAACCACTGTAAAGTAGAAGGGGAGGCTCTCAAATTTGGGTGGCTGAAGATGATTTGAAAATACTGCCTATCACTTTTTTTGTGGCAGAAAACATAGCAAAAGCAAGCAGCCAAGGTGAGAGACATCTGAAAATAACTGGATTCCCCATCAGCTGAGCCTTTGCTAACAAAGCAAATTGCTGCCCTGTGTCTGTTCAGTACCTCTGCTCTAAAGAGACATCTCTGGGGATCCCTTCCAACCCAGGACAGTAACAGCTGGTGAGGCACAGAGAATGTGTGAGCTTTCATTCACATGGCACTTCTGAAACCTCAGACCTTCTCTGAAGAAAGGAGGGGAGCTGCTGGCCCAGTCTCAGTTTAGGCACCAGCTGCTCCATGACAGAGGGCACCCATCTAACCAAAGGCAGACCAAGTAACTCTGTGAAGTCACAAACCTCACCCTCATCTCACTGAATCTGATAAATGCAAATACCATTTTACATCACAGCTGCCTTAGTTGTGTTCTTGCAGAAATATCATCATCATTGTCCCTTGAGGAAAAAAAAATCAGAAAGAGGTTGGTGGAAGTCTTCAAATATCAGTGATAAAGCCCTGTTTTCATGGACTCCTGTCCGCAGCATTCAGAAGGTATATTTTTAGGGATTTGATTACATTGAAGTAACTGGTGAAGGGAATTGTAATCACACAGAAGAAGGCAGAATGCATGTGTTCCTCTGTGTACATACAATACCCACAAGGCTTACAAAATCCATTCACAACAGAGGAAATACTCTAAACATATTTTAAGAGGCTCTGTCAGCAGTCTCACAGCAAGACTCATTCACATTTGTAAGTCATGAGGAAAAAGCTGTTTTCTGTCCGTGCTGTATGAACAGATTTTGTTTGGTCTACAGCTCATATTTAAGTTGCAAGTAAATAAATCATCCTGGCTGGATTAGCTGACAACCCCCACTCATGGTATTGAGAATAAATATTTGATTGGGACTGAATTAACTCTTTGAAGGTTTGTGCTCATGTTTACACATATTAGAGCTGCATGTTAAAAAAACCCAGGATACAGAGGCTATTTATCAAATTAGCCAAACGATTACCTGGGGGGGGGGCGGGGAGGGGAGGGGAGGATGAAGAAAAGGATGCCAAAGGCGAGAAAAAAAGTGCAAGCCAGCTTCTAGAATTAGTTTGAACATGATGATATGTTGACATTCTCATTCAAAACCAGATTGGACAGGAGGATGGAAGATAGTGAATCCTGACAAGTTGAAATGTAAATTAAGATGTTTTCTTGTCTTTACACTTGCCTCCTAGAGAAACTGCTACAGAATAACAACTTGGGCTTTAAATGAAGTTCACACCTCATCTGCAGGCTTAGAGAATACAATAGAACCGAGACTAGATTGTTATTAAACAAAGAGGTGCCAGGGAGCTGGAAATCAATACACTAAATCATAACCAAGACATTATCATTTTACAGCATTTTGGGATGATTGTGCACCAAATGAAACCCTGTGGGAGATTATCAATAAATGGCAGTTTGGCATCACATACTGCCTAAGCTGAACTGAACAGAGTATTTCCAAAACTACAGCACACACTTTAGTCTAAGGGGGGGAAAAATGTCATTCCGTAAAACTGCAGCAAATATTTCCACGAGTCTCTGCAGCCACATCTCCCTCACTCCCTTAAGCTGTCAGGAACTGTTTCCCAAAGCTCCCAGAGGAGTGTGATTATTAAACTAAACACCACAGAGCAGAATGCAAGCTGGTCTCACTCTCCATACTCCCATTAAGGGATGGCAGTAGAAACATTAACTATTCCATCCCCAGTGGCATTTAAATGTTTCTCTCATTCTGTCACACAAAAATAATGGAAAACAGATTCCTTTTCTCATTCTCCTTTCAGGTTTCTATCTGTGAAAAATAAAGAGTCAAGAAGGATTTATCTGTGCTGCAAGTCCTATTAACTGTTCACCCTGTCATCTATAGCATAATCTATTTATGTAACATTTTCTAAAACTGTGTGGAGCAAACTTTCCCAACGAGCAGCAGGTGAGTTAATGACTCTCGCTGGTTCTTGTTACACCAGGTTTAGGACAATTGGAGGTCTTGGCTGAGTGTTTGCTGGAGTAAGCCTTCCCCTGCGGAAGGTGCAGATGCACAGAATTTTTTAAAGAGAACCAAAGGATTATATTATTATATGAATCCTTCAGACAATCAAAACACAGGGCACTTGCAGGTGTAACCTTGAGAAGTTTGGCATAAAATAGGCCTTTCACTGTATTGCAAGATTTGACACAGCCGACTAGACTGCAGCTCAATGTACAGAGGTGATTTAAAATAAATTCCTATAAATATGAACATTCAGCATTGAAATAACTCTTTTTAAAAAGGCAACCCAGATAAAATACTAAACAGTCAGGTTTAAATGCAACATTAACATTTTCAAAACAACCAAGCACCTAAGCAGTGCTTACAATCACAACATTTTAAAACTGAAATTCTATTTATAAAGTATTTCTTTAGAGTTTCCAGTTACTTTCTTCACTATTAGTGAAGAAAAACCACTTGCAGAAAAAACACTAACAGGAAAGCAGGCTTCCAGAACAGCCTTTTAAAGTTAATTAGGATACAGCAAACCTTGTTCTACACAAGTTCAGTTCTGCTAACATCACAAATGAATCACTGTGTTCATATGCTTAATCCTCGAGATCTCAACTTATTCACGTCCTCCTTGGCGCCTGCAGGATTAGAATCTAAGTATGTTGTTTCCTCCCTCTCCCATCCTGTCAGTGAACGTGGGATCAGGGTTCAGAACATGCCTGATTCTGTTCTCCTAATCTCCAGTAATCTTCTCAGTGACACAGTATCTGTTGCAGAATATTGGGAGGCCACATCAAAGTGGAACAGTGAGTGGAAACATGCAGTTACATCCAAAGTTATCAATGGAGGCTCCACATGATGCCAAAAGGTAAAACAGTACCTATGGACATATTCCAGTAAATATCAAGGTAAATATTACCTTGAAGTCAGTAGCTTCTCTCACAAAGCTTATTTACAAACGGTACAGGTCGTGCAGCCCAGATGTGTTGCTACTTTAGCTCCTGACAGAAAATTCCAGGTAATTCATGGCTCTGTGAAAACTCAACTAACACAGTGCTGTACACAAAGGAGGGTTTGTACAAACACACAGAGCTCTACAGCCTGAAAATTTAATGGGCGGATTCAACCAGCAGAACCCTCTACAGCATTTCTAAGAGGTAGAGAATAGAAAAGACCATCCTCCTTCAAGGTCTCTTGTGTCATCAGGCAGCACAGAGAGAAGAAAAACAGCCAGACAGTACATTTTGGCCACATGGAATAAAAGCTGGGGCTGACACTCTACAAAGGGCATTCCCAGCTGGAAAAAAAATGTGTCTGTCTATGAAGGTCTGACCAACTGCAGTGACTGAAGCAGATATGAAAAGGTTATGAAAAAGTTTGACAAGGTGAAAAAATGTGTGAGGACTGAGACCTCTCAAATGTGAGTTATGAAAATATATGTCCAAAACCCACCTTCAGCTCAGTATTTGCCTAATACAGCTGTTCTGCTGTCTGTACTGCCACAACGTCAGATCTAATTCAACAAACCAGAAAGACTATCACTGGCTTCAGTCCTTGCTGAAGCTATGCTGAACTTTTACATACATATATATACACACACACATATATATAATACATGCTGGAAAAATCTATATCGCATTAATTTAAATACATATTTATTACATATGTATTTTTTAGAATTTCCAGGGTTAATCGATTCACTAACAGACATTTTATATTTATAGAAGAAAAACCTCAGTTTTAATTAAGGAAATACAGAAGAGCCTCATCTTTCATGAATCTCACTCCGCTCTCAAGAGGTTAGCTGCCCATTCAACATCAGAGGTTTTAATAAAATAAATATTTCATTGAGTAAGAGTGATATTTCCCAACATCTCTCCTTGTTTGTTGCTTGTTAGGCAATTACATCATACATTGCTTGTACAGGCAGAGAATGCTGATGTTCAGTTTTGTAAAACTACGATCTTATTTTGGAGAATGTTCTTTAACATTCAAAATAGGACAACAGTTGTTGACAGAGCTTAGCAGGCTGTTCAAGGAAATGTAGCGTAGTAAAACTATGCTGCTTTTTAAATATTTATATCTTTTTAATCCTTACAGCAGATAATCCTCTTTGCAGTGGCCAGGAACATGAATACCCGTGATTGTTTTTAAGTCCTTGCTTTTAAAATTCAGATTTGCAATTTATTTTTGCCCTAAAATTTGAACAGAAGTATTTCTTAAAATTTTGCTTGGATCAATTTACCTTCCGTAAGCAAAGCGCCTGTCTTTATGGTGGTCCCCAAATGTATCCCACAGCCTGAGGGAAACACTCACTTCATCCACAACATCTCTGGAGCGTTCAAGGACCTAGAACAGAACACACAGAACATTCTCTTTCCCTCCATCAAATAATTACTCCTCTAATTCACTCCATCAAAAGGTCCAAAGCATACTATGTCAAGAGTCCATCCCATATAGTTTTTACCAAATGATGTATCTTATGAAACAGGCAGAATATTTATCTCCCTAAAAATAGGTTTGATAAAAAAACTACTTTAGAACCAGAGGTGCATCAGACCATGGCTGCAGTAGAGATCACTCCTAAAATACTTGTGAGCTCACTGCTGCATCCTGGCAGGGCAAGGCTTGCCAACAACCACTAGCAGCAGCTCTCAGCATGCGCTGCACCCCGTGCACACCTGCAGCCCTCACCTCCTGGCAGACTCGGTACTGATCGATGGCCCAGACGGTGGGGACGTGCGTTGCCAGCAGCTGATACTGAGTCAAGGTTGTGTTGCAGGCTCTGGCGCAGATCAGACGAGTCTTTCCCACCGCGTTATCTCCGACCACCACACACTTGATAGTTTCAACGTTGGGTCTTTCGTAGTCCATGTCAATGTCCATTTATCAAAAACTGCAATGACATAGTTAAACGTGTTTTCTACTTCCGTGTGAAAACAGTGCTATTTAGAATCAGAGCCTTTTACTTCCACTTCTTGAGAGATATCTGGAGACAACAAACTCTTAAAAGTGTGTAACAAACTGTCCCAAAGTAAGCCAGCCAGTCCTTTAAATACTGCTCGGTTATGCAAATACACAACTATTTTGACCGCAGTGGCTTTATGCTGTTCACATGCTATTTTCACTTTGGTTTCTGTAAACACAAGCCTGTTTGCAGAAGATAGATCTTGGTGAAACAAGGACAGCTAGCACAAACTTACCTCTTGCTAATACTTTTTATGCCAGGAGGAAAAAAAGCCTGGGCATCAGTGCGTTTAACCTGAAGGATACCAGTATAAACCTGCCTTCTGCAATCCTGCCCATTCAGCATTTGATTTAGGGCTGCCCAAACAATATTGCTAACAGCAAGTCACATAGATGGCTTTAGCACACAATAAAACTCACTTGTAAGACGATTCCAGAGACTGTTCGCTACAAAACCACAATTCCCATTATATCCTGCATGTATCACACACTCTTAATTGTCCAAGGAGAAGTTTGTACAGATCATGGACTAAAATGAAACCAAAAGCCAAGTAGGAATTTGCAAACGTAATTATCTACACCTAGAAATTCTTTTTGATGTGAAATGGAAAGTGAAGAAGTTTTTTGAAAATACTATCCTGATGAAAAGTTATTATTGAAACTATTTCCTTGAATATTCAAGGAGCAAATGCCTGGATACAAATGCAAGCTGGAAAAAATGGGTATTTGAAAAACTAAAACCAACTCATGCATGTTTACTACAGTCTGTCATTTTCATATGTGGGATCATAGTTTGATATATCTGAATTTGGTTTTCTAATGTCTAGCAGTCTGCTGAGCAATCTGGTCTCTGCCAGGGAATTGTAATCAAGAAGGGAGGAAAGGGAAAATGCAAGTCACAAACCTGTTCAGGAAAGTTTGCCTAAGAATTATTTCAGCAAGGAACCTACAGCAGTTTAATTGACAAAACACAGGTCATCATCTGGAGTAATGGTGTCCTTTTTCCTGAGAAGAAAGCACTACAGATAAAGAAATCCAACTATTTATTTTAATACCTTTTTTAATATTCACATCTCACTCACACATAAATATAGAATATATATTAGCTGTCAGGCTGTTTAAAATAAGAGATTCAAGCTATTTTGGTGTCCATTTCTCACTGCCAGAGGCACTATATTCTGATTTAAGAAAAATCACATTTAGTAACTACTAGTCAAATACTGATTCTACCTGTATTCTTTCATTATTTAAACTGATGTACACCAAGAAACGAAAGTCCTTGTTAGAACTCAAGGTTACCCATTTTGGTAAAATTTTGAGTATGGACTGCGTGCTAATAACTACAATGGCTAAGGCACAGCTGTAATCTGTATTTACGTGTGGAGGGAGGATTTAGGGATAACACAGACAGGGTGCAAGAGTGGGTTTTGCCACTACTGTGTCACACTGGTGTTTCCACAGACACCAAACGCTTCTGGAAATGCTGCGGCACAGACTAGCACATGAGAGTACATTCTGGAGTTATCCTACCCCACACTGAAACATGGGCCCAGACACTTTGCATCCTGGCACAAGAGAGTGGTTGCACAAGCAGAGCTCTGCGATCTGCCTGATGCAGAGCAAAGAACACGGCTTTGAACACACACACACACACACACAGGATGGACCACACGTGAACCCTCACGGCCTCGTGACACCAACCTGCTGCATCGGCACAGGGCTGCCAACTGATAAGGACACAAAGCTATTAAGAGACAGCCTTTATCCCTTCACCTGGCTTGTAACTGCATCCTCAGAGGTTACTAGTCGTGAGGGAAAGCACTCCAGAGGCTCCCAGCTCCCTGTCTGTGATCCAGCCCCAGCTGCTTGCTGGATGCAAGCTCCCATGAGGCTGATACCTGGGATGGCCACGAGCTCTGTACCCTCTCTGTGATTCCAAACACAAGAAGAGAACCAAGAGCTAACTCCTTGTTCCCCCTCAGCATCCTTGGGAAGGATACAGTCATGACAGAAATAAAAGTACAAAAACAGTACTTTTTTTTCTCCACACTACAGAGAATGTGGCATGTTCATACACCACAGCCTCATAGGCAGGGCCCCAAATGAGTAACAAAACCCCAAGAGCTTTTAGCACGTGATCTTAAAAAATTTCAAGTCTGAGAATAAACAGCAACCCCCTTGACATATTATGTGGTATTAAATTACTTCATATTTTATTCATGCATGGACTAGACATCACAGATGGAATGTGGAAATGTTTACAAGGCTAGAAAACAAAATGAAGGAGCGTGGCTAGCCAGTGAGTCTGGTTGGTTTTAAACTACCAAGCAGAGATGCCAGATCAATTTTTCTTCCAACCCAATATTCCATTAAAATGCTGTTACACAGATTAGCTGTCGTATTACACAACAATTTGATTTTAAAATTCTTCAAAAGTTCTTAAATGGTAGTTCTGCAAAAATGTGCTTCAGTCAGTCACAAAATATGTATTAAGTACAGAGTCTGGAATCTTAAAAAAATTTCCAAGAAGATAACAAAGCCGGTTTAAAATTAACAGGCAAATCTAAATAAAAGTAACTAGATAAATCAATGCAACTATCTGAGAATCCTAGAAAAGGAACACATGAAAACAAAATTTAAAAATTACTGGGGTTTTAATTTTCCAATATACTTACTAACTTAATTAAAGCAAAGTTGTCACAGGACTCAGACACAGCATGCCTGAATGCCCTGCTGTAGATCAATGGCAATCTAATGAAGATATTTTTAGCATGACTCAATACTGCACAGGACAGAGATTAAAATAAACTGGGAATAAAAACAAAAGTAGAGCTCTGTGCTATGTTAAGGAAAGTTCTTAAATACCCTCCAGTATCTATAATGTAACTATGTGTTAAAAATGCAGATCATTTTAATATTGTTCACCAGTTTTCAGGAAGGGATTAAAGCAGAAATAGCTCCTGAAGAGACTGACAGACAGAAGCCCAGACAGATATTTAGACACCTCAAGTAAAACCAGATGCTGACAACAAATTATAGCATAAACAATTAGCAAAACAAGTTGATTAAATGCTTACAAATGTAGCCAGATGCCTTCTGGCTACTGGAATGATTAAAGCCAGGAATACACACAGGATCTAAAAAATACAGCCACAGTTAGTTTTTTTTAAGGTAGCCTCTAGGTTAAGCTGTTGCTAAACCTATTATATAATCACACTGATTTAAAATGCTGAACATGTATTTACAAAACTGAAATTAAAAAAACAACAACAATAAGACAACTAGATTTGAGCTCAGAAAGTCTGGTAATACCTGAGAAGACCAACTGGAACTGAAACGGAACTGGTTAGACAAGAACAAAGCAGCGTATACAAAGATTAAAAAGAAGACATAACATTCCAAGAGCAACAAGAAACTTGCTGAAACCAACATACAACCAGCAATAGTTTAGTTTACTAGCAAAACAAAGCAGAGTAAAACTAAGAGGAAAGTTACTGGAAGTGTGACCAGTCCCAGAAAGGGCACTGCCAAAAAAGCCAGAGAAAGACAAGCCATCAAATGAGGGGCAGCAAGAAACCTACCAGGGAAAAGGTCTGATCAGAAATCGCTGTTTCCAAAAGAAAGGAGCACAAAATTCAGCTGCTTAATCCAGTTCTAAAGAAAGATGAGCAGATGGATGGAAATGGAAAAAGATACCCGTAAGAATAACACAGGATCTCAAAAATCTCTTAGGATGTTCTATTTTTACATTGTCACCTGTGATTGTTTGCAGATGAAGAGAAGACAGAGGCAGCCAAAAAAGCAGGAGATGTGAGCAGACTCAAGATCTAACATAAAGCCATTTAATTCAATCACTTGATTAGCAGTTAAGAAATATTCCAAATAAAGCTGATTTATTTCCAAAGAAATGTAAGGCTACTCTTTTGAACCACGGCTTGCAGATGGTTATGGCTGCCACTAACCAGCAGCTTCTCTGTTGCTTCACCTCAGGTTGCTGTGGGGTGCTTGCTTTTTC
This sequence comes from Pachycephala philippinensis, assembly GCA_013397055.1. NCBI lineage: Eukaryota > Metazoa > Chordata > Aves > Passeriformes > Pachycephala > Pachycephala philippinensis. The sequence goes on from VWZT01009623.1 coordinate 1,216,678, forward strand.
ATTTAGTTTGCTAAATGAGTTGTTATTATTATCACCATAAAACAGTTGTGGTTGCCATAGCATGAGGGTTGGTCAGCCTCAATAATGAAACACTCCCTTTCTAGAGAAATTTTCCAAAAGATCTGTGGATGAAGCACATCACTTGGTTATAGAGTCCTCTGGTACACAGATTAAATACAAGACAGACGCAATCCCCCTCATTCTCTGTATTAGTGCAGGTGTATGAATATACAATAGATAACCAGATCATAACCATGAACTTGTTTTAAAAATGCTATGATTGCATTTTTCTCAGCTAGAAACAAGGTGGATGAAAATCCAAATCCAACAGCTAGTTGCCTGTGGAGGATCAGGAATCCATCCCTATGGATCTCTAAATGCCCACTTTGAAATGTCCAGGTCTTTAAAATCCTCACTTAGCATATACAAAACATAGCCAAGATTCAAAGAGCAGTAGCTAATTATCAACCCTTTTCACTTGAGCACAAACAAATGACAAATACCACAAACAAATCACTAAGAGTGTCTACATTAATCAGTGATTATGGGGTGATCCTGCAGGTATTTACTTCTTAGATCTGTACTTAAACACATCCTGTAAGACTGAGACAGGACCCCTCAAAGCAAGCATTTTACTTAGCTCTTGTGCTAAGAGCAAACTCTTCAGATGACAGTTCAGAATGACAGCATTCTGAAGAACCTTGCCTGCTCAGTGGAGCTTTTCTTTAAGCTATTCCATGGTAAAAAAAAAATTAATAATTTCAACTTGTGTCAACTAATCTGACCAAACATGCAAACCAGGAACTCCTTCAAACAAAGCGGGTGCCAACCACAATTAAAATGTCACAATTTTACTAAAGAACTCTTACGGAAAGAGACACCAAAGTCTAACATGACTTAATATGAACAGTGGGCATGGGAATTATCTGAAAAACCCAGCCCACCAGTAAGGCAATAAGATCATTAACACTTATCCCCAAAAAACACACTTTCATGAAACCATGTGAAAGTGCATTTGTAGCTACTCCATATTTCAGTCTATTCTGGAGATGTATTTTTCAGTATAGTTTTGGAGTGACTCCTTCAGAGGACCATTAGGCAATAACATGTCAAAAAGAATATAAAAAAATTTACAAGACTACGCAACACTCTTGCCTCCATCCCCAAGTTGCAAAATTACTGCTTGCAACCATGGAAACTGGAAAAGGAGATGCAAAATGCCAAGTTCTTCAGGCACTGAAATCACTACCTTGCAGTGCAGACTCCCAAGGCAGCGGCACTCTGGCAAGGACCAGCGAGCACATGAGCCAGAACAAGCGTGTGAAATGTTCCTTCTCAATATATAACTCAGCATGTGTTGTTTCAGAATTTTAATGGATTAACACAGAGATGCCAGGGGACAAAGCAGAGTGAACTTAGTGTTCACTTGTGCAAGAGCATAGAATTCACAGACAGCTCTGATTTGGGGAAAGCTTAAGGGCCAAAAGGCTCTTTTGTGGTTTGGCTCAATTTAATCAATGAATTTAGGGCCTCACCAAGTATATTTGAGAAGTAAATTACAACATGGGATTGAGTAATACATAAACTATACCAGCTGCTGAAAGACCATGACAAAACATTTTTTACAAGGTGTACATTAATATTAATATTTTATTAAATCATAGGAGGGCTGTTAGGGAGACTGGTTTCAAAAGGAAAACTATTCCTGGTCAGCATCAAAGAACTAGCTGGTGACAAAGGGTAGTAAGACTCAAGGTGAGATCAGATCACTTGGTCACCAGGGGACAAAGGTGGGAATGATGCTTATCAGGCTGGATTCTTGTCCATGATGAAGCAGCATTACCATATTGCCATTATTCAAAGTTCTGGCAGTTTATATGGAAAGACTGAAAAGGAAGAGACTGACTTAGAAGGAAGAAATTCAAGATTAACTCTGGAATTTATCACCTACTTGCCCTACCTGGTCCATCAGCAGAAGAAAACAACAGATACAGCCAATGATTGGAGAAGGAGAAAAACCCTTATATTCTAAAGCTGACCTGATTGCAAATGCAAGACCCTGGGCTCTCCCATGGGTAGAAAGGGAAAGGCAGCTGATGGAAATGTTTCACTGCATGAGGTGATAAATGAGATAACCCCGGTTATTGCTGCCCACACGAGTGCAGGTCAACAGAAACACCTTTATCTTCCACAAGGGCAGAACCTGGTTCTACCCTTTTTCTTCTGTCCTGGGATAGCTTAGGGCCAGCATCAACACAGAAATAAATCCCTCAGAATGCTGCTAAAATTTGATACAGCTGGAGAAGTTGAGCACTGAGGGTGTCATCAAGAGAGACTCCACCTGGCTTGCCTGAACCAGCTTCTTTCATGTCAGCTTTTGATCAATAAGCATCAGATTTATTTCTGGATCCTACCTCTTATTTTTTAAAGAAAGAAGTTCTCAGAAGTTTCCATTCAGCTGCCATAATCCCCACTCTATCCCTCAGGTTTTAAAGGAAGTGAAAAATTGACCATGGCTTCACACAGCAATGAAAGGAGCAGCCCCTAATGATGATGTAAAGTTGAAGACATAACAGATGTCTCTATGTTTGCTAGAAAACTTCTCAGATAAATGATCACCACAACCCTCACGGAAATTGTAGAGACAGGGAATAATAATTCCTGGCTGGCAGTGTCAGAAGCCTGTCACTCTGCTCTTTCTCTGCCTGCATGGCTCCAGATTTGTTTGTTTCTGTTAATTATTAGCATCCTTCGTCAAGCCCAACCTACCTCTGTGATGACACAAAAACTTTTGATCAGTAAGAATGAGCATTTCCTCAGATACCCAAAAATCACTAGTAAAACACAAATTCTTCCCACATAACAATGTGTGAAACAGACTGCCCTGAAGCTCAATAGCTGAGAATGAAAACATTCAATTTTAGGTACAATAACAGATTCTCCTGAGCCTCCTCACAAAACATGCACCTCACAAGGACCTGTTTTTGTGTTATACACACTCAGTCTATCAGACCAAACAGAGACCCAAATGCAGAGTTCAGCATTAGACTTGAGCTATGTCAATTTTCTGACAAGTTCTGGAAGACCTGAAGGGCAGAAATCAACAAGCTGATTACACTGAGCAGCTTACATATTATTTTGACCTGTGACATACCTTGGGATATCCTTTGTGATAAGATCATTGCCCTAGAAATTAATCCACATGGCAGGTGAAGGACATTTAACCATTTCAGAAACCTCATGTGTGAGAATCTGGGATGAGTGTTTTTTACATGGCGGCAGAGCCTGCAGCACTGCCACTCCCCCCTTCACTGATTTTCCAGAGTCTACCTCAAGAACTATCCACCACACAAGGCAGTCCCTTGTGCCCCTTTTTGCTTCTTACCTCTTGGTGTGCAGAGAGATGTGGCAAAGGGTGACCATAAAGGACCCATCCCTGGAAAGAGGGAAACATCCCTACAGCTGTACATGCCTGATTTAAGGCTCGCTTAAAGCCTTCAGCTTTGCATATGCTTTTTGTGAGGATTCCAGATATACCTGGCTACAACTGACTATTCTTTCCACTCACCAGAGATAATCACAGCAGACACAAGGGACCAGGCAGTGACCAAGATCTGGCATTGCTGTGGCTCGTAATCTGTCACATCATCACAAGCTGAAATTAACTGTGGCTGACATGAATAAAAGTGGCTGAGAACCAAGCACCTGAAGAATGGACAATACCCATTGATGGTGATAACCATCACCAAACAGCTGGCACTTTTTAAAGCAGCCACCCATAAAATGCACAAAGTCCTTAGATTAGTCCTCCTTCTGCAACAAAAGATTATGCTGCAGGAGCTGAATAAGGGTGCACTGCCAATAGCATTTTAATTCAGCTCAAGAATACATTTTTGAAGCAAATATTCCATGCTTTGGTTCACACCAGGTGCAGCCAGAGTGCACAAACTGAATTCTGAAGGGGAAGGTGTGCACCCACCAGTGATAAGTAAGCATTCAGTCCATGGGACCAGAGTAAAGGCAGTCTGAAGGAACACCCTTTGTCCCTGAGCTGTGTGCATTGTGGACACTGGGTCCTCAGCACCAATTTTTTCATTCCCAGGCCCCAGCTACTGCATCACATGATCCATCAATAGATGGAGCATCAGGTGCTCTGACTCCTGCTTTGGTATTTGGATCAACGTAAGTGCGGCAAAGCTGCAGCTGAATCCTTAGTGACTTAATGCCCAAGAGTATCTGGGATAACATACAAAACTCAAAGCTTAAAGGAAGCTGGAAAAGCCTGACTCAACACTACTAGGTGTCATGGTAGAGAAACTCCATGAAACACCTGATTTTACACAGTAGCAGAGGTTGTTAGTGATTGTACCCATTTGTAAAACATGTGTTGACACTGTATGCTGTTCCTAAGCAGTGTTCCCAACAGCACTGAAGCAATAACAACAATAACCACCAAATAAGGCATTCTCACAACTTTTGTGCATTTCTGTGGGGAAAATATTTATCGAGCTTTGCTAGAGCTACACACAAAGAATATTCCAGAGACACTGGTGACCTTCTAGCATAGAGAGCTGTTGAATTCACTTTCTGTACTTGTTCTCTTTCCAAAAGATAGAATCAGGCTCTTGCTTCTTGAACTTTATGTGACATTTCTTACACATTCTCTTCTTTGTTAATCAGTGGTCTTAGAAAGACATTATACTTGATTTTATTCATTCCCAGACATTATTACCACAAGGACACCACCAAAGGAGAGTGAGACCTCATAATGACAGAAGGAAAAACCCACCAAAGGACCTAAACACTGACTGGAACAGCAAACACTTCAGGATGGCAGACCAGGTAAATGCTATTTTCAGATCCTGGGTCAAGTTCTGCACTAATGTCTCAAATGCAAATCCAGCAACATCAACGGAATAGTGCAGGAGGCACATAGGTGTGGGGTTTACTTGTAATGTCTAGTGCCACACAGAGACTCATTTGTAAAGAGAAAAATAATTTAAAAAGAAGAAAGAAATTGCTATCTTGTGTCTCAGGACAGACAGAAAGCAGAGGAAAACAGAAAAGTAGAGTAGTGTTGGATGGGAGGCAAAGGGAATCCATACTTTCATTTCATGACCCATTTCAAAGAGCCTGAGCTATGACCACACACACTGCAGGTGCACCAATTGTAGCTCATGCACCACTCACTCCTTCAGCACTAAGTTTTGAGCTCTTCTATGGAAACCCAATCAGTGATCCAAGGGTACATTGACCAGTCTCTGAGCTGCTCGGCAAGTCTGCTGTATGCAGCAAGGACGCCTCAGCTTTTCCTTTTCCTCCTTCCCAAGCACATACTTTGCTCTACAATGGTTGTATACTTTTCCGGCAGGACAGAAGGGAGCAAGGGAGGAGCATGTCAAACACCTGTTGTTCCTTTGCTTCTCCTCCTTCAAGGCTTCTCTGTCCTTTCGTCTCCTTCAGCACAGGGTAACATCTGGATACAGGACTTAGCATTTTTGCAGCAAATAAAATGTATTACCAAAGAATCAAACATCAGGATTTACTGGTCAAGTGATCAGCTCTTCCTCTCAGCCTAATGCTTTACAGTATTTATGAAGCTTGGAGTTTTAAAAGGGCACGAGTTTTAGAAAGCTCCCAGAGCTAAAACTGATGTTTATTTCTTGTTGGATAAAAATGCTTCTGCGTATCTGAGCCTGTCCCAGACCTTATGCTCCTTAAGTATTATGTCACTTAGATAAAGAACCCTAGTACAAATACTGAACTCACTTTTTTTTCTTCTGTTAATAGCATGTAGATACATATGTATATGATTCTATGTCTCAGATATACGTCTATATCTGAGACACAGAATCAGGTGTACAAATGCAACATGCACAGAAAGAAAAGCATAACCTAATGTAAGAGGACCTCAGAAAAATACTGAAAAGAAATGGAGCCATTCCATTTCCATGTAGTGTGACTCCTGATCCTGAAATACACCCCGCACTGAAATATGTGCCATTCAACTGCTGCTTACACTGAGCAGTCATGACAGCTCTTCAGTGCAGTCCTAACAACGGTGGGTTTCTCCCCACATGCATTATTTTTGCCTAGAAAGACCAGCAGCTAAAAGACTACCCTTAAGCACACTGGAAAGGCTAACTTCCACCTCAGCTTCTATTACAGCTCAAGCTGAACATTTGGCTTCAAGTCAGCAGTGTGTCCTGAAATAGTACACAAACTGAGGATGAACAAAGTCATTGAGACTATTCTGGCATCACTTCCTTGCTCTTGCTGTGACCATATGCAGAGCCTCAAGGGCTTTCTTTTATTATTATCATTTTTTAAACAAGTATATTGTTGCCTTCAGAGTAGTGCCTTGACCAATAGACGGCAACTTGGAGCTCTCCACCTAGTCTGCCTTGGTGTGTCCAGTGACCAATTTCTCTTTGCTCTAGATGTTGGATGCCACAATACCCACTAAAGGTTGACTAAACAAATTAAAAGTCTACTAGTGTTTGTCTCTGCAGCCCCGTTCTATGGCCCACAAATAGGTCTCGACATAGACACCTGATAATCTGTGCCACAAGAGCCTCCCGGTGTTGTCACAGCAGCTCACAGCAGACTCCACAGATACAGCAGGTGGAAAGGAAGGGGGACGGGGGGGAAAGAGGGGGGAAAAGAAATCCTTCGGGTTTTTACTAAAAGACATTCAGAGGTACCAAGCGCCTGGAGGTTTGTGCTTCCCGTACACACCATACCCCTTTATTTCTGCCTTGCACCTCGTGGCCTCGCTGGAAAAGGAAGCCAGACAGATCTGCTTCATCAAGGACTCAGCCCTTTCTGTCGTCGGAGGAGGGGAGGATGCCACCACCTCGCGCTCTCTCCCGACGAGGCGGGAGCGCACCTGCGGGCAAACGGGACGCGCGGGGCGCCGCCACCCGCCCCCTGCGGAGCCGCACACGGGCAGCTCGGAGCACGATCGCGCCCGGGCGACGCGGGACCTACCCGGGAGGGGGATGCCCGGCAGCCGGGGTGCGCGCAGCGGGGCTGGCCCCGGCCCCGCGGCACCGGAGGGGGTGGCGGCCGCCGCCGCGCCCCCTTCCCGCTGCTCCTCACGGCGGCGGGGCAGCGCCCGGAGCCGGCGCGGCTCGGCAGGGATGCAGCATCGCCGCCGGCGCTGCTCCGCCCGCTCG